>CVRI01000006.1:619705-1001990 GCA_900005825.1 Clunio marinus
CGATTAAAGAATAAATAGAAAAAAAATTTAATATGCAATCCTGATGAGTTCATCATAATTAATTAAAACATTTTATAAAATTCCTAGAAATATTTTAAAGCTTACACTAATTCCATTGTTATATGTGATAAATCAATTCAATTAAGTTCATCTGTTCAATTGATTGAATGTACATGATAATGAAATATTCTTGCACACAATTTAACATTATTTTCAACAGTAAATGAAGACTCTTACAAGCTAAAATCCTCTCGAATCCAAAATGAAATTGGCAATTAATTGAATGGAAAGTTTCTATTCAAAAAATGTAATTTATCGTACATGGCAACAAAAGTGAACACTTGTTTGGGAGGCGTAATGAAATAAATCAGTATTGATGTAAGCACTTACTTCATGTGGATTTAATTAAGTTAAACAGCAGAAGTAAATTGAAAATGTTTGTTATAAATTATTTGGCTGACTTAACATCTCAATGTTCAAGGGAATATTTATGAAACTTACCAAATATTTCTCAACGTTAACGTTGTTGTTTCTAAAACATTTCTCGATGAGGTTGAATAAGAGTATCGTCCCATGCACACAACGCTGTCATTAGAACAGTGGAAAACAAAACATGTCAACAGCAATTAATCTCTTATTGCCAAAGCAAATTACAAACTCAGTGTAACATGACACAGTACATAAGTATCGTACGAAGTGAAAGCGGAATTAAAGACACGACGACATTGTTTTAATCCCCATCTTCATATTGTTATTCAAGCTGTTTCTTTTGTTCCCCTTTCATCCTATAAAGCTTATAATTAATTCCGTCTTCCCTTCTTTTTTATATAAAATCGTACATTATGATTCAACATTCAAGTGAGTTGGTGCGAAATCACAATCTAAAAGTACCAAATACTATCATTTACTGTAACACGAGCTTTTCATTTTCATCACATCCTTCTTCTCTTATTTTGATGGAAATTAATGATAGTTTGGAAAATTACCATGCGCCACCATTAACAACGCAATATTCTCCACTCTCTAATTAACGTTCGTTGCATTTTTCTCTGTTTTCCTCTCTGCTTCAAATCGTTGTTTCGGGAAAATAAATAGCAATGGTCACTCAAACACAATTTTCTTTTTTAATGAGCTATAAAATATATTTAATTGCTTGTAGCCCAAAACGCATAATGAATGGCGGCGTCAATAAAATGTTTGTGCTTTAAAGGGAAACTCAGAAAGTTAATGAAAAAAAAATTTTCTAATTCCCATTGCGCAATTTTTATTTATTATATGATTCTTGTTCATTTGGAATTCCTTTTGTTTCCTGTTCGGAAAGTTTTTTCCCAACAATTAGAGGAAGTGAAAAGTGTACACAAAAAGAATTATTTAACCCCTTTTAAGCATTGTTTTGTTCAGATGTGCATAATTGAAATTTTGCATGCCTTTGTTCTTTTTTGTGTGTACATAACGAAATTATTTATGTTTACTTTTGATTACTTATTAAGGAATAACATCTGAAAACAAGGAAAGTAAGTAGAAATGCAAACAGAGGAAGATAATTGGAACTTTAAGTAAAAATAAAATGATTGATGAGGTTTGCAAATTCTCTTCCAACTTTTTATCTGTTCAAACATCAAATGACTTTAATGTAATTTTCGTGGGTGTAATTGAATGAAGATTTTATATTTAGATGTGAATAATTCAATCATTCAAATGAAATCGTGAAAAAAACATTCAAATTAATTTGAGCATGTGAAGAAGAACTTAATGAATGAATAAATTTATTTTCATAAATGAAGTCTGAATGAAATTTATTTATAACTTTCAAATAAATCTTCAGCAAAACATTTGAAATTGCTTCTTAAAAATGAGTAAAATCAATAAATGTTAATATTAGTTCTTACAACCATCCTCCAAACATATATCTAACAATAAAAGAGTAAATCAAACAGCAGCAGTTTCAGTTTATAGTTTATACAGTTCTCTTAGGATCCTTTTTTATTGATGTTCATCGAAAAATCAAAAACTCATTTTTCATGTTGCTGTTCAGCATTTGTGCCACAATAATAATAAAAAATGTGAAATGTTTGAAAAACATTGCGCTCTGATGATAAAAACAAAAAAAAAGCAACAAAAACAAAGAGAAAATCTAATTATTTAATGCATGCAGCAAAAAATGTGCTGCTCCTCCTATCATTTCGGATGTCGGGTGTATCTGATGTTGATGATGATGGAATTTCAATATTATTCGCATGTTCTCGTATCATATCATCGGAAATGGGTTTTCATTCATTCATTCAGTGTTTTTTTATATCTTTCCTCTTTCATTTTTCGTCTCATGTTTTAGTAAACACTTGAAGTGCATGGAAATTGTAATTTTTTTAAAATGGTTTGAAATAAAGAAAATATTTATTTAAAATTATATTTCATTTGTTATAATAACGTGAAAGCGTGAAACTAATATTTGTAAAGAGACGAAAATAAAAAATGATGTTGATGTTGTTTGATTCTTAAGGCCCCGTTTTTTATTTTCCTTTTGTTCTTGGTTTTCTTTCTTATTCCTCTTCTTCAATCTTTTTTATTATTCATTACGGTATGATAGATATTTCAATGGGAGTTTTTCCATCGCAAATTCTAAACGAAATTGCGTTAAGCTGAAAATTCCTCCTTTCTAAATATCTTACGATCAGCAGCCCCCGGAAAAACGGAAAAAATTTAGTTTTTATTTTATTATTGATTGGATTTTCCTTCTTTTTTTTACTTTCTTTCTTTCTTTCTTTTTTGGCAAAACAAAAAAAAAACATTTAGGTATTTTTGTGGTGAATCATTTTCGTTGATTTAGTTTGTTTTTTCCTTTGTTGCTGTCCGTTTGCCCTTAATCACTGTTGGTCGATTCTTGATGACGCCTTTTCGACGCTTTGATGTCTGAAGAAAAGGAAGAAAAAGGGAAAAAGAAACGAAATAATGAAAGTTAAACGTGGTGATGTCTTTTATGTAAATGACTTTGGGACGCTTTTCCTTATTCATCAAATTAAGTGGTTTAATGTCGTCGAAAGTAAAGCAAATAATTGTAAACAAAGATATTTGACTTAGCTACAACATTATTTAAATACAATTTAAGAAAACTTTTTCTTTTTATCGTTGCGATCTTTCAACCTTTTCTCCTTCTCAGAAGAATAAAAAATCTTAGATGTTTCAGATAACAAGAAAAAGGTGAAACAACTTTGAATTATTACCAACAACAATGAAAACATTCCTTAGCAACTCACTTTTTTTGTGATGTATTCGCTTGCTGATACGACACGCTCGTCAGTTTTCAATGCTGGACGATTGAACTCGTGTGGTTTCTTAACACGATAAATGCGAACCAACCAGTGTTCGCTTGTGTAAGCCTCTTCAAGATACGTCAAATCGAAGTCTTTATTTCCAATAACTGCGTTTCTAGTGCGATCATATCCAGCTGGTCCTCTGCAGGAGAAGAAATTATTAGAAACCTTCCTAAAAATAATTTCATCGCTTACCTGTAATCCAATTTCAAATCACCAAAACGATAATAACTTAACTTGTACATCAGACAATTGAGTAAAGCTGGAGCACCTTCATTATCTACTCTAAATTCACCACGTTCAGTGAAAAAGTCGCTTTCGCGAATATCTTTCGGATGTTCACCTTCAGCAATTCTCACCATCCACAAAAATTTGTTGATATCATCGCCTGAATATCCAATGACACCTCCAAAGATGACAAGAACATAGTCAACATCAAGCGACGTCATTATTTCATATGCTTTCTCTTCAGGCGACGACATCGCCTTTCCAACAAGTGCTATGTGACTGTTGTTCCAAGTATTATTATCCACTAACGTCGTCCGATTCGCCATTCCCGCTATCTGATATCCATAATCCCACCAACTCATTACACGTGCATCGTCGTTTGTGTTCTGCGAAAGCCAATAATAAGCTTCACGAAAATCATCTAAAATATTTCTTGTTCCATCTCCTTGGTTATAGAAAGCAAGTACAATTGATGGCGATGAATAAGCATTGCTTGTCACCCACGTACAATGTACAGCAAACATCATTAAAATCATCATAATTGCAATGACAACCATCGATTTAACGTTTGATCCTAAACCTTTGTTCTCGCTTTTGTTGCTGTCATGTTTACGTGGCTTGATTTTGCCTGCTTTGTCGTAAAGCTTCTTCTCAGTTGGTTCTTCATTTTCCGTCTCTTCTTTATTCACTGGTTGTTGATCTTCTTTCAGGAAAACTTCGAGAAGTCCAGAAAAACCGACACCAGCAAGAATGCAAACGACAGGCGTGAGTGTCAACATCAATCGAACCATAACACCAGCAAAGTAAACTGCTGAGATTGCATACAGAACAACGAATACTCGCTCGTCGTTAATCTTCTTTATCGCATACCACAAACCCACTGGGAATGTGCACACCAAGATGTGAAGATCAAAGAAGAACGAGAACCAAGTCGTCGGCTGATGTTCTGACACTGATGCGATGATTGGAATGTGAATTTTAGCATAGCCAGTGTCCCAAAGAGAATAAAATCGTCCCGACCATGGAGCGATCACACCAGCCATTGTAAGACCAACGACAGTCAGGAAAACAACAGCAGCAGCTGCAAGGCCACCAAAGATGAAGAGTCGTTTGAATTCTTGTTTAGTTAAAACAGTTTGAAGATGTTTCAAAGCGCCGACAGCTACGAGAAGTGCGAAGACACCCGACGCAGCCATGTGCTCTGATGTTCGAATTGGCTGGAACCCAACAAATGGTATTTGCATTGAGCAAATCAGTCCAAGAATGTAGAAAGTTGTGTAGCTTGTGAACAATCGATGTGAATAACGATTCATGATGAGAAGAACAAAAACATGAAGCGGAATTAAATTGATGATGAAAACGTATCCACCCCAAGCTGATACCATGTAAAAATAGGAAAGTGCAGCAGAAGCTGCCCAGAAAATGGATCCAGTTTTAACTGATTTCACCCACAAATAGTAAGTGAATTGGAGTGCAAAAATTGCAATGCCTTCGTTATCTGAAAAGTTACAAATTAAAGTCAGTGAAGTGAGAATTTTTTATTTCAATTCCCATTTTTCTTACCATAAGATCCGGCGACTGAACGACTAATATAACCCGGGACAATAGCAATGAAGCTTGCAGCAAATAAACCAGCTCCGGTGTTCCACAGCTCTTTTGTAAGAAGGTATGTTGAAATTGCAGTGAGGCCACTGAAAATTGGTGCAAGAAATACACAAATATCACGGATATGAACTGGAATATGAAGAAGATGAAGAAGCCAGTGAATTCCTCCTGATGTTATCATGAGACCGGGATAAACGGTTCCTCCCACAATTCGTCCTGAAACATTTTATTCAATTTTCACTTTTCCCCATTAATGATTCAACAAACAATTAATATTACCGAGAGGATACCAAGCTCGTTCATCAAACCAATTTAGAAATTTGTAAAATCCATGCTGCACCATGTAAGCTGTTGCGCGATAATTGAACCTGAAGAGGAGATAACAATTTATTGATATAATTTTAACCACCTCATTTTTATCTTCAAACTTACCATGGATCAAATTCATGAATTATACTCTCAAAACGAATAACTGCAAACAACCGAGATGCAAAACCAGCTATCCAGCACATAAGCAGCACGGAAAAAACAATTAATGAACTTATTCCTGCATGAGATGTGACTCGATTTGGATTTTTGGATTTTATCAATGTTTCAGTCATTGTTTTTGATCAGTTCACACACCAATTATTGAAGATATCAATAAACTAAAATTATCATGTATTAATTCGATTATTTCTTTAGCTTTCCGATGATTTCAAGCAATTTTCTTTTTTTATCGCAGGCGGACACGTCAGAAAACCGGCTTGAAAATACCAATGTTGACCATAGATGTCGCACAAAATTTTAGGGGTGTAAAAGTACATTTTAGTTCACAACCCCTTTATACGATCATTGAGTACCCCGAATTCTTATTATTAAAAAATTTCAATAAAATTTTTGTCTTTTAGCAAATTAAAGTGCCTTTTTTAAAAAATAGTCGTAAATCCTTTACAATAAATAAAAAAAGTAGTCAGTGTTATGAATTTTATACTGATGTTGTTCCAGGTGGATTAAATTATAAGAATTAATTTTTAAAGGTGAAGATTGAAAAAAAAGAATTTGTGAAATTTTATCAAAATTAACGAGAAAGAAAAAAATTAAGCATCCCACAATGCATCCCACTCAAATAAATGATTGAAAATATTAAGGATATATTCATATATAACAGCAGTCGCGTTGTGACGTGAGTAGATGTGATATTTTCCTACACAGACTGATTGCGAAATAAAAGAAACATTATAAATATTAATTAAACTTAACATTAAAGTAAATATTACATGAAAAAATGTTCGACGTCGATGCGAGACTGGTTGGACTGAAAGATAAGATAAGAGGAATAAATAAAATATATAAAAACGAAATGAATTTTAGAAGCGTGTTTGTGTATAGCAAAAGAACTGCGTGACGTTTAAAGGTGGTTTTTCAATCATCACGATGGAGTACTTGAGTCTTAATCCATTTCTGTTATTTATAGACAGTGAAATACATAAATTTCATTATTTTTAGTGCGATAATGGTCTAAAAATACGCATTCGCAATACATATTTCACATCTCCCCTCTTCTCCCTTTCCACTGTCACGAGTAAAGATATTTTGTTGTTTTGTTGTGGTCAGCGACAAATAGCCGAGGACACAAGCAAATGTTACAATTTTAAGATAGCCACAATCATCTGATAGATAATATACAAGAGTAAAAACTGGTGGAAGTTCATTTTTCTTTCACTACTGAAGAGATGCGAATGGTTTATTGAACCATAGAGATTAAATCGGACAGGAGAAGATCTATGAATATTACAAATATTTTCATGAAAAACAAAATTGTGGAATTTTTTTCTGAGTCTCTTAATAAACCGTTACTCGTGTTGTGGGTACTGCGTCGTTGATCACTCCACGGACAGAGAAAGAGAAAATAACAAACGAAAAGAAGAAAAATCTTAAATAGGAAACTTTTTTGACATTTCTTGTGGCGCAATGTTTATTTATCAATGTATTAAATTATACAATAATTAAAAAAAGATGTATGAAATAAGAAGTTTGCTTGCTTTTCTGTAGAAATCATTCTTCGACAATATTAATTGACCACGACGATTTTATTTAAGCATTCCTCACAAACATTCCAACAATATTCGCTTCAATGAAATGTTTTCGCACATCTTGAGACAATTTCTTTTTCCTTTTCCCCACGACACTGATTGAGACTTTTCTTCTGTCGTCAGAAGTTAAAAAAGATTAAAAGAAAAAGAAAAATATTTTCTGTTCGATCTCTCGATGTCGAGTGCGAACATCTTTGTGTGAACTGTGAGGTTGTGCGTGTATACATGTTAAGAAGCATCAACAACAACAATAATTTCAACGAGAAATGTCCAATTAAAAATGAGTTTCGGAAGCGGCACACACGAAAGCACACAGAAAAGGTTTTAATGACCTTGGGCCACGAAAATTCACTCTTCGCTCTTGTGGTTGTTGTGTTTTATCTCGCGACTTTCGAGGCGAGCAATTTTTTATCTTTATGAGCGTGATACTTAAATAGTTTGTATTTATTTGTGGGAATTGTTCAAGATGTTTGGGATATCCCCAAGGTAAAGAAAATGTGATGAGGGAAAAATGAAATTGAAATGTTACATTTAAAGTATCGTCGCCACAACGATCCCCATCAATTAATTTAACGATAGTCACATCTTCTTCCTTCCCTCTTTAAAAACGTCATTGCGAACATGGTTTAAAAATAATCAATGATTTGTTTATCAAATAAAAAAGTTTTAAGTTCTTGTTTTTCTTTTCTTCTTCTCGCGATTTTCTTTCAGATTTTAGTGAAAGGCAAGGAAAGAAAGAAAGAAACAAAAAATACTTAAATAAAAAAGCGCGAAATCTTCTATTTTTAAATCTGGACATAAGATTGCCGTAAGACAACAAAAACAGACGAAAAGAATTATTGCAGAAATAAAAAGTAAGAGGAATTTCCCTGACGACAGTTTACGTTGTTTTCGCCTTCAATCGAACTCGATACGAAAGGATGGCTGAGCATGGATCAAACGCCGAAATCAACTGATCAAAGGCGAACAGATCAAAATAACAATAACAAGGAAATATCGAATGTGAACTTGTGTTCATGCACCAATATAAGTATCATGCAATTATTCCATGAAATGAAACAAGAATTTCCAAAACTTCCCGACCACACAATTCATCAACACGTCACGGACAATTGTCATAATCGGCGTGCTTGTATTGATCAATTGCACAAAGCTCTAATCACAACGATACCAACAACAACAATGTATCCATCAAAGTCGATTCATAGCAATCAGCAAATACCGCGAAGTCCCGTCGCAGGAACGAAATGGGCGAATAATCAGAAAATGAAGGAGATAAGTGAAATGTTTGAGAATTCATCATCAGAAGCTTCATCATCGAGTGATGGGAAATTGAAAAGGCCGACAACATTGAGATTAAGACGTGCACCAGATCCGCCTAATTCAGCATCAGCTTCCAACTCATCGACTCCCACCTCAACGTCGAAATTGACATCAAGCACATCAACGTCATCGCTTGTTGCGTCGACAACTTCCTCTGTGTCAAGTATGTCGTCAGCATCAGCAACAAATTATCCAAATAGTCAAAATGCTGACTCTTTCTCTAATAATCATCATGTCGCATTAGATTCGTCAGCATCGAAATACAATGATTCGTTGAATGTTCAACTCAATGTGACGGTTTCACCAATTTCATCGACAGCACCAACAATACCGCCAAGACCACCTACAAGACCTGCTAGACACATTAGTCAATTGAAAGTTCAACCTGAACCAGCTTTTACCAGCATTTTAGAGCCAAAGAAATCGCCAAATGGTGGTGCAAGTATTGCGACTGGAACAGCTGGTCAAAGAAGCTACACAAGCGTCAATTTCACTCTTCGTCAACCAACATCGATTCTCCCATCAGCTCAAAGTCCAATCGAAATTCAAGCGGGCCCATCGAGTCTCACTTATTCTAGCAGTTCATTTGATGCACGACAAGGTTATCAAAGTCATTTGAAGATAACAGTCGCAGGAAATGGCGAAAGTTGTGTACAAGCTGTACGAACCAAACAACCGTCATCGTTGAATTCTACACTACCGGAAGTCGATCAAATCGACACAACGATAAGCATAGGAGGAAAAAATGAGATGAATGACAGTGAACCCATCAAAATTACGACAAATAATAAACAAATACTGCCGCCCACTCATCATCGAATGACTGAAAGTGAGTTTGATTTATTTTTTTATTTATTTTTAGATTTACTTTAATTAAATTATGATGTTATAGACTGGAAGTCTTTTTTTTTGCTATCAAAATAATCAAATTTTCTTTCTCTATTTAGATGAATTGCATCAAATGATTGAGAAGCAAATTAAACAAAAGGAACTTTTAGAATGCGAACTGACGAAAGAACGTGAAAAGCTTAAAATAGTGCAATTTGATATAATCACACTGACGTCACCAATGATGACACAAAGTGAGTTGCAACAATTATGTGATGAAATTTCTCGGTTGCGGTCAGCTTGTAATGGAATAGCAGATGAGATTGATGTTGTTACAGCTCGTAAGTTAATTAAAGTCGTCAAAGGAATTAATTTGTTTAATTATTTTTTTTTATTTTGTCAGCACCACCTTCGCCAGCGGTGTCATTGTCACCATCACGACCTCAACGACCACCTCCGCCTATACCAGCAGCACTTCGTTGTCTTTCACTCCATCAATCACCTTTTCATTCGCAAATTCAACCTTTCGAATCACCGAGAATTCATTATCCCGCTCAACCGCCCAGTTACACTGACGTTTTGCGAGAAATGGGCCGCACACCTGGTGTCACCGCCAACAACAACAGTAACAGCTTACCAAACTTTGTTGAAGACGTTAATGAAGGCGAATGGTCGTGCTCGATGTGCACATTCCTGAATTATCCGCTTTTGAATAATTGTGAACAGTGCGACATGCCTCGAGTTCAGGGTATAAGAATCACATCCAGCAGTTATCGTCCTTTACGACAAAATAACAATTTGCAGGGTGCGAGTGTCGCTACTAACCATGATAATGCGAATGTTGTGCAAGCAACAGTGCTTTAAATTTCATAATTATTCGCTTTCAATCAGAGACTGGTACTAGAACTGAAAGGAATTTAAGTGAAGCAATTTAACTTAAATTCTCTTTTTTTTCTTAATTATTAAACAAACAGTAGTGCTGAGCTTAATTTTTGATAGCTTTATAATCAAATGAAATTACTGCTGTAATATTTTAATCCAGAAAAGATGATAAACAGAAAGTTTGAATTAGTTCCAGTGTCTGTCTTGGATCGTAAAACTTTCCAGCAAACTTCAATCTTTAATTCAATAATTAAATATCCGTAAATTGTTTCAGTTTATGGAGATTCGTCTGCATCTTTAACGAACGATTAGTGAATATTAACAAAACATTTTATGATTGTGATTTTATTAAATATTTACCATTGCATGGTTTTGTGAACGAACCTAATAAGACAATAAACCTTAAAATTTATCTTTAGAGTTGTTTTTGATATCAAACGAATTCTTTTTATTCTTCTTTTTATCGTCAGCAGCATTCCAGTCTGAAGATATTCTTCTGCTCCTATCCACAAAACAGAACAAGTTTGTTCACAGTTGGATCCTTTAAGAATGGACTGCAAATGAATTAAAGAATGGAAATCCATCCAATTTTTATACACAAATACAGACTTAATGGAAAACATAAAATTTCGCTTAATATTAAAAGAATGAGGAAATATACTTTAAAAAATTGTTATTTATTACTAATATCTATCGAGAAAAAAAGAAATGAATTTAAGTGAAAATGTATTTACATTAATTCAGGCATTACACATTAACTTGAGGGTTTTTTTTTTCATTTCAAATCAGAAATAAATATGAACCGAAAAATTGATAGCTTTGCTTTTGAATGACCTTCGAATCCAGTTTAGATGGCGGTTCCTCGCTCCAAAGCTTGTTTGATTTCGGTCGTGTATGGATCGTAATACATTGCAAGTTTCTTGTTGAGTCGACGATTCTTCTCGTTGATGTAGTCAATATCAGCTTCATCGTTATGCATACGACGACGTGAGAACTTCTTACGCTTCTCAATTTGCTGATCCAGGTCCTTCACCATGTTGTTAACAGCTGCTTTGGAATCTTTATGAACTCCTTCAAGAATTGGATTCGAGCTGTAATAATTGTCGCCAATCATTTCCTTCTGCTCGTTGTATCTTTGTAAATCTTTTGCTGGCATAGCTTTCACGAGACGTTGATATTGTCTTGCAGTTTGTGTTTCATAGTCAGCGAATCCTTGGTCACCAATTTTTTTATTTCTCTTCTTGATTTTGTCAATTCTTTCTTGATCCTGTGCTGAGACATTTAAAAGCTTGACACGATCGTAATCCATTCCTTTTTCTTCAGCATCATCGCGGTTCGCTTTATCTTTTATCAACCATTCTGCTTTTTGTTGACGAATGTCCCAATTCTTTGGAAGAGTCATTCGTTCCATTTCTTTTTTCACTTCACTATGATTTTGATTTCTTGCTTCATTTCGAACATTATGAAGATTCTTTAACTTTGCCATTCTTTCCTTCATTTTATCTGATGTTGATGTTGCTTTTGTATCACTCATTTTGATAAAAAGGCTTCGACTTACTTCTTTTAAAAGTAATTTATTAATAAACTTGGAATTTCCGAATTTCTTGAAAATAAACAAAGATGCGCGTTATGTGCGAAAAATAAGGAGAAAAAATGTCGTTCAGTAAAAAAATTTCATTCCCCTGAATTCTGTGTGTAGGAAATCGAGAAATTGTCCAACAAATTTAATATTTCTCTTTAAAATTGCTTCAAGATTAACTATAAAATATATTTTAAGTCAATCAATTTCAAATCTAAGCTGTAATTGTCATTAGTAAACTTTCATACATCGTAATATTACTGAATGGAAGGAGAATTTTAAGTTTCACTTTGTTTTCGTGGATTTTTTCTACTGCTTGTTAAGTCCAAATAGTGATGGACAACACAAACGATGAAAATTTAAGGAAGAATCTCTGGCAACATCAGCAACATGGTACAATAGACAATAATCAACAATACTATGCGAATCAATATCAGGTATGAATATAAAAACCTATTTAAAATTAGAATTAATAAAACTTTATTTATATTTCTTTTTTTACCAGCCAATTCAACATGCTGGCTTCGATCTTCAACGTGAACTTAATTCGCAACCTGCGCCATCTGCTTCAACAGAGAATATGCAATTTCTATACGACAATCATGGTCCTTATTTAAAAATTTATTTCAATGAAAACAATATGAGCGACTATGAGCTGTTTGATCGGAACCAACAACAACAACATCAGCAACAACAGAATGAACTTCCAAACTTCGCCAACAATCGCGATGGAATGAACAATTTTCTTCCAAACCCTCAAGTTCAAATACCGTTTTATGGTTCAAGTTCTGGATCAGCTGGGGGACCATCAAAGAATCCTACAACTATTCAAAGTAGCGTAATTCATCATCTTGTTAGTAGTTTGGGACCCAATAAAACGGGCTCGTATTCACCGTTTGGCGAAACAATTATTAACAATGCCAATGCCATCCCTCCCACTGCCAACCATTCTACAAATAATTCTTTTACAACGAGTCCCCAACAACCAACAAACAATCCAATGGAATCCAATCGAATTCCTCCATTCAATGCATTCAACAATGAAAGCAATGTTGACTTGAATCTTTCGAGAGCTTCCATAGAGTCCTCCAATTCATCAGCTCAACTTTCAACTCCTAACACAAGCACAGTGTCACCCACTTCCATGAACATTAAGAAAACAAGAATCATTGCTGAAGTGAAGCCAATGCGAATGTCATACTCGGATGTTGTTAGTAAAAATGGTGTCAATGGACAACCAACGACATTTGGTAACACAAACTCTGCATCTAGCAGTCCCAACACAACTCTTCCACTTTCAAATAAAAACATGAAGATTGATAAAGTTTCGCGTGGAAATTTTGATAAGAGAGATGGCGGCGATAAAGAGAACCAAGCAAAGAACAAAAAGAGTCCAATAAATACAAACAATTCGACTTCTGGTAATCCTAATAATTTTTCTGATTCTAAAAAATCACAATCAATGAGTGGAAAAAGCTATGAAAAATCATCAACAAATTCAACTTTAAATCAAACATCAAATTCTAAGAAAAAGACATCACAAGGATTAAGTAAGGAAACATCAACATCATCGATAGGGACAGCAAAAAATCCACTAAATGCAACTGAAGCAGCAAAAGATTCGAAAGTTAAAAGCGCGAGTGATTCTGATGACGACGACGATAATTCAAGTATGAATGAATCTGATTTTAATGACATCATCAACGATCCGTTGGAGTTTTACAATGTCCGGAAGAATGTTTATCATGGCGAACATCACAACATCGAGAAAATCATCACAACGAAAGGATTAGCATCGACAAATTATAGAAAAATGAAATCAGCTTCAGCGAATGTGTCAACAAAGAAGACGGAAAAGGCTCAAAGACGAACGGGAAAGAGTACAAATCGTAAACGACAAAAGCACGAAGTTCTCATGAAACTGTTTATGGCATGGGCTGAATATTTGTTGAAATTCTTTCAATGGCTTTGGACTTTGATTTATGATGTCGGTTATTTGAGTTTTGGAATCATTTGGGATCGAATGAGTTGGTGCTATCAATGTTCAATGCAAGGAGTCGAAGCTGCTCGTCGAGAACTTAGCGGAAGTCCTGGTAAAGCTGTTTGGGTGTGGATGAAAGATTTATGGAAACGTTTCGATAATAAATTCGACAAGAAATCGCGATGGGCTTTTTGGAGATGGCTTTTTAAGAAGAAACAGCCAATAAATGAACAAGTTAAGGATCATTACAAAGACGGAAAGCTGCCAAAAACTGCTGAAGAAGCAATGAAATCGCTGCTGAATTGCAAAGGAAAAGATCCTTACAGGTTTGTAGAAGTAAAGAGAAAATTTGTCGATTTTTAATTACTTTTGACAATCTTTCAGCATTCTCGGCGTCAATCCTAACTGCTCTCAAGAACAAATCAGAAAACACTACAAGAAAATTGCTGTATTGGTTCATCCTGATAAAAACAAACAACCTGGAGCTGAAGAAGCTTTTAAAGTTCTTCAAAGATCATTTGAGTTGATTGGTGAACCTGTAAGTAGAAAATTCTTATGATTCATTGACATTTAATTAATTTTCATTGAAATATTTAGGAAAGTCGACAACATTACGATCAGAGTGTTGCTAAAGCTCTAAATGCTGAAAAAGCATTCACTGAGTTAAGCGACCTACTCGTGCAGTTACAGACAAAGATTTCAGAAGCAGCAAATACAATTCGATGTTCTTCTTGTTGTTTCCGACATCCTAGAAAGCCAACCGGAAGGTATAAATTGTTTTAAATTATTTCCTTATTAAATTAATCTTTTTTATTTCTTTCAGAAAACATTTCGCTGCTCGTGAATGCTCCACATGTAAAATCAGACATCCAGCGAGAGAAGGTGACATCTGGGCTGAGACAAGTTTCTTTGGATTTCGTTGGAAATATTTAGCATTGATGGAAGGGAACGTCTACGACATTACTCAGTGGGCTCTTTGTCAACGTGGCGCTTTATCACATCTTCAAGCAAACTCCTGTGTGGTTCAATATAAAATTGTCCTTGGTGGTAATGGCGGTAATCAGCAGCAAAATCAATCGCATGAGAAAGAAAAGTTTAAGAAAGATGTTCCTGTTAGGTAAGTTAATTAACTTTTACTTTTGAAATTAATCATTTTAATTTGTTTATTAAAACTTTCAGTGAGCCAAGCATGGATGATTTCTTTTTGAATAACATTTATGCTGGTCAAAATCCTCAACAACAGCATCAAAATCCACGGCGTCGCTTCAAGAAGAACTAAACCCACTGTCTGACTAAACTCAAAAGAAGGAAAATTAACAATTTATTTGTTTTTTAATCTCAATTATGTGCAACAAAATATTCTTTTTTTATTTAATCTTTTGTTCTTTATGCTTCTCGTTATTTCATTATTACTGGAACTTTAAATGGCAAGAGATGAAAATTTCTTGTAGGAATTTGTCTGCATAATTGACGACGAACTAATTTTATGCCAGAATAAATTCAAGGATTAAATAAATTGAATAATTTGGCTGAGAATTGCTAAACATCTAACGATTTTTTATGTTTTAAAAACAGATCTACCTGCTTACTAAAATTGGTAGATCTTAGTCATCTGCTCGCTGGGTCTTTGTTTACATTCTAAATGCACATTTCCAAGTGACATAAGTTATTAAAAAATTGTTTTTAAAATATTATTAATTAATAATGTCAAGCCTTCGCCGCTTTCTACTTTATTTTGCTCAAGAAAACATTGAATTTCGTTATCCTGAAATTAAATCATTAATTCAACTCTTTAATCTTGAAATAAAATTGCCAAATAGTTTTGGAGAAACTCCTTACTGGATTTTAGATGATGTGGATGAACAAGATGTAAGAAAAATAGCAAGTCGTTCGGTGTCGTTGAGATACATTGTTGAAGTTTTCTCTAGTGGAAAGAACTACAAAAGTTTTCATGAAAATTTAAAGAACTTCAGCATATCCGATTTGAGTAAAAAATATGCGTCAGCTGATTCTTCGTTTAGGATAACTGTCGATACTTACAACAAACGCATTGAACATGCTGAAAAGATACAACGAATTGAATCACTAGATTATATTGATTATAAAGGAAAAATTGACTTGAAGAATCCTGAAAATAACTTCATTTATTTCGAGTATTGGGGATTGGATCCAACGAACGTCCCCGAAGAGCCAGTCGAAATCATATTTGGTCGATGGGTGAGAAATTTTACCACTTTTTATTAAATCATTCAAGTTATTAAATGTGTTTTAGATTTCTGATGGGCAACGCGACATCACGAAATCAATTTCATTAAAAACTCGAAAATTTATAGGCAATACATCAATGAATCCACTTCTTTCACTATTAATGGCAAACCAAGGACTTTGTGATAAAAATCACATAGTTTTCGATCCTTTTGCTGGTACTGGATCAATTTTAATTGCGGCTGCAAAGTTTGGTTCTTTTGTTATTGGATCTGACATCGATTATTTGATGTAAGGTTGCTTTAAAGTTTAATTCAGTTAAATTTTATTTAATCGAAATCATTTCAAGGCTTCATGGACGAACAAAGCCATCAAGAGTTCGACAAAAAGTTAGGGAAGAAGATGAAAACATTAAATCAAACATGATTCAATACAATCTTCAACATCTTTATGTCGACATTTTTGTTAGCGATTTTTCCAATTGTCCACTCAACGATGCAATAGAATTTGATTCTATAATAACTGATCGTAAGTAAATTTTCAAGTTTTTTTATAATCTTCTGAAAGAGTCCTCAAAAATTCAAACAATTCCAATAACACGAAAAAAGTTTTATTAACTTCTGTTGTATGAAATATAAAAAATAAGAATGAATGAAATTAACTGGATGGAAATGTTTAGTAGCAAGAAAAATGTTAAGCTTTGATGTAGCAATCGAATATTTCACCACCATCAAGATCGAGATCGACAGAATTTTGGTTCATGTCAACAGAATCGCCAACAAAGCTTAAAGTTATTTGTTCAGATTTGAATGGAATTTTTTCACAAAGAATGCAGACAGCAGTCTTAAAAGTATCAAACTTCGAAAGTTGTATTGTCACTGGCTTCTTCCATTTGTCTGATTGAAATTTCAACACAATTTGATCTTTTTTCTGGATTTTATCGAGAGAAATTTCGTTTCCTTCTAACACGTGACATTTCAGTATTTTTGTGATTTTGTAATTGATTGAGTGAGGTGTGTCTGAATGTTCAAGACGTTTATCATTATCGTACAGAAAAATATCTTTCAATGGAATTCCATTCTGTTCTGAGATGATTTTATATAAATCATAAAAGTTTTGATGTTGACGATACTTGTGGGCTTGAATCTTGTTATTAACTTTAACTTTAACTTTGATTGAATCCAAATTCATATCATCTTCATCGGAATCGTCAACGATAACTTTCGTAGCGGATTTAAGTTTTTGTATACTTTTATTTTGAAATAATGGCGCATGTGAATGCATTTCACCAAGACTAACATCTCCAGTTAAATCAATTCCAGAATATCGATCAACTGGCATTGTTGAAGGTTTTGGTGTTTCTGGGAGTTTAGGGATTGATGAATTCATCACATTTAAAGCTTCTTTATAGGATATTTTCTTTGCCTTCGGAGCTTGCTTCACTTTTGGTACTTCCTTCGCTATTGGCACTTTCGATAATCGACCACTTCGTCTTCTTGTCTTAGAATTGTTATTACTGCTCTCGGGCTGATCCTCAATCTCAACTGTTTCTAATATTTCTACTGATAATTTGTCTGCAGCACGTCGTGTCTTAACAGGAGGCGAGTAATCAGCAGTAAGATCCAATAAATCGTCAGAAGTGGCTGTGACTACTTCAGGTTCAATTGAATTATTACTCAAGTCAACCACTTTGGGATCTTTTGTGTCGCATACACTGTTATCTTGTGAAAAATTATCCAATTCATATTTTTTAAAGGAATCATCTGTAAACAAAACATTCAACAAGACTGTCAATTGCAAGAAATTAATTTTTGAGACTAATTTACTTACCTTTTGCGAGATATTCATTCAAGTTAGAGAAAATGTCCCTTGTTAATGACATTATGAAGCCTTGGATTTTAATTTGCTACTTTTCAAAAGTCTTTCTTGCGAGAAATTCAAAAAGGATTCTAAGAAGAAGAAAAATTCTACTATGTAGGGTTTATCAAAAGTGTTAAACAAAAACCGGGAAATTTTCCCGCCAAAAATTATTCAAACTTATTTACGACCGTTAAATTCCAATAACTAATTTTATTTAATATCATTACATTTTGAATCATTCAGCACCTTATGGAATTCGCGAAAAGATGGCACAAGTTGTACCTAAAGAAGGTGGACGAAAATCAACAGTTTTAACAGAAGATGCTAAACATTACCCTTCGACATCTAATTACTCAATCAACAGCATGTATGGTGATCTCCTGAATTTCGCAGCAAAACACTTGAAGCTTCATGGACGCTTAGTTTGTTGGTTTCCAGTTAATCGAGATGATTATCATGAAGAGCTTCTACCTCGACATTCAGCCTTTCAGATCATCGCTAACTCTGAACAGAAGCTTAATGGCGATGCAACTAGAAGACTTCTAACTTACGAAAAAGTTAAAGAATCCGGTGAAATTGTTGATGTCGATGCATTAGAAACATTTGATTTTCGTCAGAAATATTTCACACAAGCAACAAATATTAAAGAAAAACGTCTTGCAACACACCACCGAAACATCATCGAAGCACAGAAACGTGGAAAGATAATAGAAAATTTAGCAGAACGAAAGAAACTTTCAAATAAAAAATTTCATCTTGACAACGAACATTCTGATAAATAAATTTGTACTTTTGACACAAAAACAAGTTGTTTTCGTTTAATACTGCGAGCTGGCATAGTTTAGATATAGAAACTTCTAGAAGATGTTCACATTCAAATGGTATTTCAATAATATTTGCTCAAGTGCGCCCTAATCGACTTTGTGTTAGATATCCAATTTTCTTAAAGTTTTTTCTATTGGAAAGACCTGAACACGTACACGTAGATGAATCGATTGAACAAAAGCTTTATGGAAGTTTAGTTTATTAGATTTTAGTTAACCAAGATGATTCCTATAGACAACTTCTTCCACGACTTAGTCTGTCAAATCATCACTAAGAACAAACAGAAACTAAATGTCGGTGTGAATAAATCAAAGGAGTTTGTTTGAACAAAATTAATCTTTGCTTGAAGAAAGAATCTGATGACTTTCTCAATAGAAAATATTTAGGATTTTATGGCTTGACACCAAAAAAAATAAGATTTTATGGCTTGTTGAAAAGCTTGTTTAAGACAACTGATGGATCCCACCATCATCAAGGAATTAATTCAAAACAGATTTAAAATTCAAAAGTAAAGCACAATATTGAATGTTTTTCTTATAAATCTTCATAACTTTCTTATTTTTTATATTTTTAGCTTTAAAATTTCGAATCAGTCAAACGATTTAACAATCATTGGAAATGGAAGTTTTTTTTCGATATCCTTTTTACCAACGCATTTCTCATTTGATGTGTCGTCAGTTTATGCTCGTATTTAGTTTCTTTATTGAATAATTTCGCGTTACACGTGGATAAGTTTCATTATTTTCTGATCATTTCTGACTAATCAATTGTTGACAAGAAACATTCTGAATAAAGGTAAACTTGTGCCACTAAAAAATGTTTCTGAATAAATATTTTGAGTTGATATTCTTTGTCTCGATATGAAAACTTTCATGAATATGTTCAATGATGTTTAGACAGGTGCACTGTCAGATATCCAAATATTTTTAAAGTTTCTAAGTATTGGAACATTAGAACACGTACATGTGTGTAGATGAATCGATTGAAAAAAGCTTTATGAAAGTTCAATTTATAAGATTTTAGTTAACAGAGATGATTCCCATATGCAACTTCTTCGACTTTTAAGTCTGCCAATTCATCGCTAAGAAGAACATTCTAATAATGTACTTTTGACATAAAAACAAGTTGTTTCGTTTAATATTGTGACCTGGCATGGTTTAGATGTAGAAAGTTTCTAGAAGATGTTCACATTCAAATGGTATTTCAATATTTGCTCAAGTGCGCCCTAATCGACTTTGTGTTAGATATCCAATTTTCTTAAATTGCTATTGGAATACTTGAACACGTACACGTAGATGAATCGATTGAACAAAAGCTTTATGGAAGTTTAGTTTATTAGATTTTAGTTAACCAAGATGATTCCTATAGACAACTTCTTCCACGACTTAGTCTGTCAAATCATCACTAAGAACAAACAGAAACTAAATATCGTTGCGAATAAATCAAAGAATTTTGAGTTTAAAAAATTAAAGAATCTGATGACCTTCTCGATAGGAAATATTAGGAAATTCTCACATTCTATGTTCAAAGAAAAGAAAAAAAATTGGATTTTCATGACTTGACACCAGCTTGTTGAAAAGCTTGTTTGAGACAACTGATAGATTTCGTCAAGGAATTAATTCAACAAAGGTTTAAAATTCAAAAGTAATTATTGTGCTACTGAACATATTTTCTCATAAATCTTTGACTTTCTTCTTTTCTTTTATTTTTAGATGGAAAATTTCGAATCAGTGAAACAATTTAACAATCATTGGAAACGGAAAAATATTTTTTGATGTCCTTTTTCACCACAGCATCTCTCATCTGATGTGTCGTCCGTTTGTGCTCGTGTTTAGTTTCTTTATTGAATAATTTTGTGTTACGCGTGGATAAGTTTCATTATTTTTTGATTTAATGCGCGAGATAATTTCTGCAAGGCTTTTCTGATATTCTGATTTACCACATCAAAGATTCTTCACTAAATTGAAACTATTCGATCATTTTTGAGTTATCAATTGTTGACAAGAAACACTCTGAATAAAGGTAAACTTTTGACACTAAAAATGTTTCTGTATAAACATTGTGAGTTGATATTCTTTGTCTCGATATAAAAACTTTCAAGAAAATGTTCAATGATGTTTAGACAAGTGCAAAGTCATACTTCGTATTAGATATCTGAAGTTTCCTATTGAGAGAATCGAAGCTATATATGTGTAGATGAATGATTCGATTGATCAAAATTTCGTTCATTCTTTACTTTAGTATCAAATGATTCGTCGTTTTTAAAGCACGAAACATGAAAGTTGAAAAGAAATTAAATTTTTCTGCATTCAAAAATTTTCTGAAATATCTTTTTGTGATTGTCATATCGATGATCGCAAGTAAAATTTTTCTAAAATATTACACGAATGAAGAAGTTGGTGAAAAGAAGGAAATTGTTGATGACAACGTTAGGAAATTTGCACTTCATAAACTTGACGATATGGATGAAAGATTTGAATCAATCGGTTTGGTTTTAACTAAACTCGGCCTGCAAGAAGTCAAACTCAACAATTCTAATTTTCATTACGATTGGGACTTCGTTTGGGGTTATTTTGGATGCAGTTCAATGAACATGAGTTTTAGTAAATTGAAACATCATCAGAAAATCAACCATTTTCCAGGAATTGCAGCTTTGACATTCAAGAGTCGTTTAGCATCTGAAACTGACTCAGTTTATGTTCCAAAAGGCTTCACAAACCTTCAATCTTTGAAAGAATATGCAAAGACACATCCCAACACGCGTTACGTTGAAAAATTGAAATCAAATCGTGGCGTGTCGTTGAAGAAAGTTGAAGACATCAATTTCAGTCGAACTGGTGACTTAAAAAATGAATATTTCGCTCAAGTTTTCTTGGATAATCCTTATCTAGTTGACGGACATAAATTCGATTTGAATGTTTATGTGGCAATCACTTCAGTCAATCCATTGCGAGTTTATTATTACTCAAAGAATTATCATTTGAGATTCTGTCGAAAACCATACAATCCGAATGACTTCACCGATCACTACACTTACGTGGTTGGTGATGGTCACATACCTGGCTTGGCATTCCCTGCAATGGAAAAATATGTCAATCGATCATATTTACTTAAAGATGCACTTCACACTTACTTCATTGAACACGATGTTGATCCTAACGTTATCGTTGCACAGATTGAAGACGCCATTAGCACCATTATTATGGAGAAAGAACCGGAAATAATTAAAACAATTGCAGCGAAAAATCCAACAAATGGCAAACATCATTTCTGTGAATTTTTGAGATTTGACTTTGTTCTTGATGACAACATAAAATTGAAGTTAATGGAAATCAACATGAGTCCGAATTTGAGAGCTTATCCAGCTATTCGACCTGTTAAACATGTCTTTGAAAATGTTTTGTACAACTTCTTCAATCTTGTGGGTGTGGGAAGTTATTTGAAGAATAAAGGCATCCGAGATTACGATCAACTTGAAGAAGAATTCCCTTGCCACGACAACAGTCTTTCGGTGATGCCAGAAGTGTGCATGAAAAGTCCATGCCATGATGAATGTGATCCAGAGAAGTGCAAGCTGTGTTGGCATTGCATGTCGAAAGAGTTTCAATACGATATGAAAATGGCGTACATGGAACATATGAACATGGGCGACTATAAGCGTGTCGTTCCACCACCAAATGTGAGTTGTTTTAGAACTTGAATTTGAAATGAAGATATTAATTAAAAACAAATTCTTATCTCTCTAGGATTTTCTAGTGAAAGCTGATGGACGTTACTGGAATAAACTTTCAGACACCAACAAATTGTACACCAAATGGGTGATGGAAATGTGCAAGAGAAATCGACATTTCTGTTAAATTCATTGATTGACATCAAATCATTTAAATTCTTTTAATATTTTGTCAAATGTTTCTTGCAACATTTATGAATAAACTTCAAGTCTGTTCCTTGATAAACGTTTTCGTTTTATTTATGTAGATAAATAAAGAAAAATTAAACAAACAAAAATTTTATTTTCTTGTTTTATAAATTTTATTGTCATCTTTTGCGTTTTACAGAACACAATTAAATGATTTAACTTCTTGATTATTTATTAATTTTTTAACACCATTCTGGATAAGCTTTGCATTTTTCATGGAACCATTTCATTGATAGTTGATTGCGAGGAGTCATTTTATTCAAATACTCGTCGTTGTAGTAAACATCCGAAGGGAAAATTCTTTTATAATCGCCTTTTCTAAGATGTTCAATGAAAGCTCGACGCAATTCATCGTAATTATCTTGACTCAAACACGGTGTGCACAATTCACAAACCTTCAAATTGCAGTTCGAATCACAATTATTGTCAGCACATGTTTTCGGATCAACTGCGATATTTTTCTTGGCGACGACCATTTCATATGCAAGTGGATCGTACCTGTAATCATGGATCATGTTAATTATTACAAAATAAAAACATTTCTTAGACTATTAACTGAGATTGCAAGTCAAAACTGCTTCCAGCTCCAAGCAACTTCAAAGTATTGAACACAAGTTGTTCCCATGTTCGAAGATATTTCTTCATAATCGGCGTGAATGGTGAAACCGACGGTGACATGTTAACTTCAGCAATATGCGGATCCATAGTTTCATTTATTAAAATGTCATAACGAACCAAATCAAAGAAGTGATGTGATGAGTTGAACAATTTGTAAGTCTTTATAAAAGAAGATAAAAAATTATTTGAAAATATTAAATTTATGTGAAATCACAAACTTCTCTCATCATTCCTGCTTCACTTCTCATAATTGATTCAACAAGCAAGTCGTCAAGTTTACGCCACATGTCAGTGATGTTCACACCTCTCTTCTCCATATAATTCATCAATGTGAGATGGTATGAGTATCCAAACTTCTCATGATAAGAATTCAGTTCAGGCATTTCATATAAAAGTCGACGCGTGTCAGAAATTGCATAGGAATAAACATTACTAGCATTAAACGGGTAATAAGGATCTCGACAAAATCTCAACCAAATGTCGCCAGTAAATCGATAAATTCTCAATGGATCAATTGAAGCAATGAAAACGAAAATTCCGAAATCCATTGCACGATCTTCTACCAAATATGGTTTCTCCAAAAACTTCTGATAGTAAACGTCTTTATCGTTAAATTTGACATCTTTCACGTTAACTAATTTGATTCCACGATTTGATTTCTTTTTCTCAACAAATTTCGTTTTAGGATTTTCTTTGACGTATTTTTTAAAACTTTCGATGTCTTTTGGGAAGTAAAAACCTGGCAAAATGTATTTAGAATCACGATTCATGCTGGCAAGAAAGCTTTTTGAAGTGAGATGATTAATTCCAGGGAAATGATTGACACGTTGATGAGGTTTTAAAGGAGTTTTGAGAATGGCGTCATACTGTGGAGATTTACTCATCACACCAGGGCCATAAGGAAGTTCATGACTCCAACAAATATCCCAATCGTCGCCATTAGTCCCATTCACATAATCATATCCAAAACGATTCCAAATACGTTCAAGCGTTCCAAGATTACGTTCTGGATTCCAATCATTAATCGAAATTCTCCAAAGTCGTGGCACTTTTGGTTGCAAATGAGAGGTTTGAAATAAATATGATGCTTTTATGTCATATCTGATGACCATCCATGCAATAATTGCACACAGGACACTGATGACAAGAAATAAAAAGCTTTGAAAATATCCACTTTTCTTGTTCTCATCTTTTTCTACTAAACGTTCACTTTTTCTGGCACCCATTGAAAAAATGTGACTTTTTTAGTCACAATTAGACATTCGAAGTTGTCTGTTCCGAAGTTTTCACGTAACTAAAATTATTAGATTCGACATGTGCCACTAATATAATGACAAGAAGAATTTCTCTTGATGCCACCAGCTAAAACAGAACATCTACTAAAACAGAATTTCTGTCACTTTGAAATGTCATAATAACTGACTTTGTTGGTACTGTAACAATTATTTTCAAGAATTTCTTACAATTAATTTCTTACAAGAATTTTTTGGGTTTTTATTTATTCATCAAAAATTATTGCGGCTATAAATAAATCTTAAAAGTTTTTGATTTATCAAAAGTTTAGAAAATTGAGGATTCTTCAATCTCAAGCTTCTGTTTTTGGTTTCTGCATCCAATCTCTGTTTATATGGAAAATTTGAAATAGCTCATGAAGCCACGTGACAGAACTTTTCATGACATATTTAGTCACATCCATTTGCACAACAGCTTCTCAACCATCTGTTCAATGTTTATATCAAATACATTCAGCTATTGGGAACACCTATTTAGGTTTATTTTCATAACTGTTTCATCTTAGACATTTTTATCAAACATCATTTGTGATGGAAACAATTTATGTGTCTGTTCAAAGACACTACTGACTTATTTACTTGAAATAAATAATTGATTGAACTGTTCGAATTTAATGATGTTTTCTCTCATCAACTTCATTGAAATTTTTAAAAAAAGAAAGCAATTTTTATTACGAAAAAATATGAAGCCGATCTAATATTGTAGAAAATCTTTCTTAATCTTCCACTTCAAACATCGCAGTGCAAAACAATCATAAAATGTTTTCAATTGATTTTATCACGTGACATCGAATGCAAACATAATCGTCATTGGGTTTCCCATTAAAAGCATTTATTTTTAACTAAATTTTGTCATTTATTATTAAATCGTTAAGATAATTTCCAAATAAATTTTGTGTTTTGAATGACATTTGGGGAAATAGAAGAAAAGACGAAAAACTGAAATTTTATTGGCTCATCCGCTTTCTTCTATCGTTACATTCTTGTTGCTGTGACAGTTATTTTCTGACGGGGAACACGAATGTGAATAACACGACGTCTATCACTAGGATGAATCAAATCCAATTGTTGCTTCCAATTATAATCTTTAAGTTCAGCGTGTCTCGCTCGACGGTCAAAGTAACTGATTAAACAACTTGATGGAATCCAAAAGAGTGTAGTTATGGTCACAACAGTCACTGGAGAGACAAAAATGATTATTTGTGGAATTAAATTAATTAAAAAGCAGAATACTCACTGACGACATTGTCACGTAAAAACCTGAGAACTTTATTGATGTTAATTTCCTCAATGATATCCCAAAATCTCTCAACAGCATCTTGAATTGTCTTCTCACAAATTCCTTTGTTGCAGAAGCCTTGGATGCACGGAGTTCCATCTGGTAGAATATCTGGTGGCTCAACTGCGAAGCTACATAAAAAATTAGTCAAAATTCTCCTAATTCTAACTCATAATTTACCAAGTTTCATTAATCGACATCCGACAACATCTTTTGCAAGCATCTGCAATGACGTCACACATGCAACTTTGAAGTCCTTGAGTTTCACACTGAAATCACAAAATTTTAATTAATTTAATTTAATGCAATTCATTTAACTCACATATGGAACGCATTTTCCACTTCGACATTGTCCACGTTCTTGGCAAATTGTTCCATCGTTCATTGGAGGTGATTTAGGACAATCAGCGTTACCTCCAGTGCATCGCGCTTCTTGTTCACAAGTCGCATACGCAGCTTCACGACATTTCACTCCAGCTTGCATAAACTGACAGTTTTGACAACAAGGTGAGTTTTTGTCACTACAAACAGCTCCTTGATTCTTCCGCAACTTGCAATTCTTGTCGCAACATTGATCGTTGTCTTCAGTTCCCAATAAACCAGCGTCACACTGTTCATCACCTTCAACACGAAGATTCCCACAGAAAGATTCTTCAGGTTCTGAGAAGCAACGACCAGATTTTGCTTGCAACACTTTACGAATTGATCTCAATGAACAAGGCGAGAATTTCTTGTTGTTCACGTCGTATCCACTAACTGAATATGTGTACATGAGGAAACTTCCACCTTGAGATGCTGATGGGGAACATTCAGGAATGTCGGGATCATGTTCACTTCCCCAATTGTGACCAAACTCATGGGCAGTCACTAAATCAGCTTCTCTCGTGATAACTCGCTGTCCATAATGATTTCTCGATGAACTTAATCCCGAATTCAAGTAGAGCGTGTAACCATTTTTGAAGTATTCTGTTATTGATGATAAAATATTTCAAATTATTTAACAAATTTGGTCAATCTTTGATCTTAAACAATCATTAAAAATTAACAACAACCTGGCGTACAAATGCCACCAACAGAATTTCTTCGTGGTGATCCAACGTAAGCTAATCCTAAAATTCCACCTTCAAATTTCAAGTCAGTAAATAAATGTGCAAGACAAAAATCTTTATGAGAATATTCTCGTGAAAAAACCTTTTTTAATTAAGATTCCAAATCCATGAATGCATTTAAGAGTTAAATTTAATGTTAGCAATAAAAGGGACAAAAGATGAATTAAACTCACCTCAAGAAGATTTCTAACATCCCACTTTTCACGTATCATATTGTAGTGAGCTTCACCTCCACGGACTTTTGTTGGTTCACTGTGAACGAGAATCTTTTTGATAACAAATCCCATTCCACGAAATCCATCAGCGTCGCGATCTTGCCAAATTGTGTCATTGTAAATTTTATGAACACGATCAATGAGACTTATCTGAAATACAAAGAAAGAAGAATTATTGAATGAAGTTTCAAAGATTTTCATGTACTCACCAAGTAAGAAATCGTCGTCTTTGTATTTGAACTTCCCATTTCTTGAAAGAATCGATAATCAGCGACTAACAACAACGGACAACGCGTCTTTGTTGGTGTGTACTCGTATTGATCTGCTTGGCGCTTTCCTCTGCTCTTATGTTCAATTTTTGATGGAATGTCATTTGATCCATAAGCTTCAGCATGAATTTCTGGATCTTTATCGTCTTCATCAGTTTCAAGTTCAGCCCCTTCTTTAACGTATCCACATTTTCCAGGTTCGAAATGACCGTCATGTCCTTCATGATTCTCCCAACTCAAATTAACATCAGATGCTTTGTATGTCACCATATGCTTATCTGTTGCTTCTGGGAGATGTCTCCATGAAGGTTCAATGTGATAAGTTTCATCAGGGAGAATAATTGTAGCTGTCAACACATTTCCATCATCGATATGTGCTGAAACATGCGAACTTATTTCACCAAAAACTCTTCCACGAAAGAAGCTATCACGATCCAAATGAATAATCGTTTCATTTCCTTCGGAATTCACTCGATAAGCTTTAAAATTTTGATGTAAAACTTCCCGATGAGGGTGAAGAATAAGTTTGAATTTCTTTCCCAATGCTTTAAACTCGACTTCTCTTATTTTATTGTGAAGATTAATACTTGGTTTCGTTCCTCTCTTGACAATGTTATGAGTCAAATCATCGACATGAAGAGTTTCATAATATTTTAGGTTTTTCCCAAGTTGTCCTAAGAAAAAAAGGATAAAAATTGTGAAAATTAATCAAAGCTGAAAGTTGATTGTTATTCTTCATGTTCATTATGAAATTTAAGTATTTTTATGAATTAAAATGTATAAATTACATACCATTCACTTCAAATATTGATAATAGAAAAAGAAATAAGAATTCGAAAATTTTTCTCTTCGCCATTGTTTTCCTTTTCGGTGTATTCAGTAAACTTTTGGTTTGTTTACAAATTTTAGAATTCAAGAAATTTAATAAAATTGATATTTAACCATTCCATACCATGGGTGATGAAAATTTACTTGAGTATTTACATTTTGAGCTTGTGGACTATTGTGTAAATAATAAGAAGGTACATTTTTAAGTTAAATTAAAGAATATTCAAATTCATGAAACTTTATTAATTTCTTTAAGGATGGAAATGATTCAAGTTCAGACTCAACGAAAATATCTACGTTAGAATATATTGGATTCTCGACAGGATATCGACTTATTGAACGATTAACTCGTGAAATGCCTCGATTTAAAGATGAACTTGATACAGTTAAGTTTTTGTGTACAGATTTTTGGTCGAGTATTTTCAAGAAGCAAGTCGACAATCTTCGGTGAGTTTAGAATTAATTAAGAAGATAATTTTATTACACTGTTTACATTCTATCTCTTTCTCAGAACAAATCATCAAGGAATTTATGTGCTACAAGACAATTCCTTCCGTTTCTTAAAACAAATCTCCAACTCTTCTCAATATTTAGAATTAGCACCAAAGTACGTCGTTTTCAGTTGTGGAATCTTGAGAGGATGTTTAGCAAATCTTGGTATACAAGCAATTGTCACAGCAGAAATATCAACCATGCCTAGCTGTAAATTCCACATTCAAGTGAAAGGTCATTAAGAAATTATTTTTTTTTGTAATTTAATTGTCTTTATTTTCTCAAAACAACGTTAAAAATACATTTTTTGTTTCTCTTTGAAATAAACAGTCTCGATTTAAGATATTCGACTTCTAATCTAGAATAACATAATTATGGCTGAATAAATCATTGAATTGAACTAAAAATCAAACTAAATACTTAATAAACTCACATTGTAAAACTCAAATTTTCATTTTTCTTCGATCAGCAGTTTAAATTGCTTGAAAACTTCAAATCCAAATAATCTTAAGTGAACAGCCTTAAACACATTATGTAATTTTCATTTTTTTTCTACTTAATCACTCACAAAATCACAAATATCTTATTACAGAAAAGAAACCACATCGTGCTGATTTAAAAAGTGTGGCAAATTGAAATAAAGAGAAAAACTAGAATAAGAAAAAATAAGATCAGGGTTTAGTCTCGTGACTTTTTCGTTTGTTTGTTCCTTAACATGATTGTTTGTTGTGTTCGTTTGATTAAAAAAAAATCTTTACATATTTACGTAAAAAAAACTAATCTAGAAAAGATAACTTTGAAGTTCGCATTTCATTTATGTAGATCACAACGAAAAAGTTCTTTGTTTGATTTGTTTAATTTGTTAATTCCATTGATCGATTTGATTCCATTTGTCCTGGGAAATATAATCACGACGTTTGTAAACTGTTGCGATGTAAAGAACAAAAATTCCAGCCAACAACATTAAAGTGATGAAGAGAAAAATTCCGGTGACACTGATGGAGTCGTCAACGTTGACATTTAAAGGCATTTGAAGCAAAGATAAAGCGCACTCATCTGCCAACTTGACTGGTAGAACCGGCTTATAAATCTCAAACATTTTATCTAAAGGACACGACGTACCGCAACCTGGCAATTCCAAAGGTTCCGGATCTGCTGTCGTGTTTTTATAGAAAACTTGCACTTGATAATCGTTTTCGTACTTTCTCAACTCAAACATCACCATAGCTGTGTAAGGTGGATTGTGATATCCCATTTTTTTAAACAATCCCAACGTGTTCAACATATTTGCTACTGTCGTGTCATGTGCTGAATAAACCCAATAATTTTGTTCAATCTTTTTAATCGTTTTATTCTTGAAGTGAGTTAGAATTTCCTTGAGCAACGGGCCGCTCTTCAAACGTGCCAAAAGTGGTGTGTAAGTCTTAACAGCAAATGACAGTCCCGATATTGAATAAAGTTGATCTGGATAAACTTTTTTCGTCCATTCTGGTAATGTGAAGTTGTAGATTTCTTCAATATGTAAACAGCTGTAAATATTCTGCACTGATTGAAGTGAGTTGATTTTCTTCCCAGAATATTTCGAGAGGTATTTGTAAACGGGACTAAACATTTTATCAAATGCTTTAAATTCTGCAGACTTGAGAAGCTTCTTCAACTCATAATCATACACGGGACAAGACTTCTTTGCAGCAAGAATGTCATCTTGTTTTTCAGGCATCGTGTGAATCGGAATCGGTTGCCAGGGTAAATTTTCGTTCCATATGTCGGCGCCTTTTGGTGGAAAAAATCCGCCCAAATTTGATTCAGCAGACATTAACGCTCGATCTATATCAGTTGATCGCACATACATTTCATTCTTGCTATACTTTTCACCAACTAAGCCATTGTATCGTTTTCGAAGCCATTTTCCCAGCTCAAAATGTTGTAACTTTCCCGTCTGTTTAAAAAATTACACAAGATAAGGATGAGCAAAAAAAGATTTCGTTATACTTTTCACACGCTTTGAAATATGTTCGCATATTGGAATTTGACACTCCAATGATGCTCATTCTTGTGTGTGAAAAGATAAAAAGGAAACGCTTTGGGGCAATTTTTACTCACATTTGTTAACTGTCCAAACCCGACTGGCCATAGTGATGGGTCTTTGTATGGATCATTCGGATAAGGCTCAACGGGAGTTCTGTCACCATGTCGAAAAATCTACAGATAAAAATCCGGAAGTTGTATTTACAATGTTGTAATAAAGAAGAATGAAATTTACTTACAACTTGTGCGAAAACTAATTCTCCTTGATCATTATTAATTGCAGCACCATTGCTTAATATGAAAAAATTTGTTATAATGAATAGAACAGCTGATGTAGATCTTCTTTTTAACATTTTTTAATCAGATATAAAAGCTACAATATGTTTTAGATAAAAAATGAAAAAAATATTTAATTAAATGAATGAAGTTAATTTTTAATGTCTTATTTCAGTATTAATGTCATTTTGTTTTGATCAACTCTGGACACTGAGTTATTAAATATTAGTCTTTCCGACAAGAACACTTCACTACAACTGGAGTGTCCTTAAATAAAATTTTTCCTTTAAGTTTGAACAGGTGCAGGGTCGCGCACGCAGGGATGTACAAATATTTTACTGAACACAGTGCAAATGTTGTTTACTGAACACACAAACCGAAAGTTTCTCCTTTTCTGGCGCCTTTTTTGAAATATTAAATTCTCTAACATTCACCCAGCCAATTCCATATCAAATCATTTTTGAGAAAATTTAGGTTTATTAATAAAAACTTTATTAGAAATGTAAGAAAAAATTAATGTAGAAAATATAAGAAATAAATTAAATAAAGAATTAAATCAAGAAAACAATCTCATCAGCGACCATAATTTGATTATCATTTGTCATTTTCTCTAAAGCCGCTCCAATTTCTCCTTGACTGAAAATAGTGTCTCCACTGTTCTTGTTTACATAGTCAACAATTCTTTGAACAGATAAACTCGAATCACGAGATTCACGGAAAATATTGTTGAGACCTGTTTTAAAAAGATTCAATCTTTCATCAGAAATTGTAATAGCAGAAGCAGTTGAAGATGAAGTTGAAGGTTCTTGTTGTTGTGGCTCGCGTGGAGTTGTGATTGTTTCTCGTTGTGTTACATCACCGGAATCCGGCTGTGATGAATCCAACAAGTCATCTTCTTGTTCTGGATCATGAATTTTTGTTCTTTTACTGCGCTTTGTTGACTCAGAACTTGCTGAAACACCGTCTTCCATATCTTCATCTTCAGACTCATCATTAGAATCATCTTCATTATGACGACGTTTTTTCTTTTCCTTCTCCAACACCTTTTTAAAGTAAGCATATTGAACAAGTTCAATAGCAGCTTTAGCATCTTGTGCTGTAACACTTTTCGCCATTCGAGCTTTAGCGTGTGCAGTTGACAATCGAATCAATGTTTCTAAAGTACGTGCTGTCACTGGTTGTGTTCTTGCGACATCCGATTCCATCATTTCCTGTGATCTCAACCGAGAATATTCATTTGAAATCAATTCACATGCCGGTTCTGATAATTTTGGCTTAATGCATTTAACAACGCTAATGTACTTTTTCATGAATTCAACTGCAAGAATTTGGTCAGATGCTTTACGTGATGCTCCATGTAACAATGGGTCATATTTTTCATAAACTGGCGTTTCTTTATCTTCCAATTCTGGATTAAATGTTGTAAGCATATCAACAGTGTTGTCACCCCATGTCAATACTTCACCATCTTGTTCTTTTGGATTTCTGTAAGGGAAAAATCATTTATTATTCATGAATGTACATTGCATGCTCGTTTTAAAAGATTTTTTTAAGCCTTGTTTTAAGCGAAAGAAACGTCGTCAGTCTGTTGCCATAAAAATGCAATTCTGAGTCTATTGCAATAAAATTCATTCGATTTCTCAAAACTAGGTAGGTACTAATCGCTAAAAACGAGAAATATTCACCTGTAACGATGCATTCGTACAACATGATCAGATATAACATTATCTAAGTCACTGTCGATGGTATCAAGCATAACAAACAATAAATCAAAACGTGATAAAAGCGAATCTTGCATGCCAATGTTTTCCATCGGTGTTTTGTATTGATCGTATCGTCCATAAACAGGATTTGCAGCAGCAAGAACAGAACAACGTGCATTGAGTGATGCATGAATTCCTGCTTTTGAGATAGTCACTCGACCTTGTTCCATAACTTCGTGAATTGCCGTTCGATCCATGTCAGTCATTTTGTCGAATTCATCAATGCAAACAACGCCACGATCAGCAAGAACCATAGCGCCAGCTTCAAGACGTCGTTCGCCTGTTTCTTGATCTGTAGTAACAGCAGCTGTTAAACCAACACCTGAAGACCCTCTTCCAGTTGTTGGAATAGCTCGTGGTGCTGTGTGAAGAACATAACGTAAGAGCTGAGATTTAGCAACTGAAGGATCGCCAATTAACAGAACGTTAATGTCACCACGCAAACGAGTACCATTTGGTAAATTCTTCTCAACTCCGCCAAGCAACAAACACAAAATTGCTTTCTTAACAAACTCATGACCATGGATCGAAGGTGCGAGACTTTTTGCAAGAAGCTCAAAAATGTCTTTTCGTTTAGCCAGCTTTTTGCATGTGTTGATTTCATCTCGTGAAACATTAGCAGTTGATTCCTTGCTCAATAAAGATACATGATTAGCAATAAGGATTGTACGAAATATTCCATTAGTATAGCCGCCGTATTTAGCTGGCATGCAACGAAAGTTGCCAACGATTTGAACGCGATCGCCAGGTTTGCATTTGTCAACAAGATCATCGTCGCAAACAATATCGACACTTCGTGGTAATTGACCAGCTGGAGCTTTTTCAGGCATTTCTTGAATCGTTATTGATTGATGATCTTTATACACACTCAAGCCATATTCAGTTTCAAGTAAATTTCCGTCTTCATCTTTCGTTGGATAAACGTTGCTTGATGGAGCGGCTTCAAAAGATGTTGCATCGGTGTATTTACGTTCAATAAATTTATTCGTAGCAGGACAATAATGAACAGATCTAACGACTTTCGGACGAACCAGTGAAACTTTCACAACGATTCCTTCGACACAAACAAGATTTCCCAAGAACTGTGATGTGAGTTGACGAGGTGTTACATGTTTATTACCAAAACTTCCTTCAAATGCGACATAAAAGTCTTCGTGTACTTTGCTATAGCCGGGTTGAACAGACGAAACAAAATCTTTAAGAGCTCTCGAAAATGCCAGCTGCTCTTCAAAAGCATTATTCAAGAGACTTTGTGCACGAACAGGATTTTTCCGACGTAAATCGTTTATGTTTACCAACAAACGTTTACTTTCCTCAGAAACCATTTTTTTGACTTGGTTGGTGTAGATTCCTTGATCTTCCTGTAAAGTATTTCAATTTTAATTGCTTTTTCTTTGACTTAACATTGTCCAAAAATAGATCACTTTTTATTTACCTCATCATCCAGGAAATCAAGATATTCTCTTTGTAAATCACGTAAATGCTGTTCGTTGTCAGTCATTTTCAATTATTTTCCAAACAATGGTTCTATAATTTATCGGGAATATTTGAAAAAGAAAAACTTTTGAGGGTTTCAACACAAATTCTTCAAGATTTGGCGGGAAAAACTTAAAGAGGGGTTTGTAACTGTCTATAATCCCTTTTGACAGGCAGACAAAAATTATTTTATTGCATCGAGATTAACCCACACTTGGTTTTGATAAAAATATCACTTAAGATTGTTGTAATAATTGATTTTTCGCATTAGTTAAATAAATTTAAACATAATGGCAGACAATTATGAAGAAATGAGTTGTTCAGGTAAGTGGTAAATAAATAAGTGACTTGATTTATTATCAATTTATCAAATTATTGAGTCATGTTTTCTGTGTGCAAGTTCATTGACATTTTTTCATTAATTAAATCAATTGCTTTCCCGTTGTAGAAGCAAAAGAATTACTTAGAAAATGGAGGGATGATAATGAGAGGAGAAGTGGTAAGATCATACATATTGGAACATTCTCATGATGCTCATTTAGTTCCATTACAGATGAAGTAGTTCAGATTTTCGATTATTGTCTCGCTGATAAGGTAAAAAAGTTGGGATCTGAGCGTCTTATAGTGTTAGAACAAGTGTTTGTGGCAGCTCTCGATTGTGGACGTATTAAATTAGCTGAAGATTGTGTTCGTGTTCTCATCTCGGAATTTCCAGAAAGTCTCCGCATAATGAAACTGAAAGCGATGTTGCTCGAGGCCTTAGAACGATATGATGATGCTCTCGATGTACTCGAGAGTATTATTAACAAGGATGAAACAAATGCAGCAGCCAGAAAACGCAAGATTGCGATTCTTAAAGCAAAAGGACAAATTTCAGATGCTATTCGTGAGCTTTGTGATTATCTGAGGAAGTAAGTCAAACATTTTTTAATTAAAAATAAAATCAATTAAATGAAAAACTTTCCTCATAGATTTATGTCTGATCAGGAAGCATGGCATGAACTCTGCAACTTGTATATGATGGAAGGCGATTATAGTAAAGCAGCTTTCTGTATGGAAGAAGTTTTACTTCACAATCCATTCAGCCATTTGATTCATCAACGAATGGGCGACATACGATATACGATGGGTGGACAAGACAATATTGAAATTGCCAAATCGTATTATGCGCAAGCGGTGAAGTTGAATGCTAATAATTTAAGAGCATTGTATGGATTATATCTGGTAAGTGACACAGCAATAATGAAATTTTAATCATAATAATTCAAACTTTCTTTTCCCCATTAATTTAGTGCTGCGGTCACATCGTAAATTCAAAAGCTCCGGTTAACAAACGAAAAGAAGCCCAAAAATTATCCACCTGGGCTTTGAAAAAAATATCAGAAATAACGAATGATAAACTACCACGATCAACAAAGTCATCAAAGAATTCTAATCAATCTAATGACATTGCAGCCCTCGAAGCGGCCTTCGGTAATTTAGATGCGAAGTTAAATTGATTTTGATTGCTTATCGAGTTGAAAAACACGAGCGTGGTTTGTTGCAATCTTTATTTAGGCGTTAAGGGCATTTAATGGTTTCATCACTTCTCCTTGTTGTTTTCCTTTTTTCCGATAAAATTCCATTGTTTAGTAAAATTTGAAATTGGTGGTGAAAATTTTTTGATTCTTATTTTTTGTAGTAAATTTTGTTTCTTGAAAGTAAGTTTCAAGAGAAAATAAAGAAATCACAATTAGTAAATATTTAGTTAGATAGTCGAAGTGCTCCGCTATTTATAAGCTTGATTATAGCTCAATCATAATAGCTTTCCACCCACACAATTTTACTCTCCCCTATCAATATTCCATTTGACTTATGTCGACTTCAAGGCATTTCTTTACCATTAAGACAAAGGTGTTTTATTGTTCATCATAAAATATTTTCTTTTGTTTGCTCTTATGCAATTAATCATCATACTTATAAGCGAAAAATAAAAATGGGATGTTGGAAAGAAAATTAAAGAAACGATTTTTATCTGCTTTGGTTTCAATAAATTTTGGAAGCTCAGAATTTTATTACAGAAAATTTGTTGTTTTAAACTGACGTTTATCCTAAGTAGGTCACCACGTCAAGTGCCGTGAGATTCGTCTGCTCTACTTTATCATGTGACCATTAAATATTTAGATATTTAGATAAACCCAAAGTCAAATATTCAAATTCAGAAGTTTGAGTTCATTTTTTATTGTAAAAAAGAGATAAGAAAAGTTAACATTAAAACATCTTAAACTTTTTTTACAATTTGCACCACATCTTCGTCATTTAAGACATGCTCAATTCCAACTTTCTGTGGTTGATGTTTAACACTTGATCCCCAAACGAAGGCTGTTTTAAATTCTCGAGCAATTGAACGATGAAGTTTGTTACAAAAGTCTTCAACCGTTGTGCGACCAGCGGTTAAAACAACTGGTGAACTGTAATCAGGAAGTTGTCCTTTAGGCTTTGTGTAGATTCTCACAAGCTGCAAATACTCCCACATCATTTCAAGAAGATCATCAAAGTTCCAATGATGATGAGCTGAGATAGGTACGCAATGAGGGATTTTGTAAATAACGTCCAACTCTTCGATGCTTATTTGATCGATTTTGTTTAGTAAATAAATGCACGGAATATAGATGCGATTACCCTCAACAACATCGATTAAGTCATCAGCTGTCGCGTCATATTTAAGTGTTATATCAGCATTATGAATCTTATATTCGCTCAAAATCGTTTTAACAGTGTCAAGATCGAGTTCAGTTTGTGTGACTGTCATGTTTAGATTCACGCCTCCTTTATCCTTCTTTCTGAAGTAAATATTTGGCGGTTGTTTGTTGAGACGCAAACCGAAACCTTCCAATTCATGTTCAAGAAGTTTCTTATGATGAAGTGGTTTTAATACGTCAAGAACCATGAAAATCAAGTTGCAAGTTCGAGCAACAGCAATAACTTGACGACCACGACCTTTTCCATCTTTTGCACCTTCAATAATTCCAGGCAAATCTAAAAGTTGAATTTTTGCTCCTTTATATTTGATGCATCCAGGGACAGTTGTTAACGTTGTGAACTCATAAGCAGCAACTTCTGAATAAACGCCAGCAAGATTTGAAAGGAGAGTCGATTTTCCAACAGATGGGAAACCAACGAATCCTACACGAGCATCTCCAGTTTTTGCGACCTCAAAACCAGCTTCGCCAGTGCCTCTAAAACAATAAAAACAAAATTAATTTTAAAGTAAGAATTTATTTCGAAAGTCTTCTAAAATTCTCACCCACTACCACCTTTAGGAGTAATTAACTCTCGCCTCAGTTTTGCTAATTTTGCTTTAAGCAATCCTAAATGGCCCGCAGTAGCTTTGTTCTTCTGTGTTCGTGCCATCTAATCAATTATTAAACATTGTTACAGAATTGCAAAATAGCTTAACCTTAGATAATAATGAAATGGGGATAAACCGTATTTAGACTTTTAGAATAATTTTAATGCTCACTGATATTTTTACAAACTTATTCGAAACAGATTATCTTTTCATTAGTCGCAATTAATGTCCTTTTTATGTAAATTGTCTGGAAAATATTATGAAAAATTGGCAAACTTACTTCAGCTTCAATTTGCGTGATTTTATCAATAATTGTGCTCATCTTGAGTTTTTATTGATATCTTGAGTTATAAACTTTTATATTTACAGTTTTTAAACAAATAATATGTAAGATATTTGAATATTTTTAAAAAAACTCAAGTTGGAGAATTTCCTCAAGAGGAGATGGTTAAAAATTCTGACAGACGGACATGGACGATTTTGTACATGAATATTGCTTTCTGTAGATATTTTCAAATTCCATAATTAACGATTCTTTTTCTTTGGGATATTTTTAATAATTTTAATATTCATCGCCACGTGATTCATAATGTATCATTAAATAACTAACTATCAGACTGTGAAAAATGTTGTGTAAGACTGCCGGTCATTATTTTGGGTGACTTAGAATATAACAAATATTGATTATTCACTAAGCAAATGATTAACTAACAGATTGAATACAAAATTTTAATTAACTTGAGAGGTATTTATTTAGATAGTTCATTACCTCATTCTTCAGCTTCACGATAATCTTCCATTCACGAGTCGTTACAGAATCTAAAATCAGCATAAACTCTCAAAACAAAAGGAATCTAATCTACATAGCTTATTCGTAGGGTGCTAAAGAACTTTTGATTATGCATTAAATTTTCAATGATGAATTGCAAAATTCAAAGTTTTGTTCAGTCTTGATTTTGGAAAGCAACAAGTATTTACTCGTTGACGGACAAAATCCTTTTCGCTTGACATACTTCATGTACTATGAAACAGCAATAACTGTTGGGGTTCGCTTTAAGCTGTAATCCTGCCTTTCTCGGATTTGTATGTTCGAAAGTTCTTGTCACAACAAATTAAAAATGTTTCTAACCAGATTTCTGGTTTAAAGATATTTAATCATGTTTTATTATATATAATTGCCAAATAAATACTTAATAATGCTTATGTAAAAATATTTAACGTGGGATATCTATCTGAACATCTATGCATTTGAAACGAAAAAGTTTTCCCTAACGTTTTCTAGAAAAAGTTTTATATAATTGTCTGTTTAATTTACCCAAGGCAATTCTTAATAACGTCGTAACCTTTGATAAATATTTCAGACCCTGGGTTGTTCAGTTTCGTAAATAGATGATAATATACTCTTTGGAAATTTGTCAAGGAAGTCCCTAGATCGAATAAAATTTATTAGGAAAGATGACTCATGAAATTATTGTAAAACTTAATATATTGAGATGAATAACTTCAATATTTTTATAGGAACGATGATTAAGTTTTCTGAAATACATAATCCACATAACAATTTTTCTTCTTCCAAGGAAATGAAAAATCTTGAATCTCTTTAACATACATTTATTCTTTATTTTTTAAAGCTGAGAAACATAGCTTTGTGTGTACTTCCTAGGGAGAAAATTAGATATTCGAAGTCGTAAGAATGAAAGAAAGGAAAAGGAACTGAAACCACAAACGTTCTCACCATGACAGAAAATCAATTATAAAAACTTTCACAACTGTCAGAAATTTGACAATCAAAGAATTTTACATGATTTACAAATTACAATACGTGTTTGTGTTATGGAATTATTTACTGCTTTTGGGGTTCTTGAATGTAATTTGAAATTTGATATAGAAATCTTGAGAAGTTTCAAGGATGTTTTGTCTGATTTCTTTTAAAGAAATATTTAATTAAGTATAATGCAGCTTTTTCAGAAATTTGATATGAGTTCATTGGCATTTCAGAGAGAAAAATATCTTCTGGTTATATTTAACAAAACTTAATATCAACTTAGATTATGATAAGATTAAATAACCATGGTTTGTCCACGTTTGAACTTTGAACACATGAATGACACTAATAGATATTTTAGATAACGTAAAATTGTATAGAAAGCTTAAAACAATTTGAAATTATTGCTTTCAATTCCAGCAAGATTGTAAATGAAACCGAATGCAGACACCCATTTTTGATTAGCTTTTGAGCTTTTTCGAGCTCTTTGACAGCAGCTGGTACATATATCAATAAATTTTAATTTGGGTTAAAACAGAAGACTGCTATCGCCATTTGCTGGGTATCGAGTCTTGCTGGGAAGAATTCATTCTTTTATTGTCAACACGATGTTCCAAACAGTAGCTTTTGTTGGAATAGAATTGTTTGATGATATACAACATAACACCATCTAACGTAGAATCAGATCTAATTAATGTTAGACTAACATGGTTCCATTAAACCCATTTAGATGCAAATAAATTCAACTGATGAGATTTCAATTGCCAAATAATTAATGAATCAGATTAAGCCAATTATTTTATTTTTTATCTCTTCCATTAATTATCTTCCGTTACTTCTTAAGAATAAAGTTACAAAAAGTTCAAATGTAACTTCAAATATAGAGAATTATCAGATTTTATCAACTTAGATAATTAAAAAAGGCTTTGTCCAGATTTCACCCTAGAAGTCAGTAAAAAAAGTCTCAAGATTCTAATTAGGGACTTCTCTACGAATCGAAACACAATTAAGAAAGAAAAAAAATAAATAAAATGGAAAAGTCCCTCCATTCGCCTCATAATGAGCCAAACGACAGAAGGCATAATGTTGGAAAAGAAAGCAGATGAAATGAAAGAAAATCATCAGTTTAAAGCAGCAGTGAAAAAGAAAAACGTTTTCCATGTGCTTCTCAATGAGAGTTTTACTATACAAAATTGAGAAACACAAACACAGAGCGGAAAAAAGAAAAGAAAAAGGAAAATCTCTCATGAACTCAGAAGTTGAAAAGCACGTTGGTCTTCAGTTTGCATCAGATTGTGTTACGAATAAGTTCGATTGATATTTCTCCTTCTTACCTTTAAAAGCTTTCACCAAGTAAAAGCATGATCCTCTCGTGTAATTGAACTCAATTAGAGAATGAAAATATTTCAAAAGCTTCAAAGGCAACAGCAACCAAACGCAAAAACTCTTTGATGTGAGTGAAATCAAATAAACTTAGACAAATATATGAAGTGAATGTATTAATTATTTAACAAAACAGGCTTACTTTGTTATAAATAAATAAATAAAATAAATGGGATTGCTAGGCAAATTTTAAATCCCACATTTAAGAATTAAAAACAGAAAGTTTGAATTTCGATGTTCCATCAAACAAATCATAAAGTGAATCATAACAAAAAAAAGCTTTTTATTTAAAAAAAAATACACTCGGTTCTGCATTGCTTGCACATCAGTTTATGAAAGGTAAGTTTAATTTAAATCCTTTTTATTCATATCTGGAATTCTCAGAAGTATTATGAAAGTAAAAAAACAAGCGTGCATGTGAAGTTGAATTTAAATACTTTCTTGATTTCTTAATTAGCATTCCGTTGCAAACTTTTATTGTGTTGACATGTGTAGGAGGACAGTTCTCTTCAGTTTCTCCTATATAAACACGTAAATATCACAATGAAGTTATAGTTAGTTATCACAGCTGAAAAAACCTTCAAGCAACGATGCGTTGAAACCCAAAACGACAAACAAAGTATTATAGGAAAATTTCAAAGAGAAAGCTGCTAGCTCGTGCCGTTATTGTTGCCTACACAGTTAAAGGAGCTCAACTTTTGTTTTTCATACGAAACAAAAGCAAACAAATTACGAAAAGAAAAAAAGCAATAAAAGACTCATCTTCCAACTAAACCAGACTAGATTGTGGAAATGTAAACACTTGCTCATTGCTTCAATGCGAGAAAAATCCTTGAAAATATTCCGATGAATAAATTTCATGCTGCAAGTAAATGTGGATAGATATTTGGTTGATTCTCTATCAAACCGAAACGAAGATTTTCATTTTTCCCTCCCCTCACTTTTTCCATTTTCGAGCGATGCGAAATTCTTTACAAGTGACTTCGGGCTAAAAAGAAAATCGTCTCAGACGATAATAAGAAAAAATATTAAGTTGGAAAAACGAGCAATGAGTGAAGAAGAAAATCACTGTGACTTTATGATGAAGAGGATTTACCGCTTTTTTCATTAATGGTCCTTTAGGATTAGGTATACTTGAATGTTGAATGTTCTTTTCTCATCGCAAAACTTAAAGTGATACGTACAAGAGCAAGTGTTTAACAAGCTGCTGAAAAAGAAAAAAAGTTAGTTTTTATTTGCTGACATTTCCTCGTAATCGGAAGCTTCATTCATAAAAAGATGACGAAGAAAGTGTGAAGCAATTGTAAAAGTTTCCGTTTACGAAAAAAGAAACTTGTGGGGTTTTCGTTTCATATGACGTAGTCATGATATGTTATGACATAGATTATCATAATGAGAAATACTTTCAGCAATTATTTCAACAAGCAGCTCCCGGGTAAAAGGGGAAAACACATTTTCATGCTTTAATCGGAATAGTTTCCTCTGATAACGACGTACAATAAAATCATTTGGTTACTGTTGGAATTTTCTGAATATAAATTCTCGATTAATCCTCACATAATCATCAAATATAGCTGAACTTTTAACCACGCACTAGATAACTGATAAATATATAAACAAGACTTAAAATTTTTGATATTTACGAGAGGGTTTTGAATTTTTTTTTATCAAATTCAGTAAGGAATAACAGAAAAGCAAAGAAAAAATTTAATCAACTGAAAGTATCTAAAAAGTTTTATTGCCACAGCAGCTGCTATTTACTTCTGAGGTCTTCATGGAGATTATCACGCAAACACTCTTTAAGATGATTCCATTTCGCAAATTGCATGAAATTTTCTCTTTTTTTGTGATTTATGTGACATTTCTCATAAGAGCGATGAAAATTTGTGAATTAAGATTGCTATAAAGCTATGAGTGAGCGAGAAAAACAACACTCCACTGCCCAAAAAAACTGCGAAGTTGTGAAGAAATTCATTATGATTCAATATTATTATTAAAAAAAGAAGAAAGCTCGTAAACCTTGAGATTAAGAAGATGATCCTAGTGCAGCTTATTAATTCAGATTGCGTATAAAAAGAATTAAAATCTTCTTATTTATCACATTACGGAACTTTATGTCGATAAATTCTAAAAAAAAAAGCCAGCATGGTGCTAAACATAATTAGAAGTTGACTTCATAATTACAACAAATCTTAACTTTCCCAGAAAGAAATTAAAAGCATTTCTCCCGTTCAAGTTTATTTTCATTTTCCCGGTCGTTGAGTTTTTAGACGCTTTTGTTAAGCTTCGTCATTAATTTCTTCACGAACAATTTAAGCTTGCTCTAAGCAAAAACACTACCGTGATAGTTTTCAATTATTTTGTCATAGAAAAGCTTTTAAGCTTGGTTCTTCAAAGTACGCCATAGAATTTTATTTCGTTTATATTTCGAAATGTTTAAGAATTTAGATACATGGTGAAAGATAGTAAATTAATTTTTCCGGCCACTACGCACTTCTCTTATCATTCCAGAAATGATCTTACATTTTGCACATAAAGATTTGCATAAAAATCTTTTCAATTTCATGTTGTGAATTACTTAATGTAATCATGACTTCTTTGTTTTCATTATTCTCTTAAATATTTTTCCTTTCTTCTCACACAGAAATTCTCATCTCTGCTATCAAATTCGACAGCAACAAAGAACGAATAAATCACTCTTAGAGGTCGTAAGACGACGCTGCCATCTTCAACACAATGCGTGAGTATTGAGTTTCGATGTAATTAATCAAGCATGGAAATAAATCCACTTGTTGACGTTTCTTATGTTATTTGAGATGTTTGAAATGTAAGTCTTGCAAAGAAGACTTGTTTGTAAAGATATTTATATGATAAATTGGAAATATGGGAGAGAAAGCACATTCATAATTAGACTTACGTAGGTAAAGGTCAAGTTGATTTCTGATTTCATAAATTCACTTAATCTCATCGATAGAAAATAATAAATAACTTACGCTCACGCAATCTTATTTTGTTTACTCAATTAATACTTAACAAAAGATTGTTTTTCTTCTGGTTTACGAAAATACATTTTGCGCCGCATCTTTTTGGCTTCAGTTGAAATTTTCAGATTTATCACGAGAACGCGTTTTTTCCGTGTCATGTGGTTTTTTGCTCACATTTTCATTCTACACCTAAATTTATTTTATGATACAATTGTTGTTGGAAGTTCTTCTTATCGCTAATGAATCATTAAGTAAAATTAAAAGGAAGGCAAATGTCTAAACGGAAAAAAAAGCATTTGTAATTCGTTGAACATTGTACTGTAAATATTTTGCTTATAAATCTACAAATGAAATGAAACGTTATCAACACCTGTTAACAAACGTTGACGTTGAATTAATTTGTTTCGTTTTTTTCTTTATTTTTTTATTTCCAGTTCCAAGTGAACCAATTTGGAGTTTGGACCGACATGAAACGGGGGATTTATTTTGGCGACGTGACTCATCGAAAGTGAAATTTCGTTGCGAGGTTGAAGTGCTTGAGTTTATTAAAGATCCTGAAGAAAATAATGAATATTGGGCAAGAAGACGAAGACGACGCTATCATCAGAATGAGGGTGCAGCATCCCATCCTATTATAGTGGTGATTACATGCGTGGGCGCAATCGTTATTACTGTCCTTCTTCCTTGGTTTATGATCGGATCAAATGTTGTCATCGATTGATAAGATAGCCAACAGAGTTTAATAAACTGCTGTGATATTTTCATAAATGTACATTTTACTGATGTTCGTCGTTTATAAATAAATTTAGCAAATAATCTTTTAAGTATTTACAATTACTGAGATGGTCAATAAATAAATTATTTTGCGTTTTTATCACAAACCAAAAAAAAAACAAAGCATAGAAAAGTTTCACGTTGTTTTATTTGCAGTTGTTGTTTCATTTAATATTAAGTGCAACTTATAAAAGAATTAAAAACACATTAAATTTACTTCTGATTCAGTGAATGAACTTGAAGATGCTTCCATTAGATGCATTCTCTTAACTTTCTCAACAAAGAAATGTAAACAACACAAACGAGAGATAATTCACAGTTCATTGCATTTGAAGTCGTGACTTTTTCATCACATTCAACTGAGAGCGGAAAAATTTATTGTGTGATAAGAACGTGATGTGTCTATGTATGCTCCATCCAGCAATGTCGCTCCCAATTAAAATAAATTAAATGAAATTGAAGTTCTCGGTTTTTTTCCTTCTTCAATTCTCATTTTCACAACACGAAATACATGTATTGTATGTGACTTCAAGTCTCTCACAATGGAACGTTAACTGAATGACTTACTAGTCTAAAATTCACATTGCTCAAGAGAAGAGACAAAGCCTAATATTCATCGAGTGGAATTTCAATTCGAAGACAACAATTTAAGATATAGTCGAGATTATTTAAAATTCAAAGCATGAACAAAATATTGAAAATCGGTTTTATTGGTGGCGGCAAAATGGCACAAGCAATGGCAAAAGGCATGATTTCCGCAGGTCTCAATTGTGATTTCATTTTTAGAATACAACTGTTGATTTACGCTTTATGTTGTGAATCAATTGAAGAAATTTGTGAAACGAAATCTTTTCATTGAACGTTTTCTTAAAAATATTTATTTATGTTTTCACCTTTGACATTCAATTGAAAAGGACTAACGGAGAGTAAGCACTTGATTGCTAGCGTTCATCCATCAGATAAAGCATCGCTTGAAGCATTTAGGGACTTTGGAGCCGAAGCTGTCACTAACAATCGATCTGTTGTTGAAAAGTCTGATGTGGTTTTCTTATCTGTGAAGCCAAATGTTGTAAAGACAGCGTTGACTGACGTCAAAAGCATATCCTCTGGAAAATTATTTGTGTCGATTGCTATGGGAATAACTTTACAAGAAATCGAAAAAAATCTGAACTCTGATTCAAGAGTAATCCGTGCTATGCCAAATACGCCTGCAATTGTGCAAGCAGCTGCATCAGTATTCGTTCGTGGTTCGAAAGCAACGAGTCATGATGCAAAACTAATTCAGACTCTCTTCGAATCTATTGGAACGTGCGATGAAGTTTCTGAGTACATGATGGATCCGGTGACAGCACTTTCTGGCAGTGGGCCAGCATATGTGCGGTTTCATTCTTATTTGTTTTCCACTAATTACTGACAAATTTTCACTTATATCGTCTTACAGATCTTTGTGTTAATTGAAGCCTTGGCAGACGGCGGCGTCAAGATGGGGTTGCCAAGAGATTTAGCATATCGATTAGCATCTCAAACAGTGATGGGATCAGGGAAGTTGGTCATCCAGTCTGGAATTCATCCTGCAGTTCTCAAAGATAACGTCACATCGCCAGCAGGTAGCACCGCAAGTGGACTTCATAATCTTGAGAAAAATAATTTTCGAAATGCAATTATCGGTGCTATTGAAGCTGCAACTGAAAGGTGTCACGAAATATCAAACACTCAACCATGAATCTCAAATCAATAGAAAATAATTATCGGACTAAAGCTCTACGTTTTACATCGAAGAAGTTATTAAACGAAGGAAGAACAAATACGTGCACATACTCAGTAAAATATAAAAACAAAAATGATTTTTTTGAACGTCATTGAAGACATTCCAATGCCCTTGATACACTTGGCTACAACAAATATAAAATATAATCGTACGTGACCCTGAAATTGACATTGTTTCGCAAACATAACAACCACAATCGTTTTCATTCCAACAAACTTTCTTCGCTTTATTATCTTCTTTTTAGCTAAAGTATAAAAAACAAGTTTCTCTCTCTTTTTTTCATGTTTTAATATTTATCTAAACCTTATCAACATAAAAAGTTTTCATCAGTTAAATATATGTAATAAATTTAGGCAAATTCATTTCATTCCTCGTATTCTTGACTTACGCATGAAGTTATTTAATTCGAAGTGATTTATTTTGGAGACCTTGGATAAACTATTCGAATGTTTTTTTCATAAGATAATTATCAAATATGTTCATTCTATTTATATAATCATAAAATCATGGTACTACTTACTGCCCCTGAAGCATAAAAAGTTTTCCACTTATGTTTATTTTATTGTGTTTAATCACAGCATATTTGTTTACATCAAAACAAAAATATTTTTATAAATGACTGCAGACAGAAGGGATGGAAAATTATGAAAAACGACTTGTTACAAATGAGAACGCAAAAACCATTATTTCGCCTTGACCGGAAAATCGTAAAATGTTAAAAAATCATTTTGTTATTTCTATTTCTCTCTCCTCGCTTCAATGCGGGAAAACTGATTTAAAAAAATGCTAACAAAACTTTTTTTTTATGAAGAAACTCGCTTTATCATCAGGCTTCAAATTTGTTACGCGTGACTGAAAGAATTTCGTAATAATCTACGAAGGCGCATTGACTAAAGTCCAAATATTTCACAATTTTGTCTTTTATATAAATTCTTAAATTTAATTCGAAGGCATAAAGTGAATTATGTATACATATTTAAAGGTCTTAAACAATAAAAGCTCAGATGATTAACCTAAGTTTGAACCAAGTATTAACCAGGGTAGTAGAACAGTAACCGCAATTGCGCAAAGACATGTCGCACAAACCACCAAAGGATGAGAAATCGTCTCGTTTCGGAAGGTGTTTGTAAGGTCGCCATTCACAAGTATCAGTTCATCTTCAGCTGGATCTTTCACAAATTCTAAAACTTCAACTTCACATCTGAACTTCACTTTTGACGCTTCTCGCTTCCAGAATAAATGTCCAGACTCGCGACGGTCAAGGCACCAAATTGGTTCTGGTGGCACTGAAATGAGTTAATTTTGTCTTTCATTAATAACTTAATATGAATAAAATGTTTCATGAATTATCACAGAAATATTTCATGCCATGTTGCTAATGGAGTAAATATTTACTTAACAATCTCAACATTCTCTTGTCTATTTAGAATTTTAACCTTTATTTAAATAATTTGCAGTCAAGTTTCCTCTAACGGAGCAAATAATTCAATGAAATATTATTTGGGTTTGTAAGTCGGTGGAAATAATCTTTGTAAATAGAAAAACTTTCCATTTAACTGTAAAATATTGTGACATAATTTATCAATTTAAAGATTTGAAGTTAACTTTGACAGAATTAGTGAAGGGATAAAAGATTTTCCGTTTTCTATTTTTCCTTTCCTAAATTAATCTGAAGGTACCATTTAACCCTTCTTTTAAATAACCAATAAGTTTGACACGCTTACAGTAAAAAAATAATGGAAAAGGAGAAAAATTTCTTCAGGGCTTTTTCTTATATTTGTATGCGATACCTCAACTTCATCTGTCTCGTTTGCTAGTTTATTCGAAATCGATGGAGCGTATAATCAAATCGAGAATGAGATTTGGTATAATCTTAATAAATTATTAACGATGTGGTGTGGGGAGAGGATTAAATAAGCTTGTAAACTGAATTTGATTCTTGAAATGGAAAGATTCGTATTGATGCCCACATTGATGATGTTGCTAATTAAAAATGATTAAGGTTTAGTCGGCATTAAATCATTGTTAAGGTATCCACGTCTTGGTAGGTTGGTAGGAAAAGAAAAATGGAATCAATGATTAATTCACAAGTGAATGTAATAGATCACCAATCGACATATGCCACACCGCATGTTCTCCCGATAAAAGAAAGCGAGAAGAATATCATAAGCAGACATTCAAACCCCAATCAAACGATGTCAAAATCAACAAAAGTTTGAAGACAAATCGCGTGGGTGGGTATCGAAGGCAGATTCCGACGAACGTGACTTTTACTGCTTGTGTCAAATTTTCAACTCATTTTTCTTGATCCAGGCTCATTGTGATGCAAAATGTTGTGTCAACAAGTGGAAATCTGTGATATGTTTGATTAATTGAAATACGCACACATTGTTCCAGCTATAGTCATTGTTAATACGTCCTTTGTGCTGTCTCTTTCTCGTGATACGTGCTGTGATGACAATTGAATGCCTGAAAATGGAAAAAAGGGGTTGAGAAATCATATTTCGTGAAAAACAATTGAAAAGCAATTTGTAACATGATTTTTCCATTTGTGGAAGGAACGGATAAACGTGAACCAGAATGGCAAAGGAAAAAGCGAAACTTGATTGATGTGAATGACTGTAAAAGCTCTTTTTTTCATGCACCAACAGTCTCAAACTTTTCCCTTGCTTTTGTTTCATTCTCTATCTCTCTCACACTCTTACTTAAAATCCGTTTAAACCCTTTTCTCCCTCCGTAATTTTAGAGTCGAACACGCGTCGCATAATCACCCCACCCAAGGGGCCAAGGGTGGCAAATAAAAAGTTCAACGAAGTACTTTGCTTCGATAAAAGGTTCATTTAATTGCTGCTTTTTTATGGAATCGATTTTCTATCCATTCTAATTTCATTTTAACATGGGGAAAATCAATTCAAATTATACAAAGAATAATTGTTTTCGACACTTTTTCAACCTGTGGAAAAAAGTGGATGCAATGAATTTTTACCATACATTACAATATAGTTAAAGGAAATGGAAATGCATAAAACAACATGAACATGTATATAAATTGACATCACTCAATCATTCATCGTTTGCATATGAAATTTCTCAATGTGTGTAAAAAAAACACGAAAAAAAATGGAAACGCTTGGAAAAATAAGCATAAAAAAGTTGTAAATGTTGTATATATTTTATGTATACTTATTTTAATACAAAATGGAAGAGAGTGCCGTTAAATTACATAAATATCTATAAATTATAAACATCATATTTATTAAAAGTATTAAAACTTATCTTACTTAAAGTGGATATGAAAATTTAAGTTTATTTAAAAGTTATTCTTCCATAATCTAAAATGGTAATGCATGTGACCTGAATTATGGGATAAATTCATGCAAAACATAATGTGTAAACATAAAGAAATGATATCCTTGATTAAAATGTATATTCATTAATATCTGCTTCAGACTTCAATCTGAATATTTTAAGGTGCGGTTGTTTATTAAAAGCTAAAAATTCTAATCAAAATGACTTCTTTGCATGTCAGTTACGCTACTAACAATCCCACTAAAATAAAAGTGAGGCGAGAGGTATTTCTAGAGTACGGTAAACATGTTAATTCTAATTTTATGTAAATGAGGCAAATTAATTTCTTTGATTAGAAAAAAAGTCAAGAAACTTTTATTTGTGCAGTTTCAGACTTGAAAGCGTTTTTATATAATTTGCATCATATTAGTGAGCTTTATTAACCATCACGTCATGAAATCGAATCAATGGAGAAAAAAAAAACTTTTAATGCATTAAATTTTTGTCAGAATTTAAGTAATGTTGTGTTGCTAAGTGAGTTAATTTTTTTTCTCTCATCAACTGATTTATAAATATTCGAAAAATTCTGTCAATTTTAATCTTTAAACACTTCATTTCATTTTTTCATTGACGTCATGATTAGGGTTTCACGGTTGACAGAAATCGCAGTAGATCACCGGGGACTTGATGGCGACACTTTTGATATGAAGTGAATTAAGATGTATGAAACTTTTTCTTGAATAGAAACATATAAATAAGCTTTTCCAGTTTAATCACGAAGGAAATTAAAACTACAAAAAGCTTGGAGAACCCTAGATCAACTCAGCATGTCTATTCATTCGTTCATATAAATCCTCAACAAAAAAAAATATCGAAAAAGTAATTGAAGACTTAACAGGAGTCTCATCAAATACTCAAACTTTATTGCAGAAATTGCACAATGCTTGAATTGAATTACAACTGAGCTTCTATTTAGCTGCTAATATTATCTCATAAATCTTTTTCGTACATCGTTTGGAAACAGCAAGAAATGAACGAGAATAACATAGAATGAAGCAGGGAGAAGGTTTTTCAAGTGGAAAAGTGCTTTGCAAACATTTCTTGATTACCATAACCGAGCACTTTCTCCTTCCAACATTTTTCCTTTTTTATTTTGGGGTTCTCGACAATGAATGTGAGACTGTTTAATATGATTGCAGGCTCCACATTTTCAATTTGTGTTGATTTACATTTATTCTTTGTTTACAAATTATGATCTAAAAATAGGATTTGGTTGTAAATTTAGGAGAAGGCAAAGAGGAAAGAAATAAATAAGTGAAAATTGCTTTTTCCATTTTCCTTGCAAAAAACAAGTCTGATGGCAAACTATGAAACGTGTTTAATGAAGTATTTACTTCTTTATGTGCTTAAAATATAATCGCAGAAGCTTTCAAAAGTCTACAAAATATTTATAAACATAAATATTACGAAACAAGTTAATAATAAAGTAATTATCCTAAAAGGCATTCATAATGAATATTTGTTAGGTTGTCGAACTTTGTCCTTTTTAAATATGACTATGAGTGAGGTCATTGAACAATTTCAATAAGTTTGTTTACTTTGGATATTTTATTACATTAAGAGATTGAAAATGAAAGATATCTAGGGGGGAAATATTTCAATTTTAATCACGATCTGAGATACTTTTTTAAGCTTAGTCAAATCAACGTTCTACAAACATTTGTTTACTTCATAATGGACACTAATGATGTTGTCGCATATGAGCAATCAATTCTTGCTTTCAAAGGCCATCACTCACTTGTTTGTTTGCTATGTCAATTTTTATTTCTTGCGAGCACGCATTTCATTGAAAAATTAACAATTTAAAATTGCTTGTGACTGTATAAACTTGCAAATTATTTACAATTGATATCTTAATTTCCTTAATGCTATCGTAAACGATAGGACAAATATTTGTAAGCCATATATTAAAAATGTTTGCTAAATGCCTCGTGAATGTCATTCAAATTTATATCGATAAGCTTGTTTGCTTTATGCTTTTAGGAATTCCATGGATATAATAATGAAACTCTTCCAAAAAGTCGGAAAAAAATTCTTTCCTTCCTTTCAAAATTGTTTTATTTATTAAATCTTTATCCCAAATATAAGTCGCTATATCTTAGATCAACAACGACCTTCAACTAAACATGAAAAATAATATTACGGAAGTTTGACGAAAAATGTATTGTTGAAAATTGACTCTTTAATATTTATAGCTGCAAACAAAAATTCCCTCTCGGTTGCCAACAATAGCACAAATCTTTCATTTGTTACACGATTTCTCGAGAGTTAAAAGAATGAAGGAGACAATTGGAGACAATGAAAAGATATTTCGGGGATCGTAAATTGCTAGATAATCTCGTTATCATAGAAATTGTTATTTTCCATCGCTTCCTCTATCATGCCGACGTTCTTCATACTACAAAAATGAAGCGATATTTCTTAATCCACATAAACTTGTTTTTCTTACTATTTACGATGAGTTATACTTTTTTTGTGTGGCGAATCCGAAAAGTGCTCGTTTGAATTTAATTTTGATTGTCATTAGGGGGTTGAAACGAACTGTAAGAATATAAGTTCATTCCCATTGCGACCTTAACTGCTTACTTAACTTAAACAAATGAATGTATGTCCCAATTTCACCCTTGGTGTTACATTTATTTTTATATACATAGCTCATTGTTATGTGTTATCCAATTTCCATGTATTACCAAAAACTTTTATATTCACTACATACATATTTATGATCATTCGATGTTACCGCCCTCCCTCCTGCTGAGCCAAAGGTGAAAGAAACTTTCAATGTCGTTAGAAAGCGAATGGGAAAAGCGACAGGTTTGAAAATAATGTTTGTATGTAATTTAGAACGCAGAAAAGGAAAAGAATTTAAAAGATTCTCACGTACTCGATGTGTTTTATTTATGAATCTTTCATGAGAATTCCACGAAAAAAATTTAACTTATCAACGACCGTTTAATTACGCAACGAGAACATTCCTTCTGTTCTTAATGCTTGTCATTTTCGAAGGAAGAATTTGAAATATTTTAGGACAAAATGTAATTAAAAATCTTATTGGATTTTCTTGACTTCCTTTTATTGGAATTTATGACTAATTTGCAGAGAGAAGATTTTTGATAATGAGAATTTGTTTTGTTCTACACTCTCGACGACAACAAGTTGGCAATAAACCATTGGTTATCTATTTTTGATGACTTAAGCACGTCATAAATGTCTCAAGAACCCCAAAATGATTGTACGTTAATTTCTAAAATGGAATTTTCCATACCGAACAACATTAAAGAAAACTTTCCATTCCTAATGATAATGTGGAAGAGAAGGACGAAGTCTTATCTATTAAGATATTTATTTTTATTTATTTTTAAGACACACACGACACATATTGGTTTCATGTGCTGTTTGAAAAGAAAAATATATGTACAAACATATTTATTTACTTGAAAATCATTTAATAATCTATCACTCATTCTATATCACACAAAAACAAAAATATTATTAAGACATTAGCTTGAAAATACGTCCAGTGATAAGGGCACAAGTCATGAGATTTTCTTATATTTCGTAGAAGAAATGTCAGCAAATATTTTTTTTAAGTACTTCTCGAAGATGATGAATCGACACAGTGGCTTAAGATAAAGAATCGACGACAAATGATAAACATTTCCGTTTATTGTAAGAATATCTAAACGTCCTTCATTAAGCTGAGCAAATACCAACAAGAAAATCTGTTTATTAGGAGGCTCGACACTTTGTTTTTATTTTTCTCTTGTTTTATTCGTAATCTTCTCTCTCATTTTAGCTTCTGACCGTTTTGCTATTTACTCCAACGAAATAAAAAAAATATCAATTCACTAAATTGAATTGAAAGAACCTTGACGACCACCTAAAACGAAGCAAAGTCGCAAAATCTCCCAAGCGCGTAGTCACGAGTTCCGTACAATGAAATTCAATTAATTTAAATTCTTTAATCAATTCGAGAACTTTTAAAAACAATATTTTTAACGCTGACATTTTAAGTCATGTGAATAAACAAATATTAATTGTCATCGGTCTGTTTATGATATTAAATAAATTTGGGAATGAAATCAGCAAAATTCAACTTGAATTCGCAAGTCAAAAACAAGTCTATTGAATGAATTTCTGCGATGAAAAGGTGAACGTGCAGATTCAAGTATTCAAATTAAAATATTTTCACTTCAACTACCTAAAAACCTTGAGAAGTTATTCCAAGTGAAAGTGTACACAGTTATCGTTTCATCGCCCTTTTATTTGAATCTCAAATCTCAATCCTTAGTCGAAAGAAGAATCATGCTAAAAGGGTTTGATGCTTTTAAAAAAGAAATCACATAAAAAATAACTACACTGTAGTCGGGAATATTTTTTCTTTTGCGACTTTAAATATAGCGTCAAAGCACTTAATAACATTTGCGGGAGCTCAAGATTAAGAAGAAAGAACGAGATTTCAACGCAGAAGCAAACGAAATATATACAGAGGCGAAAATTATATCACATTTATGGAAATTGTGCAATAAATTTATGAGAGACAATTTCTATGGAAATTTGCAATGTTTTTCACCCAAGAGAGTGAACTAAGAAGCACCATTAATTTATCATAAAGAAGAAGAGCTTCGAAAACTGTTCCAAATAAGATCAGCTGACATAAAGAAAAATGGAAATTGACTTAAATTTACTTTTCTTTGATTTCACCCTCGAGCAAACCGAAGGAAGGAAATTTTTCTTGAGATGAAAGCAAATGAAAAATTTTATGAGTTTTTACATCTTCATGAAGCATAAATTTTCGACATTTGATAAAAATTTTAGGGGTAATATCGGAAATCATCAAGTGTTAGTATTCTTTGTGTTTCCATCAATCCATCTTGGAGTTTATTAAAGAAGGAATTTTTTATTACCTTCCTACTCCTAAATTGTTCCTCATCTTTCGGATTGAAACGAGATTTCATTTTTTCAAATCGCTAACATACCAATTTCCCAACATACAACCTAATAACGAAAAAAATGTATTTAAATTTCCTTGAGCAGTTGTCAACAATAAGGTTGCGTTGAAGACTTTGAGCTTGTTTACCGAAAAGAATCATTCGTCAAGAAACCGAGACATTAATCGCACAACGTTACATTTTTTTCACCCACTTTGTGGAATCATGTACAAATGTGACTCCATGTTAATTACCTACCTTTAATAATTCTATTTAATTCTTTGCAACCAACGCCAACCAACCGGTTCTTGTTCTTTCCTCTTTTTGTTCAAATTCAATGTTTTCTTGTTTTAGTGTGTTGATCTTTGTTCGCTTTTTGTTTTACTTTTTATGATTCGATTTTACTTTGTGCTGATAACTTTCGCTATCTACGATGAGCTCATTGCCATGCTCCAATAATTATAAAAACTTTCACCTTTCAACTTGCTAAGATGAGTGAAAAGATTTGTTAAAAATATATTTTCAACTCCTACACTTTTCTTTCTTTTACTTTATTTTATTTCACGAAATGTTATTTAGTCAATGTAAAATAGGATCTGTTTGAAGTTGAATATAAGAAAACGAAACTCACTGAGAGAACATAAAATAAAATTTAATTAAACTTTTATTCCCCTTCAAGATTTTAGCAACTCATTACATAGAAATTTAATTTCGTAAATGAAAAATTCAACATAAACTGAAAGATAACTTGAATAGACTTCTTCGTCACGAATCGTGATGTGAACTAAACGTCAACATGCTTTGAACTTTTATTTTTACGATTCCATGAGAATATTTCTCCGGCTCTCCGCGTGCAATTGTTGTTATTTTTCTTTCTGGAAGCTCTGCTCAGAGAATTTTCCGCTCTACCATTTGTTGATTCGCATTGTATGTTCAAATATTTTGAAGATAGATGAATGTGTATATGAATGAAGGCTTTGTCAATGTCTATAAATACATTTAAATTTGACAAGCACTTCGATAAATCGGTGAAAAAATCCTCTATGATTTGATTGATTTCTTTTCAAATCCCTTCAAAGGATTTTTTTTTATTCCAAGAATAAATTTTTACAAAATATTGACTTTAAATTTCTTATATAAAATAAATTTATTATAATTCTTAATCCTATTACATGTAAACGTAAGCGTTGACTGACAAATTGTTGAAATTTTCATCAATTTCCTTCATCCTTCTTAACTTCCTTTAGTTTTAAACCTTAACAACATTATTAAATATCTTAGTTCCGCCTTTGCTTTTCTCATTTAAATAATTCATCATCAACAGTCACAGCAGTTCCTTTTCCTTGTCCCTGTTGGAAGAAATTTAATTAAGTCTGAATTCTCTTTATGTCATTTCTTTATCTTAAACCTACCATCACAGAGGGGCATTTTAATTTAGCTTAATGTGTCGCCTTATCTTATGCTTTCTTATCATTTGACTCAATTGTTATTCTATCGGTTCGTTGGAACCAATCATTAGCCAAGGTAAAAGTACGGTCACGGCAATAGCGCAAATACATGTAGAAATTACAACGATCGGATGTGACGTGTCTTGATCTCGAAACGAGTGAGGGTTATAGAAGTCTTTTGATAAGAATACTTCTTCCTCAGGATAACGTTCAAATTCAAGAACTTCAACCTCACAGCGGAATTTAACTTTTGATGAATCACGACGCCAAAACGATTGTCCGGAACTAAGCTCGGTTTCCAAACACCAAATGGGATCTTCAGGCACTGTCAAGTAAGAAAAACAAATCATTAATCACAGATATGACGCTTTGATCATCCCTCATGCAACCCTCATCTGTTCATCAATAATTCAAAAGTTTTCTAGCACAAAGTTTCTCACTCAACGCAGACAAGAAATTCATTTAAAAATCTTTTTTTTTTCTACTCTTTTAGTTATCAAAATAAAAATTTTATTTAGAGAAAATGTGAAAATTAAAAAGAAAAGAAAATTTAGCAGCTTCAAGTCATCAATAATAATTGTTCTTGCGGTTTCATTATTGCGTAAATTTATCATTTTGGGGATTGTCTCGCTCGAGTTGTTTGCTTTTGATGCGCTGCCAGAAATGAAAAACCAGACTCGACACACGTAGCACTAAGCGTAGAACGAATAATAATAAACAAAAGGGGAAAACGGAAAAACAACAAATAGTGAAAAATTATTTTTGCGTGTTCCAAAAATAAGAATAAAACACTCAAAGTCACTTTTTCTTTAAAAAAGAAGATTTTCTTGGTGAACCCTTTTACGAAATGTGTTCATATGACTTATCGCTTGCTATTCTCTCTTCATACTCAAATATATTGATGAATTGTACTGTCAGTTATGAGTGAGAGGTTTAAAGTGAAAACAAATTTATTGTTTTCCAATATGTTTCATAAACGAGACACTTGGGGACAAAAATTGGGGATAGCTACGTGTAAAGTTGAACATACATACTAAAATACTTACAGATTGCTTCTACAACGGTCATTGTGATTCCGAAATGTTATAGATACTGCTTATCTGAAATGAAATCACGTTTGAGAAAAAAATTTACATTAATTTGTATTCCAGGTACATATTAAAGTCCATCAATTGATGGATGTGACATGTGATAAAATATAAAAGATGCCGTTCGCCCAAGAAAGTGGATAAAAGCAGTTCAATTGAGTTCTATGAGCGTCAGGTATTTGCAAAAGAAATTTTATAGTCTCAGACGCAAAAGAAACTTCGTATGGTTTTCACGCTCAATTAGATCTATCATCGTATCTAACAGTTTCGTTCCACAAAACTTTGCACTGCGTAATCGTTTTTTTTTCAAGTGTCATGCAAACACTTGAACACTCGAAGCATTTTTTCATATCAAACAAAGTTTAATCTGTTTATTTGATGAGAAATCTCTTGACTTTTAGTTAAAACGTGAATCAACGAGAGTTCAAATAAATCAGTACGTTTACATTTCACATTTCTCCTTGCAAATTCGGGTCAAATGATTTCCAAAGTCCAATTAAACAAATAAAAAATTCGCTCAAAAATTTGTTTATATAAATTTAACAGATGTTTTGAAGGCAGAAATGTTTCTAGATCAGACGTTGTACAAATTAAACAGAACCGATAATGATCAAACTCTTCTAAACACAGTTGAACGGTGAAATAAATTCAGACTCATAAATCATCTGTCTTTATGACGACTTTGCATGTTTAAAGGAATTACTCAATATTGATAACATTTACCAAAATCGACGTTTTAGAAATTTTTAGAAAGGATCAATTTACTTAACTACTTTTCTATTGATTATCTTAAATTTCACCGGATAAGATAATGATGAAGAAAATATAAAACTAGTCAACTAATAGTTCAAGAATGTTAAACTCAAACAAAATTGTTTTCAATAATAACGAAACAACAAAGTTCACAATATTTTTTTATAAATTATAGACAGGAATTGTTGATCCTTTTAGGTAGTCAACAGCTTTAAAAATAAGATTTTAGTTGTTTTCATAATCAACACAAAAAGAGAAAGAATGAAAGTCATGGAAAAATCATTTTTAATGTTTGATAGTATCCTGAAGAATTTTCATTGGATTTGGAATGTAATCAAGTGGAAATCTGATTTTTTCTTGCTCGATCTACAAACAATACACAAAGGTTGAAAACTTTTAGTAAAATCAACTATGAAAAGGAAGCTGTCAGCAATAAGCTTCAAAAAGAGGGAACAAAAATGGTCCTGAAATGACCTAGACTTCGACATGGCACACACTACAAATCCTCTTCTACATCATAAAGTTACACAAACTTTGATCCTTTTTTTTTTCAATCTTCTCCCCGATTTATTCGTCCGAAAATACCCTCGATATTTCTTAAGACTGATTTTTTCTCCATATGAGATGATGGAAATTTGTATTCGAAGAATTTCTCTACTCAGGAAAATAAAAAAGAATTTGACATAAGAAAGAATGAAGGAAAGAACATGTCCTTGTCCCTCATTTGAGACAGCTTATGCTTAAGAAAAAGAAAAAAAGAAGAAACATTTACATTCAACTCATAAATAATTTCCTAACACATGAACTTTGGAATCTTCTTTTCAAACGGTAATTTTTTTAAGAATTAAACGTCTTTGAGTGTTTACATTACTCATTCTCCAACAAATTCCACTGAATTAGAATATGACTCTTACTCTTTTTTTATTACATTTTTGTCTCGTTTTTCTTCAGACTTTCTGCAAACTTTTTTTGCTTTTGCTGAACAATACAACGCCTTTAAGCGTCATAAATTTGCTTTAAAACTTTAGCAACTTCTTGATTTTCTCCCTTCTTTTCTTTTATCTCACAGCAAAAGCGAAAAGTTAAATTGTAAAGAAAGAATTATAAAGTTTAATTATTTTAATGTCGACAATATCCGAATCTACAAATCATAAACTTTTCCTTTCCATTTGACGCTTGTTGGTAACAGTTGAAGGATAAGTTGGTTGAAAAATGAGAAGACATTCTTAAATGAAGTCTCCAGACGATCGAGAAAGTCGCTTAATTTCTTTTTCTTTCTGACCGTAATAAAAATTAAAAAACAAAAATATTCACCTTGGTTAAAAAATTCTTCTTTAATTTTTTGTCCACGAGATGTTTTTCACAAATTTCCACAATATTTTTAATATGGATCCAAAAATAAACTTCTTGTGAGTCACAGTGCGGATTGAAAAAATATTTATTAAGTTTTTTATTTAATTAAATTAAATAACGATTCGGTCATAAACGTATTAAATGTTCATAGCTTGGTTTTCCACAAATTTCCCTCTTGGGATATCTTCTAATATTCCTTTTTATGATTATTCTTGTTGGTCACGAAACTATTTTCAGATATTCTTTATATTTTTCTTTATAAAGGCCGCTCGTAAAGTATTTCTGTCTTCACTGCAATGCTGTCATGTGTAAACTGAGAATGAAAAGTTTCATTCACAAGTTTGAAGCTGAAAAATAAAAAAAATTCTATTTGAGTTTTCGCAGAGAGAAAATGAGATGAAGAAGCTTTTTGCTCTCTCATTTAATTAAAGAAAATCTTATTTTTTGAGAGAACACTTTTCGTTTCTACCGACTCACAATCAAGCACAATGTTCAGAGTTAAATGACTTAAAAGATATTGCGGTAAAACTATTAAAAGCAATTTTAAGTGATTTAGAAATAAAATGTTTTATTAAAAGTTACAGCACTGCATGAATTCATTCCAATGATCAAAGAAATAATTTAAGCTGCAGTTTTCTTTATTTTTTTATCGCTATTTTGCACGACGTTTTAATAATAATTCTAAATCATTCGTAGCATTCTTTTTGTCAGGATTCTTAAAGTATAATGATAAATTAAATGATGAAAGACCTTTTTCGACATTCATAATGTAATCATGATCATCCAATTTAGAAATCTCATCATCACTTTCTTGAATGGACTCGGGGATAAGTTTTTTCAGATCTTCAACAGGAGGGTATGCCTTATAATTTAATAATTTACATTCTATTGGCCCTAAACATTTGTGATAATTATTCGCATGATAACGTTCTTCATCTGTTATCTTCTTGTCGTTGTAATGAATCAAATTCGGCATCATAAATATTGCAAACATTCTAAGTTGATGGTTACGACTTTCCGACAGTTCAGATATCGCAGCTTTTGGAGAACTCATCATTGAGAAGCATTTTAACGAAGGAAAAATTGCTGAGACTCGAAATATAAAAATCCCTAAATGTTTTATCTTGCAGAGATTGGCACAGAAAATTTCAAGTGTCTCAATTCGTGGCAACGTTTCGATATCAATTTTCGTGTTCTGGTCCACCACCAAGGACTTTAAAACCTTAAAGTGTCTGAGAAACTTGAAATCGATTAACCTATTTGCTGTCAAATCAAGATACTTGATATCATGTCGTAAAAGTTCGACCAGAGAGTTCGGGAAACATTCCATGCCTTCGTAAGCGAAAGAAATATTTCCATTGATAATTTCATTTACGATAAAGTCGTCACATCTGCAAAAATTCAGAATAAAACATTATTCATACATCAAATATTAACATTTTCGATGAATTTTAACTTACTCGTATGAGCCCAAATCGCTTTGAAAATAAACGTAGTCTCGAATCATCTGTTGATAATGCGACTTTAGTTGGAAGAAATCTGCTTGATGACGCTTTTTAGTCCCAAAGTCCCTGAAATCAACATAAAAGTTTCCGGAATTAATTTTAATGCGAGGGAAACCAACCCAACGAGTGATTAAATATTATTAAAAGTTCAACAGCATTACAATCTTCATTACACACCAAAGTGAATTTTTAAATGCTTTTTCAACGGCTTTATTGTTTTTAATGTCTTTATCATCAGCCATGCTTCTGCTTGTATCATCAATTTTTATTCCAAGTTTTATACGATCCATAACTCTCTTCTCCCTTGATAATTAGGTATATATTAAATTAACAACAATTTTTTCACGCCTTTATCAATTGATGATGCACTCTTGTTGGAATTTAAATTGTAACTGATTTTTCAAGACCACAGACAATGAATTTTAAAAGTGAAATTTTATGCGAGAGTAAAGGATTCTCATCCCTAATTATTTACCTACCTGAGATGTTCAAATTTAATAACTTCAAGTAATTAAAAGAATGATTCAGGTAAATTTATCAAACATTTTCCCCTTTAAAAATCTACTTCAAATTTATTTATGATGGCACTTAGTTATCACACTTGGAAACATCATTGAGAGAACAAAAATAGCAAGCACTTCAAAATATAACACAACAGTTGTTCATAAGGTTAGCGATTGTATTTTTAAACAATTAAAGTGATAAAATAAAAATAAATTCATCATGACAATCGAGACTTTTATCTATTACAAATTATCATCAATGACAGAATCAGATAACAAATCCAAAGCCACTAATTGATTAAATACTTTACAAGTCCATAGTTTCATTACTAATTCGATACAATTGATCACATTTTTTGATATGGTTAGTCAGGGGATGTTTTCTGATGAATTTGAGGCCACAATGACAAGAAAATTGTTTTTCTTGTGTGTGTGTCTTTGTGTGGAGACTGAGTGAATCTTTTCTTGCGAAAGCTCTCCCGCATCTGTAAACGAAAATGTACTAAGATTCAAGTGACATGCATTAAAGTTAAATGAACTTACGTCTCGCAAATAAAACTTCGTTCTCCCGTGTGGGTTTTAATATGAATCTTTAAATCCGACATTTGAATGAACTTTTTTCCACAGAATCCACAGCAATAATTCTTGAGGCTTTCATCATGAGTCTTCAGATGAATTTTCAAGTAATTTTTGGTCTTGAAATGTTTGTTACATGTTGTGCAAAGAAAACTTTCACATGAGTTGTGACTTTTCATGTGAACATCGAGATGAGTCTTCGTAGAGATTGACTTCAAGCATATCTCACATTTGTATAATTTCAGCCCTAAGTGATGATTCTCATGGTCAATGAGATTCTGTTTACTGTTGAGAATTTTCGGACAATGAGAACAAGGAAAGCTTTTCTGTTTTTCTTTGAAATGAACTCGCTGATGTGCTTTAAAATAACTTCTAATGACAAATTTCTTTGAACACACTTCACAAGTAAAATTGTAAATTCCAGTATGAACTGCTGAATGTTCTTGAAGTCCAATTTTTGATTTAAATGATCGACAACAACTTTGTACTTCACAAACATATTTTGCATTATTTTCAGAGTGAGTTTCCATGTGCATTCGTAATTTGTAATTCGTTCTGAAGAGTTTATTGCAAACTGTGCAGATCTTTGGATTCACTCGATTGACTGTCTTATTTTGAATGAATTCTTCAATTTTTCTATCAATGACATTATCGACGTTATTTCTGTCGCTTGGCATGGATTGACAAGTGTCATCGAAGTCATCGTAAGTGAAGCTATCGTCATCATGATTTGTATCAATGTCAAATCCCACATTGCTCTGCTGTTCCACTCCAAGGTTCTCAATATAACAGTTGTCAGTGTTGACTGCTGGTGATTTGCTTGACAACTCAATTATTTGTTCAGGACATGAACTTTCAATTTTAATTCCTTGTGATGAGGTTTGTTGAACCATACTTGGTGTTGCTGGTGATAAGGGACTTATGTGAGGTTGTTGTACAATTTCAAACATATTTTCATTAGGCGGAATGTTGCCTAAAGAATGAGATTCAACGTGACTTTCTGTATTCTCATCATCAAGAGCCAAATGCAAATCATATCGAAATTGAATGTCATAATCTTGAGAATTCTGTACAATTGTGGGTGGTGCTGAAGATGTAGTATAGAGGCCATCAGGATTATTATACATGTTTTCTATTGATTTTATTGGCTCCAGTTCAGGAGTATAATATCCACTTTGATTATTTTGATCATAATGAACAATTCCATGAAGTGACTTTACAATATTGGCAAATTCGTGTTGAGCTCTTATGGAATCAATTCGAAACTGATTAAAACAATTAAGCTTAACATCACATTCATTACAGATAATCAATGGGAATCTGGGATCATCTTCAATCTAAAATTAAATTAAATTTTATTTAAAAATAAATCAAGGTTTATGAAAATTCAAATTCTTACGATAATTGATAAGCAGTCTCGTATTTTATCCCTTCTGATGACATTAGAATAAACTGGAATTCCTAGAGAAGAGCAGTTTATTAAGCAAAGACGACACAAATCGCTTATTAATGACATTTTTCATAATTAGATTGAAACCAATAATTCTTTCTTTTACATATTTGTAAACAAAACTGGGTGACCCCTTCAACTCTACTTGAAGTTCTACTTGGTAGATATTTGTGAGAAATTTATAAGAGTTGAAAGAGTCACCCTGTATTGTTGACAAAAAGTTGTGATAAATTTCTGTTTAATTTAAAACCTCGTTATTGAAATGGAACATGTAATAAACGATATAAAACAGAAATTTCTAAGTGGAGTGCCGATTGACAAAATTGATATTAATGTAAATCATTTTATAATTTAATTCGAAAAAAAACCTAATCAAAGTTTTTCAGACTGACATGCTTTTTGATTGGAATTTACAGGAATTCTTAATTAAGGAAACAGTTCTAAATGACCTAAATATTACATATCCTCTTAAGGTAGAATATCAAGTATCGTTTCTTAAATATTTGTTAAGAAAACTTCAAGAACTTCAAATTGAGGAAATCCATGATGCAATTTATGAACAATTAACAATTAAATTAAGAGAAGCAAACTTAGAATATTCTTATAAACACTTTTTAATGCAGGACAAAGGGATAACAATTAAAGAGTCAAACAGTTTTGTTCGAGATGGAACAACAGGATTAAAGTTATGGCCAGCCGCATTAGCTTTGTCAGATTTTATACTGCAAAATAAATTAAAATTCAAAGATAAATCTGTATTGGAACTTGGATCTGGAGGCACAGGACTCATCGGGCTTGTTTTGCTTAAAATGTGTGAACCATGCAAAGTTTTTCTCTCTGATTGTCATAATTTAGTTCTTGAAAATATAAGCAAAAACATTTTAATGAATCTAAAAGATGTCGAAAAAGAAAATTTACAAAACTCATTGAGAGTTCACACTCATTTAAGCCTTGCAAACAAGATGAAAGAATTTGGAATTCTCGATCTAGCGTGGGAGGATATAGACGCATCTAAAAGCGAAATCCTTAAACTTAAGCCAAATGTTTTACTTGCAGCTGATGTCATTTACGATGTCTCAATTTTTGTGCCACTCATTAAATGCATCAAAGAAGTTTTTCAAATAGCAGGACCTTCCTTGGTCTTTTATCTTTCACAAACCATCAGAAGCATTACAACATTTAATGAATTCTCCAATTTATTGCGAGAAAATAACTTCAAAATAACTAAAATTGAATTTATTTCTAAACATTTTTTTATAGATGAAACTTCAACGGAAATTCAAATATTTGAAGTAAAGTTGAATGAAAAACTTGTTCAATAAAGTTGGACGGAGAAAATAAAATTGTACCGAAAATTTACTTGCGATGATGGAAAAAATTTTGTAAATTGGTTGAAACTTCTGCTACCGATTGTTGATAATGAAAATATTTTATTGCTCATGAACAACTTTTTCAGCATCCCCAGTAGCAATTTTTATAACTTTAGCTGTATATCTACTTCAGTTATAAGTATGTAGGTAGAAAATTGTAAAAAACGTTGTCTTCTTACAAATTTAGCAGCATTTCAACACAATTTATTAGATACCAATCTTATTTTCTATTTCCATTTCTTGTAGAGAAGATAAGCTCAACATCAGCTATAAATAACTCAGGAAGCAGATCTTTATCTAATCTTCAATGAGTTTTTTAATTCCCAATATTTTCTTTCACTCACACTACCACAATATTATAAAACTCAACATGAGCCTGAATAAATATTTCATGTAATTTAAATCGAAAAATTATTTGCTTTTTACGAGAAGGAATTCCTCAAATATTTCTGGCCTCTGGCAAAGCACAAACAAGAATTCACTTTTTCGGTGAACTCGACAGAGAGATGATACAAGAATAAAAAAGAAAATTATTATCCATTCAAGTTGAAATGCCGTATTATTCATGTGAAGCATTTATGTCTTCATATTTTCATAACTCACAACGATTGCTGCTTGTGAGTAAGTAAACGAATGAGTGGAAGGGATTTATTGATGCTGCCAATTTGCTGAACTGAAATTGAATTTGTGAATGCTTCATTTTCCACTTCACCCACGCTTTTCCTCATCTTTCGCACGCCCCCGATTTGCAAACATACATATCATTATGCTTTATTGAATAGCATTCGAATTGAAATTTATGTCTGTTTTCTGTTGAAGCTTTTTCAAGCTCTACGCGAGTTTTTATTTATTATATAATTTTTTTGCAAACGATGGGAAAATTTACAGAGCATAAGCATAAAAAATCATTCCTCCGCATATTGATTTTATTTGCTTACATATTATTCCCTGATAAGTATTGTTTATATGTGGAATGGATTTATTTAAATACACATATCAACAATGAGACGAGCGACGTCTAAGAATTTCATTGTGTAAAGCTTCGAAGGATTTCCACATTACATCAAAGAAGTTTTCAAAAAAATTCAGAAGTCTCATGAACACATCATGTTCAATCAAATGTTTTATTGGATAACAATAAAAGATATATCGAATGTTTGTTATTGGGATGTGATGTTTAGTTAAAGTTTTCTTGTCATTTTATAATCAAACCAAACATTTTCTTGAATTTATTGCTTTAGATCCAATTCTATCCAAAGATAAATTTTTAAAAATCAAAACTCAAGGCGAGACTCTAAAAAATAAAAGTTATTGATCCAAACTATCTTTAAATTAAAAATGTTTATTCTTAAAAAAGAAAAAAGTTAATAATTTAAGTGTGGCTATAACAGGACTTCAATATTTTGGATATCACGCACATATTCGTCGAGAGAAACATTCTTTTGTTTCTGTCCAATTTCTCATGAGTCATGAAACATAAAAATAGCATGAATTGTCTATCTTGCTGCTGATTCTGACCTTTATTTCTTCTATCATTTTTATGGTTGGATCGACATTGCAATGGTTTTATTGATTTACGTGACCTACGACTGGTGCTACAAACGTGAACTTAAAATTCTTCTCCAAAAACTTTATTTTTATTCTGTGATCATGTTGAGAAATTGAGTCAGAATTTGATTGCCTTCGATTGATTAATATAAAAATTCCCTACTCTTTTTCTCCATTGCTTCCATTCATATTTTATGTAAAACAGTTAATTGTCTCTCTTTGATGTGATTCAGTTTACTAAGTTTAAAGGCAGTCGCCAGACTGAATAGCAAACTGGGAGCTTATTGAATATTTTTTTACATTTCTAAAATTGTGAAGACTAAGTAATGACAAATAAGAACTGAACTATCAAATAATTCACAAAAGTGCATCAAATACCTTTTATTTCAATTGAAAATTTGTGTAGCATTGCAATTCTTTAATAGAATAAAAGTGAATAATTTATTTTTCCTTCCCAAAAGTATATAAAAGCAGATATTCTAAATTGAATTCCATCCGATATTTAAAGTGGTTGACAAACATTTCTTCAGTGAAATGCAAATAAGAATTTCAATTTAAAACGTCCGCAGATTGGGTCATGTGACTTTTTCACTCATACAACTCACTCAGCGCTTAACTCACTGCGACAACATTTCAATTTGTTATTGAACTTTTTTTCTCTCTCATTTTAAAGTTTTTTTTTCTTGTGTTTAACATTCTCCTTTCAGCTTTAAGTTAATTTACAATTTATATATGAATGAATCTTATCTAAAAAGAAATAAATAATATTTATTAAAGATTCTTATTTATCAGACACAGTAGAGACGAGTGTTGAAGTCAAGTGAAGAATCATGAGACGTGAGTATTATATTCAAAAGATTAATTAAATAAAACTTAATTAGTACAAACTTCATCGTTATAATCTGGTTAAACATCTAACCATGACAGAAATCATCCATATTTTTAAAACAAATTAGCAGCAAAAAGGTGATAAAGTTTAAATAAGCGATTGTTATGTACACATGAAGATGAAAACAGAGAGAGAAGCGTAGTGAGTGAGAAAAAAAATTGTTAAAGTCATGTGATGCTGGAGGTAAAATGAAAATTGACACTCGTTCATTTAACGATAAAATTCGAGATAAAATTTTATTAGATAAACGATTATTGGCTCATATTTTATGAGATTTTTCAATTTCCTCTGAATTTGTTTTCGCAATCTTCTTCGAAGTATTTGAGAGTCACAATAGAGCGCAAATAATTTAACATTTCCACGAGTTTGGTGAGGAAAATCATAAATTTATTAAACACGTATTTCACTCTTCATTTCGTCTCATTGAATTTTTAAATCATAACAACTTCTCACTAATCACTTAGCATAGCGAGATAACTTAAATAGCTTCTCGTGTTCTTCTTCATGAGAGGTAAATAGAGCAGCAAGGTAGAATTGTTGCGGTAATTAAATTAAGATGTCTCCTAAGTTTTATGTGAGAATCAATTTTCTTGAGATTATCGTACCTTATTGTCATCAAAACTTTGAAGTTTTCTCGTTGAAAAAGTTTCAGCAGTCAGAGAAATTTCATCCCTAGGAAGGTGAAACACTTTTGTTCATCCTTAGTTTCCGCCTCTTTTACTAAACTCAAAAGCAAAAGTTTTCTGTAATTAAAAATTTAATTATCTTTATGAATATTTAAAAAGATTTTTCCTGGTGTTTTTCCGACACTTTTCTTCTTCTCTTATTTAATTAATGCAAGAAGAAATCGCTTTGAAAAGTTTTTTAAACACTTTTATTTTACATATTGCATTTTAATTCTTCGAGCTTTAATTTCTTAAAGTTGTCTCGCATTTCACTCACTTGTTGCTTCATTTCATTTCTCGTATAAATATTTAATGTCTTGATTTTATCATTAAAGGACTAAAAATTGCAAATTAAGTTCAGAATTGAAAATTTTCACAATTAGAAAGAACATTTTGCTGAAATAAATTATGATGCATTGTGGAAATGGATAAATGACTAGAAGGAAGAAACATCAAAGTTCGTCGAATAACTATCAAGTTCTCACTTTGCTTAAGCATGCAATTTACTGTTTTGTAGCAACACGATTGTATGGCAAGCCCATGACTAATCGTTTCAAATAGAATAATTACAGGTTTTTAAGATGTCACTTAGTGATAACAATGAAATATTAAATACATTCAACGACAAAGTCAGAAACTTTTTTCACATTGCTTGCATACTTATTTGTGAAAATATCTTCGTAAACATTCAAGTTGTTAAGGAAGACATTAAAGACAAGATACATGAATTCCTCCAACTTGATAAAACGGGAAAATTCGTAATTTTTCGATACATCTACTCACATTTATATGTTCAGTATTCCGAGTTTAACGATATGTACATGATTAGTTTAATACCTTACAGAAAATCGAAGAAATTGTTTGTCGGCCTTGCTTGATAATTCATTGAGGAAATTCGTTGCTCGTCTCTCCCCCAATTACGCGCGATGTTTTTTCGTTTTGTTTCTTCCTAGTACACGCGTAACTTTAATTGAACATTATATTTAAGCATCATAAAACCCATCGATTTGTTAGTATTGAACTTGACTCTCACTGTTGATGGTCGCTAGGTAGTCGTCCTCGTTCATGGGTATTGAAAAATGGGAAAGTATGAAAGTATTAAATGTCATAACAAATAATCGTGCATTGAAAAATTGGAACTTTTTTATTCATATTTATTTACATTTATTCCATAAACTGAAATTTATTTTGAGCGATTTTTATTCAGTTGACATGGAACAAAAGAGTAAATAAATATATAAAAAAACTTTTCAGTGATTTGATGAGAAAAATCAAATGAATGATAATTTGCGGTGTTAACATACGTACGATACATGACGGAATTGCTAGTAAATATTGGCAGTCAGTTGAAGTTGAAAAGTGGTCGCGAGCAGTTCGATCTTCTATCAGGAAAGCTTTTAAAAAACGATTTTTAAAAAACTTTTAAGCTTTAGGAATTTCATGACCGTGAGAACAGCACAAACTTAATTAAAACAAACACTAGGAAAGCTAAGCTATTCTCGGTTAGTAAATATTTTTATTTTAATTCATCACGTGGTTTCAGTACTTTAGTACAGTGTAAAGTGCATAGAAGCAGAACGAGAGATTGTCGCGACGATAAAAAATTGCGCAAAGTAAAATTAATAATTCAAAAAGTGTTAATTTTAACAACTGTTACTCGTTCTACGTTCATCCTGTCGCAACAAATAAAAAGCAGGCAAAAATTCAAATTTTGTTGATAAAAACAAACAAACATTTCACTTTCTGCAAACGTATAAACTTTTTATTTCGATTTGGATGTTGAGATTGGAGTAGGATCATGTGTTAAAAAATGCATTGGATTTTTTATTCTCTTGTGATGTGACCGATAAAGGTTTTATTGTGGGGAGCGCGATTTTTTACAACTTGAATAAAGAATAAATAAAGATCGAAAGTTTTTCCTTTCCTAACATTACCTTCTTCTCATAAGATGATACATGTAGAATATAAAAAATAAATCCCTGTTGCTTGGAAATTTTATTGAGATTCAATTTAACTGTCACATGATACGAAGCATGATGTAATGATTTTATTGTTGTTCAACTTCACTGTTAACTCTAAAACTTTTGTCAGTTTTTAAACCAAAGGAATTTTATCTGTAATATGTTACAAATTGACTAACATGGAATTTCTCGGAAAATTTATGAGCTAAAAATAATATAAAAAAAATTAAATGAACTTTTCTGAAAAAAATGAGCGAAACAATGGAGTACAGAACAAATTTATCATTTTCTTCATTCTCGTGATTGAGTAAAAAAAATATTTATGTATTTTTTTTAAATGCAATAAATATTTTACGCGATGTCAGACGTGCGGCACGGAAAGTGACAAATTACATGAGCTTCCTCCCCGACATTGAGAGATGTTTTGACATCGATTTGGGAGCGAACGGAATTTTTGTCGTAGGTCATGTTTTTTAATTAAGATGTGCCTTACGATGTTTGCTTGCTTACGATGATAGATTCGTTGTAAAATGAGCGATTAATGTTTCTCTTCTCTGCGCTCGAAATACTTTAAGAATGAGAAAAAAGAGAACGCTTGCGTAGCTGAGCTTAATATAGCTTATTAATGATATGAATGAGAAAAGTTCGGAAAATTAAAAATGAAACTGAAGCTAAGAACCCTTCAAATGTTTAATTAAATCAGTAACACAGCTGATCATGAACCCAAAAGCTTTACATAATTTTTCCATAAGTTTTATGATTATTTATTATGCTTGTCTTAAAAACCCACAATTGCTGCTATATCCACATGTAATAAACATTAATCCAGTTCTATGATATTCATAGTCGGATGGATCGTAAATACCTTGGGTAATTTCCTTTACTTTTATGTCGTCAGAGCACAGCATCCAAAATTTTTAGAAAATTAACTACATTCTGGATAGTTTTAGTTTAGACCGAAAAACTCTATTGCATTCCGGTCTGTTTCATAAATTATCCTTTGCAGACTGATGCATTCAATTGCAAGATTGTTTGTTAGAAATATTATCAAAAGAATGTTGTTTGATGTCGCAAATAGGGATAGGAGTAATGTACTCGATTCAGACGAACATCATCAACTTAACTTGCAAATATTTCCTAATACAAGAAACCAGATAAATGCAAGCAATTATAAAACAATTTGATGAAATTTGTTGGGTGCTTTCCAGAGATGGGCAAATGTTCCGTTCAACTCGATTGACTGACTGACTGACATGTCAATGTCTGTCAGTNTGCAGACTGATGCATTCAATTGCAAGATTGTTTCTTAGAAATATTAATAAAAGAATGTTGTTTGATGTCGCAAATAGGAAGGGATAGGAGTAATGTACTCGATTCAGACGAACATCATCAACTTAACTTGCAAATATTTCCTAATACATGAAACCAGACAAATGCAAGCAATTATAAAACAATTTGATGAAATTTGTTGGGTGCTTTCTGTTTGTAAGCACGACTAAAGTTGAAATCACAACAAAATTTCGTTGGATTTATGTTTCACACATGAACTTTAAACATTTTTGAATAAGAGTAAATAAAATAAAATTTGATATACAACAAAGAAAGTTCACCAAATCAAAACATCACACGCGTGTCTCGTTAATGAAAAGTGTTAATTTTTAACATAAATTGAACGATTATTTGAGTCGTGACACTTGCCATCGACTTAATAAATAAATAATTGTCAAAGCATGTAAAGTGAAGTGCCTGAAGTAAATTTAAATGATTTAATTATTTCCATGAATTGAACAAGAACAAGAACTTTTCACAACTTTCAACGTAACAGAATATCGACAAAGTAAAATTACTTTTCTTCGATTTAATTATCGTACATTAATTTAAGCATCGTATGAAAGAAAATTCAAAGTTGAGAAACTTTTTCAGTTGGTCACAATTCGGATTCGTTTGAAATATTTCCTGCAAATATTTTTAAGTTTATTAATTTTGACTTTTTCTTCAACAGTTCCAACATCGGAGAAACCCAAAAATAAAAGACCCAAAATGGGGGCCATGTTTCGGTCCGAAGAGATGACTTTATGTCAAATGTTCATCCAACCTGAAGCAGCTTACTCGTCTGTGTCGGAGCTTGGTGAAACCGGCACTGTGCAATTTCGGGATTTAAATGGAGATGTAAATGCGTTTCAAAGGAAGTTTGTGAATGAAGTTCGTCGTTGTGATGAAATGCAACGAAAACTTCGTTACATCGAAGGAGAAATCAAGAAAGATGGAGTGAAGATTAAAGATTGTGAGGACGTCCCACGGGCACCGAATCCTCGTGAGATAATCGATCTTGAAGCTCATCTCGAGAAGACCGAAAACGAAATCATGGAGTTATCTCAAAATGCCGTCAATTTGAAGACGAATTACTTGGAACTTGTAGAGTTGCGTCATGTTCTGGAGAAGACCCAAAGTTTCTTCTTTGAAGAAGAAGCAATTAATAACGACGCCATGCTCAACAATTTGATAACACAAGAAGAACATGCAACACAAAATCGCGGTCGATTAGGTTTTGTTGCTGGTGTTATTGAACGTGAAAGAGTTCCAGGCTTTGAACGAATGTTGTGGCGAATTTCCCGTGGAAATGTTTTTCTCCGTCAATCAGAAATGGAACAAGCGCTTGAAGATCCTTTAACTGTAATTATGAACACTTTGAAGCTCATTTCATATTTCTAAGAATTTCTGCATGTTTTCAGGGAAATGAACTTTTCAAAACTGTTTTCGTTGCCTTTTTCCAAGGTGAACAATTGAAGACTCGCATCAAGAAGGTTTGCACTGGATATCATGCAAGCTTGTATCCGTGTCCAAATGAACCACAAGAACGAGAAGAAATGTTGAAAGGAGTTTTGACACGTCTTGAAGATTTAAACATGGTTTTAAATCAGACTCGAGATCATCGTTCACGTGTTCTTAATAATGTCGCTAAAGAACTTCCACGATGGACAATCATGGTGAAGAAAATGAAGGCAATTTATCATACGATGAACTTATTCAACATGGACGTGACCAACAAGTGTTTGATTGGCGAATGTTGGGTACCAGTTTTGGATCTTCCGGTCGTTCAGAAGGCTTTGTCAGATGGATCAGCTGCAGTTGGATCAACAATTCCATCTTTCTTGAATGTTATCGAAACGGTAGAAAATCCACCAACTTTCAATCGAACTAATAAGTTCACCCGAGGCTTCCAAAACTTAATTGATGCTTATGGCATTGCGTCTTATCAAGAAGCTAATCCAGGATTGTACACGATCATCACGTTTCCATTCTTGTTCGCCATTATGTTTGGTGATTTGGGTCACGGCTTAATTATGTTTGGTTTTGGCTTATGGATGGTCACTTGTGAAAAGAAACTCGGCGCTAAGAAGTCAACCAACGAGATTTGGAATATTTTCTTCGGTGGTCGTTACATTATATTGTTGATGGGTTTGTTTTCATCATACACCGGTTTTGTCTACAATGATTTATTCTCCAAGTCGATGAACATGTTTGGGTCATCATGGTCAATAAATTATAACACTTCAACCATCATGACCAACAAAGATCTACAACTGAATCCAACATCTAATGATTCATCAATCGAAACTTATCCAATCGGATTGGATCCCGTCTGGCAATTAGCGATCAATAAAATCATCTTCCTGAATTCGTTTAAGATGAAGCTTTCGATTATTTTCGGAGTTGTTCATATGATCTTCGGTGTTATCATGTCGACAGTTAATCACAATTTCTTCCGTCGTCGAATAAGCATCGTTTTGGAATTTTTACCACAAATTATCTTCTTGGTTCTTCTTTTCGCTTACATGGTCTTCATGATGTTCTTCAAATGGGTTCAGTATAGTCCAAAGCTGCCACCACCACAGTCACCTGGTTGTGCTCCATCTGTTCTCATTATGTTCATCAACATGATGCTGTTCAAAAATTCACCACCACTTGAAGGGTGTGACGAATTTATGTTTTCATTTCAATTGACTTTGGAACGAACATTTGTGTTCATTGCACTCATTTGCATTCCATGGATGTTGCTTGGAAAGCCGCTTTATATCATGATGTCAAGAAAGAAGCATAACAAGGTATCTAATAAAAATGGTGATATAAACTATGGAATGGAAATGTCGCCTGAAACACCAGAAGCTCAACTTCCAGCTCCACATGTTACTGATCATGAACACGAAGAAGAACCAATCAGTGAAATCTTCATTCATCAAGGAATTCATACTATCGAATATGTCTTAAGTACGGTATCGCATACGGCATCATATCTTCGCTTATGGGCTTTATCATTGGCACATGCACGTAAGTTGAACATTTATTGTGATTTGTTTTTTGTAGATTATAACATTTCATTCCATTTCATTTCGAAAAAGAATTATCGGAAGTTTTATGGAACATGGTTTTTCAACTGGGATTGAAACAAAGTGATTCAATCCAAGGACCGATTTTCATTTATTTAATGTTCGCTGCGTGGGCTCTCTTCACGTTAGCCATACTTGTGATGATGGAGGGTTTATCGGCTTTCTTGCATACTCTCCGTCTTCATTGGGTCGAGTTTATGAGTAAATTTTATGAAGGCCTTGGTTACGTTTTCCAACCGTTTTCATTTAAAGTCATTCTTGATGCCGACGATGACTGAGTGATAGACAACACAAGAATGGAAAATAGGAAACGATGCTGACAACGGCTAATAGTATTATTTCCCATGGAAATTTCTTCGGAAATTAACGAAAATTTGAAGAGATTTTCATCAATTTTCATTGACTTTGTAATTTCCATAGGAATTAGTAAGATAATAAAGATTGCGTAGGATAGAAGCAAAATATGAGCAATGTTAAGATTTTAATTAAATGTTTTGTTCATTTAATCATTTAAATTTATATCTCAATATGAGCAAAGCTTTGATTGAATCTTTAATTTTAATTTAGATATTTTCAATCAATTTTCAGTTTCTATTTCTAATTATTTGATTTGACATCATTAACGGCGAATTTTTTTATAAAATTTCCTTCTCACTTCACATTCAACATTTTCAGCTTTAATTTCTTCAATGTTATTAACGAAGTAACGAAATCAACTTGTTTCTTTATCATTTAAGATAATTTTAACAAGCTGATAAGAAATAAAGTTCTTCTTCGTTGCTAGCGACAAGTTAATTGAGCAATTAAAGAAAATTTTACCTGTTCAGTGAGCGATTGAGCGTGAATTGAAATAGAAGTGAAAAAAAGAAACTGAAACATAAAAGGTTTAAAAAGTCTTAACGAATCCTTAGCTATTGATTGTACCTAAAGCAATTAATTTTTTTGTTTCAGTCCAAGTGTTTGTTTCTATTGTTTTGAGAATAACAAATTGAGACACGAACATTAAAACCATTGGCAACCATGGGGGCGATGTTCAGAAGCGAAAAAATGTCGCTGTGTCAATTGTTTATCCAGCCTGAGGCAGCATATCAAACTGTCGCTGAACTGGGTGAAATTGGCATTGCACAATTCCGAGATGTAAGTCTTATGAGCTTCTTAAGCTTACATGATCCGCTTAAATTACAGAAAATCGTGCCAGTATGAAGAAAATTCTCACATGAATTCAATCACATGATTGAAATATTAGAGTGTCGTAATACAAGCTTTTAAGATAACAAAAGAGAATGAAAATTGATAAGGCAATTTGTACTTAACACAATGACTTTAATGATCTGATAAGAATGATTTCTTACATTTTGATTTCTTACAACATTTAAGTAGCCTCCAATTATATTCACTTTTCTTCTTATTTTTCTTGTTTTCCTTCACAACATCGAAGCTTAGATTTTTATTAATTTTAGCAATTTTACGAAAGTTTCTTGTGAAACTTTTGTCAAGTAGTTTTGTAGTATAAAACAAAAACAAAAATTTGATAAGCTAATCAAAAATGTTCAAAGCTTTTAAAAGCCATAAAGCCACTCACAGCCTCAGCAGAAAGTACTTGAAGAGACTTTTATGACACGTACCGCCCTACTTGACAATAACAATCATCATAACATTTTTCTTTCTGTCATTCATTTCATGAACAGTTGAATCCCGATTTGAGCATGTTTCAACGAAAATTCACAGCTGAAGTGAGACGATGTGATGAGATGGAACGTAAAGTCAATTACATCAGAAAGGAACTTATTAAGGATGGAATGGAGGTGCCAGAATTGTGGAAAGATTTACCGAGAGTTCCAAATCCAAGAGAATTTATTGACCTTGAAGCTCAGTTTGAGAACTATGAGAACGAAATCATGGAGTTATCTGAGAACTTTACAACATTGTTGCAAAATTTTCAGGAACTGACTGAATTACGATACGTTCTTGAGCGCACTCAGGTGACTTGAGAATTTGATACTTTTATCTGTAGACATATGAGAAGATAAATCTTGAATTGAATTCCATTAATGTAGTCGTTCCTTACTCATCAAGCTCCATCGGGTACTGAAGGAAAGAAAGACGAGATTACTGGAGAGAGTCAGCAATTGGGTTTTGTTGCTGGTGTCATTCAACGTGAACGTATTTTAGGCTTTGAACGAATGTTGTGGCGTATTTCACGTGGTAATGTCTTCTTACGTCAATCAGACATTGAAAAGCCTTTCACTGATCCCAAAACGGTAAGTTCGGTTGTGGAATAGAAAGGTTTCGAAGAGCTTTAGTTCTACATGTGTTAAACTGTAATCTCTCTAGGGAAAAGAAATCTACAAGAATGTTATCGTCGTGTTCTTCCAAGGCGAACAATTGAAGACACGAGTTAAGAAAATTTGCGCTGGTTATCATGCAAGTTTGTATCCATGTCCCGATAACTATGAAGAGCGCGAAGATATGTTGAAAGGTGTTTTAACACGTCTTGAAGACTTGAACATGGTCATTAATCAGACGCAAGATCAACGACAACGTGTCTTGAATGTCATCGCAAAAGACTTACCAAGTTGGATTATTATGGTCAAGAAGATTAAAGCAATTTATCATACGATGAACATGTTCAACATGGACGTGTCTCAAAAATGTTTAATTGGTGAATGTTGGATTCCCACGAACGACATGTTTCTCGTTCAAAAAGCATTAACTGATGGTTCAGCTGCTGTTGGTTCAACAATTGCATCTTTCATGAATGTCATTTCAACTGAAGAAATTCCACCAACATTTAATCGCACCAATAGATTCACTCAAGGATTCCAGAACCTGATTGATGCATTCGGTGTTGCGAGTTATCGTGAAGCAAACCCAGCATTGTACACGATCATCACGTTTCCATTCTTGTTCGCCATTATGTTTGGTGATTTGGGCCACGGTTTAATTTTGTTTGCTTTTGGCTTTTGGATGGTCATTTCTGAAAAGAAACTCTCGGAAAAACGTTCAAAGAATGAAATTTGGAATATTTTCTTCGGTGGTCGTTACATTATATTGTTGATGGGTTTGTTTTCTTGCTACACCGGCTTCATTTACAATGACATTTTCTCCAAATCGATGAACATCTTTGGAAGTGCTTGGGAGCTTGACTTCAATACGTCAACAGTCATGGAGAATATTGAAGGTCTTCAGCTAAATCCAGCAAGTGATACCTTGAAAGAAGACGCAGTTTACTTGATTGGTTTAGATCCTATTTGGCAACTTGGAACCAACAAAATCATTTTCCTGAACTCTTACAAAATGAAAGTTTCGATTATTTTCGGCGTTGTTCATATGATCTTCGGTGTTTTCATGTCAGTCGTTAATTACAATCACTTCCGTCGTCGAAGCTCAATTTTCTTGGAATTCCTACCACAACTTATCTTCTTGGTTCTTCTTTTCGCTTACATGGTGTTCATGATGTTCTGGAAGTGGGTATTGTTTGGACCGAAAAATGAACCACCACATTCACCTGGATGCGCCCCATCTGTTCTTATCTATTTCATCAACATGATGCTCTTCGGAGAGAACAAATTTTTGCCGGGTTGTGAAGCATTCATGTACCCTGGCCAAGGAACAATTCAACTGGTTTTCGTGTTTGTTGCAATTATTTGTATTCCTTGGCTTTTGCTAGGAAAGCCACTCTACATTCAACTTTGTGGAGGTCATCGTCATCTTGGAGAAGTAAAAACTAATTAAATTATCTAATTGAAATATTGTGAAATAATAATAATTTTTAACAGGATGGAGAACCAGAGCCAATGAGTGAGATTTGGATTCATCAAGCTATTCATACGATTGAATACATTTTAAGTACGATTTCGCATACTGCTTCGTATCTTCGTTTGTGGGCTTTGTCATTGGCACACGCACGTAAGAACATCAATTTTACTGTTGTTTGAATATAAATTATAACGACAAAAAATTAAATGAATTTCAGAACTATCGGAAGTCTTGTGGAACATGCTGATGACTATTGGAACTGGTCAGAAATCCTACGTAGGAGCTGCCGTTATATTCTTCATCTTCGGAGCTTGGGCAGTTTTGACCCTTGCAATTCTAGTTTTGATGGAAGGTCTGTCAGCTTTCCTACACACTTTACGTCTTCACTGGGTTGAATTTATGAGTAAATTCTATGAAGGCGCCGGCTACGTTTTCCAACCTTTCTCATTCCATGCAATTTTGAATGAAACCGAAGATTAATTAAATCAATTTTTCCAATCTTCATCTTCAACGAGAAAGTTTTAATATCAAAATAGAAAATCCTGTAGAAAAAATATAAACACAAAGGTTCCAAATAAACATTTGAGCATCAGTAAAATAATCGAAGAAAATTTAATTGTTTTGATTTATTCTGCTAATCTAATATCAAAGGATGAATTTATTTCATGCAATGAAGATTTCAATATATTTTCCAATCAATCAGCAACAGAGATATCGACGACATGCGCATGTGGAAGTCATGAGCTGGTGGAATCTTCTTCTTAATATCACCTGGAATTGTCATTCATTATTCTTGAGTACTCTTACCACATGACAAATGTTTATTTTTAATTTCGTTCAACAAGAATGAGAATAGTTTAGCTAAATAAATACTCTGTGAGCTAAATAAATATCACAAGATTCACTCTTATCGAACCCGTGATTTCATTTTTACCGTTTAAATTTCTACAAGTCTTTAATCGGCCAATATTCTGCTGTTCAACTTATCAATTGAGCAGATAACAACTTTGAATGATATAAATTGACATTGAGAAGTGTTTGTTGTGGTTAGTTGATTTCAATGTTTTGATAGACAAACATAAAATTGAATTTTCTTTTTACATTTTTCTAAAGAAATCATTTAAACGAAGCATTCAATCATGGGATCAATGTTAAGAAGTGAAGAGATGTCTCTCTGTCAGATTTTCGTTCAGCCTGAAGTCATTTATTCAGCTGTTACTGAAATTGGCATCATTGCAATTGCGCAATTCAAAGATGTAAGTGAAATGTATGAAATAAAATTTGTTTAATTTGATAAAAATCGATAAACTGGAAAATGAGCAATTTAAATATTTAAGTGAAAAATAAAAATCTTTCCAAATTACCACTTACTTCACTTATCAAACGAAGTGATGAATATCATCAGAGTTGTTGAAATGTTCAAACATTAAAGCAGTTGAAACTAGAAAAGTTTTGAAGTGATTCAGTGAATCATGATCTAATTAAGTACTTGCATGTATACTTGAATTATCACATGCAAAGTCTTGTGATTCTGATAAAAATTCGCACACTGATTTTTACTTCTTATCAAATGTTTTTAATTTTTTTTTGATATTTGCTTGCTCAACATGTTTAGTTGAATCCGGTAACAAATTCATTTCAAAAAAAGTATACAGCTGAGATTAGAAGAATTGATGAAATCGAGAGACAACTTGTGGTGATTCATCGAGAACTAAAGAAAGACGAAATCAAGATTTCTAAGAATCAAGAAGATCTTTTGGTTATAACCACTAGAGAGATCAACAACTTGGAAACAATCATTGAGAACAGTGAAAAAGAAATCACAGAACTTTCTCAAAACTTTTCCCAATTGCAGGAAAATCATCGTGAATTGATTGAGTATCGAAATGTTCTCCAAAACGCTGAACATTTTCTCGCTCAAAGCACTAATGACTTTTTAATTGACGAAATTCAAGAAGAAAATTGTTCCCAGTTGGACTTTGTTGCAGGTGTTATTGACTTTGAAAAATTTATTAGCTTCGAGCGCATGTTGTGGAGAGTTTCACTTGGAAATATTTTTGTTAAACATGCCATGATTGACGAGCCCTTTAAAGATTTTAAGGTAAAAGTAAAACATTATTATTGAAAAATATCAATTTCTTTTTTAATCAAATCATAAATAGGATAATGACATTTACAAATGTGTCTTTATTGTGTTCTTCCAAGGTGACACTTTAAAGAAAAAAGTTCAGAAAGTTTGCGAAGGATATCACGCGAAAACTTTTTCATATCCAGCAAACTCTTCTGAACGAATGGATTTGATCAGAGATTTGCAAGCGAGAGAACGTGACATTGACAACGTCATTAATCAGACGAGAGATCATCGTGCCAGAGTTCTCAACTATTCTGCTAAGTCATTCAACGAATGGTCTCTAAAGTTGAAAAAGTTGAAATCAATTTTTCACACGATGAACATGTTCAGCTTTGACGTGTCTCAAAAATGTTTAGTTGGTGAATGTTGGGTGCCAACGAAACAAATTCATTTGCTGAAAAATGCATTAGAGAAGAGCTCGGGAACATCAAACGTTGTAGCTTTCATTAATGTTATTGGAACGAATGAAACTCCACCAACATTTCATCAAACTAATAAATTTACTCGAGGCTTTCAAAACTTAATTGATGCATATGGGATGGCATCTTATCGTGAAGCCAATCCTGGCTTATCTACAATTGTGACATTTCCATTCTTATTTGCTGTGATGTATGGTGACATAGGGCATGGACTTCTCATTTTGTTGTTTTCCATTTGGATGATAATCAGCGAGAAGAAACTTGAAAAAGTGAAAGAAGAAATTTTCAACATTTTCTTTACCGGTCGTTACATTATCTTGATGATGGGATTGTTCTCATTGTACACTGGCTTCATCTACAATGATATCTTCTCAAAGTCAATGAACATCTTTGGAAGTTCCTGGAGAATTAATTATACTGAAAAATATATTATGGAGAATGAAGGTGGGATTCAATTAAATCCATCAAGTGATGACTTACAAACTGGAAGAACTTATCCAGCTGGTTTGGATCCCGTTTGGCAATTAGCGACTGATAACAAAATTCTTTTCCTAAACTCTTACAAGATGAAACTTTCAATAATCTTTGGAGTCGCCCACATGCTTTTTGGAATATGCGTGTCTGTCATCAATCATAATTTCTTTCGACAAAGAAGCAAAATTTTCTTAGAATTTCTTCCGCAAATTCTTTTCTTGCTTCTTATCTTCGGATATTTGGTTTTTATGATGTTCTTCAAGTGGGTGCGCTTTGATCCGAAAGCTGATCAACCATTCTCGCCAGGTTGTGCACCGAATGTTTTGGTTTATTTTATAAATATGATTCTCTTTGGTTCGGAGAAAGAACTTAAAGGTTGTAATCCTTACATGTATCCCGGACAACGAATTCTTCAAATCGTTTTCATCGTTCTCGCTTTGCTTTGCATTCCTTGGATGCTGATTGGAACTCCACTCTATGTTAAATTAACTAGAAATAAACGTAGAAGAAATTTCGCTTTAAGCGATGAGATTGGAGAGACCACAAGTGAACTTTCTTTCGATGATGAAGAACCGATGAGTGAGATTTGGATTCATCAAACGATTCATACGATTGAATATGTTTTGGGAACAATTTCCCATACTGCTTCGTATCTTCGTTTATGGGCTTTGTCGTTGGCACACGCACGTAAGACTCAATAATATTTAGGAAAATATTTTCTGACATGTTAACTTAATATTTAGAACTTTCTGAAGTTTTATGGACGAACCTTTGGCCGATAGCATTCATAAATGTTCCATTTATTGGTCCTGTTATGATTTATTATGTTTTCTCCATTTGGTCGTGTGTAACTTTGGGAATTCTTGTTGTCATCGAGGGTTTGTCTGCATTCCTTCACACACTTCGATTGCATTGGGTTGAGTTCATGAGCAAATTTTACATTGGCGAAGGTTACAAATTTGAGCCATTTTCATTCGAAGTTATCTTAAACGACGGAGATTAATTTGCAATAAACGACGATATTTTTCTAGGTGTCTGTAACACGAGAAGAGAAAAAAGTCAAAATAAACAAAATAAAGTTATTTTTATGACCATCGAAATGTCTTGAAAAGTTTATTTATTCACATTCGTTTTAGTTATCTTTCATCAACAGTCTAATGATGTCTTGAAAAGCAAATGAATATTTATTATCTCTCTTCAGATATTTCCCATTTTCTTCAAAGCATCTTGTGCGGCAAGGGAAATTGAAAATTCGGCTGAACCTTCTGGTTCAATTTTAAGAATTTCATAAGATTCATGAAGTAGCTTGACAATCTGCAATTAAAATGGATTTAAATTAATCTGAAGAGAATTGAAATTAACATTTATTAAGAACCTCTTTCAATCGAGATCGTAATTGATTGCTATTTATGGTTCGATTTTCAAATTCTCTCGTTATTTTCACCATCATTGGAGCGTGCATCTCGTAACAAATTATTCCACGTAATCGACTCGCACCAGGTTCAAGTACGTTCACGACATTCAATAAATCCCGACAATATTCTTCCTTCCTTTGTAGTTGAGACAAATCGAGTTCGTTAATGATAAAGCCGTCAGAACGACCGATTAATTGACAAAGTGAATGCTTTGCAGAAAGTATCAAATAATGGTTTTGATGTAAAACATTTGCATATCGCTTGAGGTAGTCTTCGTAATCTTTAATGCTATTTGGATCGAGCATTTCCAACTCATCAAAGAGTCGATCTAATAAGATTAAAATTGATTTTCCGCTTACAGTGTAGTTACATTTTCTGCATCTAGAGAGATGAAAATTTGATGACAAAAAGGAAGAATTTATTAATAAATGAAAGTTTGAGATGCAAAACGAATGAGATTTACTTCCAATCAGCATCTTGGTTCAGTGGTTCGGTAGACATAATAAATCCATTCGTGCATTTGGGACATAAAAGGGTACTGGCATGTGTTCCTAATTCAGTTGGATCTTTGCAACGTTCACAAGTGCACCAGAAAAATTTACTTTCGTTCAGATGATCCCTTCGTTTAAGAGTACCCTTGAGGTGTTTTTAAAAATCAGACAAATATATGTTCAAAAAAGAAAGAAAAAGGTTAGACAAGCACTTGAATATATGAAAACATTTTCTTAATCTTAAGATGGAAGACAAGCTCGAGTTTTGGAATGTTACGAGATTAACGACAAAAAGCACTCACTTGAAGCGTATAGGAGTAGGATAATGTGATGGTGTCACCCTTTTTGAGTGGTACAGTTGTACGAAGGTGGAGTTTATGGGTCAATGGATCGTCAGTATGTGTCGTATTTGGTTGACAGTCGTGACATATGAGATATGCTTCTGGAAAAAGAGCACGCGCTCGACACCCACTTGTACCGACTTCAAATGAATTTACTTCAAGAATTCCACAAATCGTATGAATCTCATCTTCAGTAAACTGGTTGTAGCCCCATTGATTTCGAATTCGATCGACAATAAGCTCTTGATTTCGATTCCATAGCGTAGGAATATTCTTACGAATTTTATTATGAGATTCCATCTCGTTTATTTGCCTCCACTTCTCGGGATTGACCTGCTTCAACAGTAAACACCTTACGCTCAAAATTGATTCGAAAATAAACCTAATGTCTTTTTCATCACATTTCGTCAGAAATGATGCGAGATTGTGTTTCTTAAACGATTGGCACTCCCACTCACTATGACCATGGTCCATGTGAAGGCCGGGACAGTTTTTTTGGCACAAAATCCAACCACAAAATGAACATCTAAAGTTGGAAAAACATAGAAAAAACAATGAGAAAATTTGGTTTATGATTGAAGTGATGTCAAATGGCAAAACGTAAAAGAAGAAAACTTTTAATGATGCACATGAATGACAAATATTTATTTTGCTAGACAATTTTAACTACAGGAAACATAAAAACAGAAAATAAAATACGAAAAAGTTTTATTTTAAAAGCCACAAAATTTGAGTGTTTAGTGAAGAAAATATTTTGAAGAAAAATGATTTGTAGCGAAGGAAGTCATTAAAAGTTCAAGTTAAACAGTGAAAAACATGGAGAAGAATGTTAAAATGTTTCAAATTTCATCATTGAACTTACAGATTCTTTTTTGATAATGTTGAAAGGTCAACGTAACAGCCTAAACATAATGGCAAACTTTCAGCACATGGGCCAATGACTAACGCATCGACTTCAACTAAAAGTTCGCCCTTCTTCAAATCTCGTGATGCAGCCAAGTATCTGAAATTGGAAAGAGAAGGTTGCTGCACTTATGGCTTTAAATTTAAGATTCGAATGTTGCCAAACCTTCCGTAGATATCAGAATATTTAATTTGATATGGTTTGGCTACTTGTAGCTTCTCAAAATCTCCATTAATTATGTTAACATCGTCTTCATTGCTTGATAAATCTGCTAAATTGCCTGTACTGTCATTATTCTTATCACAATGACTTTTGCGCTTATGTTTCTGTTGGTTTTCATGGAGGGAAAAAGAGAAAAAAAATAGAGATAAAAATAATTTTTTTTGGGGATTTAAGTAGAACTTGAAGTAAAGCACTTAAACGATGTTTTCTTTTCCATTCTATTTAACCTAATACGTAAAGTATTAGACATTTGAACAATAAAAAGAAAAATTCAGCTTCGCAATCTGGTTCATTTTGAGTGTGTCGGATATTTGATGTTAATAAATTAAAAATGTGCACTCGAGAATTTCGGCTAAATATACAGAATGTTAATAAACTCAGAGATTATATCAGTCTTAATTTAAGTAGCTTCTCATGAATTTCTGGTATGAGAAGAGTTTCTTTTCTCTTAAAATTGTTTTATAATTGCCTTCCAAATTTGTCTCAGTGGTTGTTGGAAATATTTTCTCTTCTTAATGAAATCATGATCAGACGTTAATCAAGTCAACGAATTAAATTATGTTCAGTTATGACATGTTAGCGATTTATTATGACAAATTTAAAGCAACGAGTTGAGGTTGTCGTTAAATCTGCTCATTCTTGATTTAAGCATTTTTAATTGGAGTTATGATCTCAAAAGTTATATCTAAATGTAATTAAAAGAAAATTTTATTCATATCTAAGCAAAAAGAAAATCTTCAGGAAAAAAGTTTGAATGAATGAGAAGTGTGAAATGGATTCCTCGTACTTTGAAGCAAACTTTTGCTGACATTCTTCTTCTCACGAGAGTTTTCTTAAATATCATAACAGAGACATTCACATTGCTATTTAAATCTGAATACTTAGTAGACTTTTAAATTCCCATTCGAATGCTTCCTTATTGCACTTAAGTATCATGAAAATGTGTGAAGAAATTTTTTGAGACAAAATATGAAGTGACTTGGGAGCACTTTGATTTTAGTGTAAAAATAAACTCCGACATTAAAACAGTTGAAACCTTTAACTATCAATATTTAAGATTTATTGTGTTATAAAGTAAAGGAGCGCTTTTCACGGGAAACCCACATTAAAATACTTAAAATTGTGTTTTATTAACTTTATCGCTGTTTAAATAAGCAATTTGCCTTTTCTATCTTCGCTTATTGGGAAGGCAGCTGTAAGTTGAAAGAATTTATACTAAAAATTTATGACTTTATTAATAGTGGATTACCGCACGAGACCCATAATCATCAAATATTAAATTACATTTTTTATTCGATGTATCTTTTTGTGTCTGTTTGTTTTCTTATGAGCTTGTCGGGTACCCGCGACATAAATCATTTCTCATGGCTACGTTGGATCGTCTTAGGATGGGCTGAGCTTTGATCTTTTTTATATCTTATATAAAGTGAAATTTAATACACGATGTTGTGCTCAAAGTTTCTTTTACATTGTTTATGCCTAATAAAAATCCTAGGATCACTTTTCACTTTTCGTTTCGATTCGAAACCGTAAAATTAAGATTTACGAACGATTTTCTCCTAGTTTCTAAATTCACATTATGTGTTGTGGATTTGCTTTTTCGAAAATCTGTTTTATAGAATTAATTTCATATGAGTACATTTCCCAGGAAAATGTCAAACAAATGTCACACAATATTTAATTCTATTTAAGTTTACTCAAATAAACATCACCGTCAATAAAAAAAATTATTGACAGATGTGTTTGAATTTTAATTAAACTTTAGTTCTTATGGAACTTAACCAGTAGACTTAATTAAGTAAATATTTAATGGAAACGTGAGTACAGCTCAGTTCATATTTTGTTTGGCTTATCGTGAAACATCTGATTTACATCTGATTAGGTCGCAAACTAAAAATAAAACACAAAAATCTTCTATCTCCAATATTTTGTTTTCAGAAGCAAGGCAATGCCATTTCATCATGAGATTCTGTTCCTCATGAATGTTTAATAATATCTTATTAAATAAACTTATGGTTAAAGTTTGTGAAAATTTCGATGGGAAATGCAAACATGAAATGAAATTTATTCCTAAAAATAACAAAGACACTCAAATGTATTTAATTCTTCTCAGTTGAAAACGAAGCCAACTTATGCATTTTTCATGGGCATTTTCCAGTTTTCCAGCATGAATTTCAAATTTAAAGCTTAAGAATTAAAAATTATCTCAAACATAATAAAATGGATGATCCTATCTAAAGGACTTCAAGGGCACTTCAAGAGTTTTGCATACAAAAATTTAAATTTTCAAACGGCACGTGCTCTAAAATATCAACTGAGAAAAAAAACTTTTTTCACTTCTCAGGTCATTGAGCAATTTTTATGCACTTGGAAATATTTTAAGAAGCTCACCTTGGCTTTGCTTTTATTTGGCATCTTCTTCTATCTCAAATTCACTTTTCACAAATGTTTCTGTTACGCTTCTTGACTTTAGCTGCTTCACAATTCCCGACAAATAAGCCTCGATTAGAGTTAAACGCAAAATTTACGAGCCGTGAATAAATCAACAAAAAAAATTTTTTTTCCCGTCTTTTTTTCGATTATCTCGTCGAAGAAAATTAATCCTTGCTCTGTCTATTTTTTTCACTCAAATAATATTGTCACCGCTTTGAAACAAAAAGTCGTTTCTTTTCTTTTAATTGGATTTTTCTCTTTCAGATTTTTTTGCCACCGTCTTTTCAGCTACATCACAATTGCTAAACTGATCTTTTTTCTTATGTGAAGCGTTTTTGTATTTTCATGCTTGACAGCGGAAAATATCGACGCACTGTCTGACCTGAAATGTGCTAAGATGAACAAAAGAAAAGTTACTGATGTCGACACTTTAGCTACACAACAAAGACTGAGACAGAAAATTGTAAGTTTTTCTTGTTTCTTGTACATGAAAAGCCACTGTCGGAAGGAGCGAGAATTATCAGGAAATTTCTCTTACATTTTCTCAGCAGTACGTACGAATGCCGTACTACTATAGTTTGAGTCAAAGGCGTAGATAGATAATTAAGTTCAACTGAGTAAAGTAAATAAAAATTTTACTATTTTGAAAGAATCTTAAAAAATTGATCACTATTATGAAATTTTCTTTATGGAGTTACATTACCGCCAGATATCCACAACAATCTGTAACTTGCTTACGCTAATTTGAATTTGGTTTTCTTTTCATTTTCTTTTTTCTTTTATTTTCATCTTCTCGATGTTCACGAGTATCTTGAGAAAACTTTTTCTTTTTCTATTTTCACGAGAAACAATTTTTCTTCATTCTTCTACAATTCTCTCTTAATTTTTCTTTATAAAATTGCTTTAACTACATCTTTTTATACATTGTTTAATTGATAAACGACCAGGAGTAGAAGAGAAACTGTTTAATGTTTAACTCCAAACGAAAAAATGAGAAGAAAAAAAAACATTGAAAATTGTACGAAAGAATTTCGATCGAATACTCATATAAATAAATTATTCATTTATCGACTGTTCATGCTCATTTAATCATTATTAACTCGCAGTGATTTTGATGAGAAACAGAAGCTTGAAAAAATCACAGCTCTACAATGAAAATTGATTCCACTCGTGTTGAGACAAAAGTTTTTCTTATTCCCTGAAAACATTCAGCACCGGCCACTGTATATGAATAATTTAAATTTTCTTTGAAGTTTGTCACGAGGTTTATTTTTAAATAAAAATAGATAAATACTCGTACATGTTGAGTTCTATTAACCTTACATTTATTTATTTTCTAGACTAAATTTTCAAGCATTATTAAAAATTTAGATTTGGATAAGGAATTTTATTTATCGAAAAGCTTAACTAAAGTTTAAAGATTTGTTTTGAAATTTATATTTGAAGTTGAAGAAATAAAATTATTTAAATTTTAACAAGGAAATTGAAATCTATTAATAAGCATAAATTAATACGAAGCACTAAGAAGCTTGATGACTAACTTAGAATGATTTACTTCATGATAAACTATTTTAAGACTTAAACTCAATGTTATCATAACTGTCGAGTTATTTAGTTCAGTAACCTTACTTGGAAGTTATTTGAATAAGTAATTCAATTTAAGTTATTAATAGAAATCTCAGAAAAGGAATTTGTGCAATCGCAAAGTGCGCAATCTTGTTGAAAAAAAGTTGTCAGGACATTGTCATAATTTCAAAAGCTGAAAATAATTTGGATAATTTATTTAGCGATTTAATTCTGTTACACGTGCATATAAAAACAAAAATGTAGAGCTGAGATTTCATTCTTATTAAATCTATGGAATCAAACTTCTTTACATTTCTTATTATTCAACATTATGATGGCTTTGATGTGACACGAACAAAGGTGAAAGACTTGGAACATCCGATGCTGCGATGATTTCCTCTAAAGATAATTTCCTCGGTAAAGTTTCATTTGATTGAAAATCAAAATCATCACCAAATGGATGAACTCCATAAATCAAATAATCTTGTAAATACATAACAGTAGGTTTCACATAATGAAATTGAATTGGATATTCGGAACAACAGTCGGTGCTACCTTGTGCGACATTGTAATATTTCGTTTGAGTGTACCAGTGATCTTCCTTAACTTCTGCTTGGAGATGTTTCTTAATTCCAAGTGGGAAGAAACGTTTTTGATGATGACCATCTCGACAATCAACAAAAATCGCTTCTTCTTGTAAACATCGTCCCATTTCGTAATCTTCAGCTCCATTGTTAATGTAACAACGTGTTTTATCTTTCACCAAGACATTAGCAAACTTAATTAGCGCTTTCTTCGACAATATGTAACCACCACCAGCCATGTAACCTTCCTTCAGACCTTTCTTTGCATATCGATGGCCGAAGTAGAGTGAAGTTTGAGGATTGTATTGGGAAAGCATGTAGCGGAGATTCTCAAGAATTACATAACTAAATTTTCAATTTATTAGTGCAATTAAGATTCACGATTAGAAAATTCAATTTACCTGTCATCATCTGCTTTAAGAAACCAATCGAATTCGTCGATATAATTCTTATGTAAGTAGAGAAAACCTTCTTTAGTTTTATGCCAAAGAGATTTTCTTGAATCTTCTTGATTTAAAATGATTGTATCAAGTTGCAAATCTTCTCTAGAAGTAACAAACAAAAGTTTATTGCATCTTTTTTCCCAAGTGTTTTGAACGTGAATTGCTTTTTTTCTGTGATTTTCTGGATGAGTCATAATCATACATAAAATTTTAATGTTTTTGTATAAAAATTCTGATAAACTTTCATTAAATAAATTCACTTTGTTATGACTTTTTTCCTGAAAATCGTTCACACGTTGCAAGTAATTTGTTGATTCAGTCACTGTTTTGTAATTTTCATCATATACATAAAGTTGAAGATAAAGCAGAGTTGATCCAATAAAAAAACCTGCGACTAAATAAGTCACTTCTTTCATCTGCATTTTTAACTATTTTTGACCACTCACAAATGAATGCAAAATGTTTTTCTTTGCCATCAATTCTCTCTCATATAAAACTTAAAGAACTATTAAGTGTGAGGTATGAATAGTCCATTGACACTGATAATATTTTATCAGCAATTCGAAAGAAGTGATAATAAGTATTAAGATTAGATTACATACGAATACATAAATATATATCATTCAGTGTATTCAGGTACGAATTTAACGATTATTTGCTATGTAAAATTAAGTTAATTAATTAATAACTTATTAAATGATTTATTTTGTCTGGTAACTGACTTTTTTCTATATTTGTACATATGTACAACAAAATCAAAAGAAAAGCGAATTTTTCTGGAGTTAACGTTTAAAAATGACCAGAGAAATAATCTGATGTTGATATTTTGATAGCTAACTGTGAAATGCATTAAATGTAGAAATTAAAATATAGAAAATAGAAAGTAATTTTATTTTAATACACAATAAAAACTTGTAAATTCAGCTGTGCGTAGATACGTGCTATCTGTGTCGATATCTATAGATAAAAAAGTTCATCCAAATGTTGGTTTTTAATCGAACAACTTACGTATGAACTCAAATTAAATTCTTTTTTAATCGCATAATTTCAAACGTCAGTTTAATTTTATTGTGTGTACACAGGTAGCGATGAATATAATTAAAAGAGAAAATAATTGAAAAATTCTTTCATTTTAAAATTTAAATTAAATGAATGAGAAAATATGAAAAGTTTTTGTTTCCATAAGTGGTGTAACTACCTCGAAATAAGATAAACTCAGTCATAGAAAAAGAAATCTTTTGATATTTACGTAGAAGTGAGGGAAAATAAAAAATTGAAAGTCATTAAATGTTTATTATTGTTTCAGCTTCGTTAACGAAAAGAGTTTTTGGTGGAGGAGTTATAAATGCCAAAAGTGGAAGGCACTTAATCATGTCAAGTGGTGATATGTAATGTGTCTTTAAATATCCAGCCAAAATATTATCATAGTTCTTCATTCCCTGCCATTCCCCGCCACCTTGTCACTTGAGACATTTTGCTTAATTTATTCCACGAAATTTTCACGAGCAATCACACTTATTGATTTATCTATTCCATTTGCTATGAAAATAAATAAAGAGGTGGAAAAGTGGCAAAATGAAGATGAAAGCAAAATCTCTTGGCTCGATGTCATGGCGCTTGACTAAATTATTGTGACATGACAATTAAATTTTTATTTCGATAGACGAATAAATTGTCTCATTAGAAGAAATTCTTGACGCCGTTCAACACAAATGAGAGTAGAGTCAAAATGTTTCAAAATTTCTCTCAACTTTGTTTCGTTACTTCTCGTAAATGAGCAACATGAAGTCAATCATGAAGTGAAAAGCAATCTAACTGGCAGGAAGCCAATAATGAGATCAAATTGAGCACAAAACAGGTGGTAGAAATTTATTCTGAAGAAACATTTTATTCGACAATGAATAAGAACTGATAACAGTAATGATTTAAATCATAAAAAAATTGTTTAATTGAATTAAAAGAAATTTGTTATATGAAATTCTATTCAACGTTGCTGATATTCTTTACTATAAAAGCATCGAAGCATGCATGCCTTAAAGTTTGAGTTAAAGCCAATTTTCAAAAACCTTTGTATATTATATACAATTAATTTCCAAACATCTCTCATCGTCGCCAGACTGGCTTTGTCTGAAAAATTCGCGAAAATTATTTTTCGCTTTTAATTGCCTTTAACACCGCAAATGACTTAATGAGTTGAAAATCTGATTTTAACGATTCGAAATGCATTTCAGTGTTTTTTAACTGGAACAGAAAGAATGTGGATGGAAATTTCATCATATTAATTAAAGCACTTAAATAAAGCATTTACCTAATTACATTCTTCTTGGTGAAATCAATGAAGCGTTTTACAGTTATTGCTTTAATTGTTGAAGGTTAAGGTCGGGAATGTTAAAACTTTTGCTAGTGAATTATTAATCAAAATATTATTTTGTATCATCAGATAGGTAAATTTGTTTCTTAATTATTAAAGTAACTTTTCCTTCATAATTCCATCAAATTATTTTAAAGAAAATATTCAAACAATTTTCATTACATACCTTGTAGAAAATGGAATAAAATAATTAAATTTATAAGTCAAGGAATCAAAAAAGTGGAAGCAGATAGGGATGGAAGCTTTGCCTTGTCTCTAGAGAGATGTTGGACAGCTACCAGAATCTAGTAAATTAATGCTAATTTTATTCATTAATTTAATAAAATGTCTTGCGAGGAAAGAAAAGAATTTCAATCTGAATAAAATTCATGAGCATGTTTAGAGAAGCATTTGATCCGCGAATGCCTCAAGGTGAGTTGTAGTGAAAATATGGACAACAAAATGCGAATTATTTTGTTTCTTTCTAAGTTTTTATAATTTCATAAATTCTGCTTTCGTGAGATATTTCTTGGAGCTTTTGAAATAAATTTCACTCATTTTTTACTTCCGTTTCTAAGAGCTTGTAAGAATTACTCCAAAGCACTTACTAAAAGATTGTATAAAGTACTTTCCTCAATTCGCTAATAATCATATTTTCCCTTTCAAGTCAAAGTGAAAGCTCAGCGTTGTGTAAGTAGAAATAAAGAGAAAAGTTGAGGAAAAGTTTGTTTTCTTTTCAACGTGTGAAAAGTAGGAGTAGAAGTAGAAGCAGACGAAACGACGTGTCAGAAAAATATTTTCATAAATTGAGGAAGTAAATAAGAACTGAAGAATTCTCACCTCAAGATTTCATTTCATTTTTTTCTGAAACTTCAGAAATTTATTTGAAATGAAATTATAAGTTCTGAATCATTTGAAAATGTGCAAATGTATTCAGAGAATTTTTGTGTTGTTATTCAAAATATTCTATGATAAGGAATGTTAATGTTTCTCTTTCATCTGAGAAAAATGTTTAATTTATAAGATTAATGTTCGATTTTATGTATGAGATAGTTTCATAGGTACTGCAACATAAAAGTTCTAACTCAGCACACTTATGCAGCTGATGATAAATTTTAAATACAAATAAAAGAAGCAAGTTGGTTGCACTTCTAATCAGAGAAGAATAAATGAATTTGTCATGTTTAAATTGGAATTCAATTTATACTTTCAAATCTTCATTTGAACAAGAATATTTCGTTTTAATCGATTCAATATTTCTGTTCGCATTCATTTTCTCATCGTTCATATTCAGATGTTCATAATGTTAAGTCAGAAGGATGAAATTTCTCTTCCGAGAATGGAAATTTCATTATAATGCATGCACTAAAAGCTTCCCACAATTCCATTTACTGAAGGAATGATAATCAGTGAGTTATGTAGTGGAAATCTAATAATAAATTACTAAAACAACTCTCAGTGCGTTATTGTTCGAATGTATACATCAAAATTACAAATTATGCAAATACACATTCGAGTTTATCAGAATTGAAGAAGGTAGATTGAGTTTTTGGTTACTACATTTATGCAATTTATTCAGAATGTTACAAACACTGCCGTCCATTTAGGAAACATGTCTGTGGTAACATAAAAGGGTCAACAAGCTACAATAACTCGCACATGTATCTATGTTTAAATTTATACATACATCGTTGCTATCACATAAATAGTTGAAGGTATTTAGAATGAAATTTCCTGTTGTTTAATCTCGAAAATTGTTTTGTGGGCTTCCAAACTGAAGACTCAAAGAAAGCATTACTCAATCATTGTCATGATACATATTTATGTGCTTAAATTATTACACTTTTGTTGTATTTTGGCCATTACTTTAGTACGTTATCTCTTTTCCAATTCTCATGTTAAATGTTTTCGTCTATCCGTTGTGAAGTGAACTGTGCCTCGTTTCTCTCCACAACTAAATGTATCCTATTCGATTTACTAAAACCATTCCGTTTATTTACTTGGCATTGAATTGATTTGTAAATTTATGTGCATTTTATTATTCCTTTTTATATCGTGCGATGACTCCAGCTGCCTTATTGATGGATTTCTTAAATCAATTTAATACACTAACGAAATCAGTGAGTCTGCAACATCTCGTACTGAATTAGTTCTCTCTTCCCGAAAGTCATTTTTATGCTTAAAAAGCCGTAAATTCTGTTTTTATACACATCAAGTAGAAGCTCTTATCAAGTCTAATACTCTTCACCGCCTGCAGGAGATTTTCTCTTACCCATCGTTATGTTGAATGAAGATGGAAAAGAGAAAAATAAAATAAAATCTCATCAGCAGGAAATATCACTCTGAAAGTATTTGATGCATCAGTTCACGCGGTTCTCATTCCAACTATCTTCACCATAAACTTTATGAGCTTTACACTTTAAGAAATGGTAATAAAACTTTTTATTTGCATAATTTTCCAATAAATAATCGTGAATAATTATTTTAAGTGGCTTTAAATCGTCTTCAACTGTTGATTCCATTCACTTACATAGTCTTAAAATTTCTTTTAAATCGAAATTGAAAATAAAAATAAAGTTAATATTTCAATTATGATTGTTATTAAAGTTTGGTATTGTAGATAAAGTTTTGAAATAGAATCGAATTAAAAGTTTACAAAGAGGAGGCTCACATTTTAGGGATCGATGACGATTGAGTCGAGTTTCTGAGAAGAGAGCATCATTAAAATCATAAAATGCAATTTCAGTTAAGACAGGTTGTACAAGTATAGTATCAAAAGCTCTCCACTCAAATGCTTTAATGAAATAACACAACCATGACTCGAATGTGAAATTAAATTATTTCAAGTATCCTTCTGATGAAATTCATTTCCTGAAGTTTTTCATGAAGTCATAAAATTTTCATTCAACCCGAGCTCAATTATGCACTTCATTTTAATCATGTAATGAAGAACTTATGTAAACTTCTTACTTTAATGAAAGTTTTCTGATGAAAATGTTACGATACAAATGGGAAGAAAATAGAGGATTCAATTACTTATATTTTAATTACTTGCGAGAACAAACATTTCAGATAAATTAAATTGAGTTTGATGATGATTTTCAATATATCTAACTTTCATATTCTCAATTTGATTGGTTGCAGAGTTCATGAGAGCTTTCGGGCATTTTCATTATAAAGTTTCAATTTCAAATTTCACATTTCAAAGATTTATTAACTTTCATCAATTATATAAACCATTTCCTATTAATTTTTTTTTCTTAATAAATTGAAACTCTAAGCCAAAATCATTACGAAGCACCTGCTAAGTTGCGAGTTGTTATAATGAAGGTTTTTACCTAACAAATTGAATGAAGTGAAAAATTACGAAAATTAATGTGGGAGTTTCGAAGTGGCAAACGAAAGGTCAACTAACGGTATAAAATTAATTCCAACCATCCATCGTTGAGCGTGAAAACTAATTTATAAAGATCAAATGTTCGCACCCAAATTCTGAACCAAAAAAAGTAACAACATCTCGTTCCTATGCTGAGGAACCGTGAAAAATTAGAGAAATCTCTTTCGAACACTGTTCAATCGTACGAGAATTGATTAAACGTCATTTGTTATGGCTGGCAGCGGAGGAGTTAGATCAGCTCGTGTTTTGTCATAGTGCTCAAGGTGTTTATTTGTTCACGAAATAAAATGCTCAAATAAGCTTGCAAAGATTTCTTGGAGGCCGCTGGAAACAATCATGTTACGACAATCATTTTCTCTCCCTTTTTAGGTGACAAAAAGGAAAAGTAAAGCAAAAGTCCTCGGCTAATGAAAAGCAAATATTTTTGCTGCTACTGAGTGAATAAAATTCACAGACAATAACTACGAGCTAAGCGAGAAAAGAGAATTGTTTGAGTGGCAGTGATAAATTATTTCAAACTTTTAACGACTCTAATGATTGTTTTAAAAACAAAAGAACAAACATCTTGAAAGGATTATTTATCATTCATTCCACGATGATTTTGTAGGAGAAATTCTTTGAAAGATGTTCAAATATCAAAAAGAATGTCTCAGCAATTTTATTCAGATTAAATTGTATGCTCAAGTGACGTCAGTGAAAATAGAATGACGATGATCCGTAGCAATGGAAATATTAAAAACGAAATCATGCAAAATTTGAATGAAATATTGAAATATGTTTTGATGTGACGTCATTTGCAGATTCATATTTGAACATTGTTAAACAAAATTTTGAGGTAGGTTGTATCAACCGAACATTGCAGACATAAAAAATCAATGAGCAAATATGCTTCTTGAATACCAAATCAAATATTTGTTCGCAGATATTTATTTTCCTTCTTCTCGAGAAAGATTGAAATCGAAATTTTTCCATTTTCCAAATCGAATGAAAATTCATAAAGAAGAAAAACAGCAAAACGAGACGAGTTTATGGAATGAAAACTACTTGGAGCTTTACAGATATTTAAAATTTTCAATTTTCCGGATTAGTACTTCATAGAAATAATTTCATCTTACGTAACGGCAACCAAAAAATGTCATTCATTCCATTATCCCCTCAACAGACGATATGCATAATTCAAAAGCTTAAAGGAGATCATGTTTAATTGAATAATTTGCATATCTCTCTTTGCAGATATCTTTCCTATATACAGATAAATAAATAAGCTTAGATAAACTATTTAGAATAATCTTTTTCTCCCCTATGACATTCAATAATGAATTTTCATTATAATTAAAAGATATTATCTGGAGGTCTTTTGAGATGGAAATACGAAAGGCCCTCATGTTGGTTGAAATAAGATAACAGCTTATCGTTCTGTCTACCAATAATACATTTACAGATATCCAAGTAGAATTGTTTTTTTCCTTCTTTGATTAGAATTTTGCAAGAAGTTTGTTGCGATGAAAACATCTTTGCAGATATCTTTATTAGTCTCCTTTCATATTATGTTCCATAGAACGTCAGGAAAGTCACAAACATCGTAACATGTTTCATCTATTGATAATTTTCCTTACTTAAGATAGCTTGTACGTGTTTTGATTTTTAGGCTATATTTACGTTTCCAAAAGTTTTCCATGTTGAAAGTTAAAATAGGAAAGGAAAGTTCTTGCAGAATGGTCATGTGCGAATGAATAACAATTTCGAGGCGTAATGTTGTTCGTGCTTTAGATCAGCTTTTATTTGCTTTTAGATACGAATCATAAGTTAGACATTTCTAACATAAATGTATTTATTGTTACTAACAATACAACAACCGACTTCAGTACATAAACTTAATAAGAAAGCTGTGACAAATTTGATTTGAAAACTACAACATCATAAAAACAAATTTGAGAAAATTCCAAAACTTTTTTTTTCAGAAGTTCTCAAACTATGCACATTTGTTTTGACTTATCCATTGTCTAGAATCTTATCTTCATCATCACATCAAATAACAAATACCCAAGCAGTATTTTGTACAGATTGATGTTATCAATTTCATCTTGGGTTTATCCGTATTCGTAATTTATGTTTGAGTTGGTTTAATAAAAAATATTCTTCAGAAAATATTTCACGAGAAATTTTCTTTAACTGAAAGAAAGATTTTGAAACAAGATAAGGATGAAGCAATTAAAAGTATCATTACATCGTTAGTCAATTCATGTTTCTAAGAGGATTTCTCGTTTCATATTTCTGTTTCATACATTTATTTGATGCCATGTAATGAGATTGTAATTTTGAAAAGCGAAAACAAACAAAGCGAGAATTGTTCACAAATTTTCTCTCCATTTTAAAGAAAGTGATAGCTTTTTCAATTCGTTTGTAAATTCCACACGGCTACATTTTCTCATTATCATGCTATTTATATTTTGGATTATTGACATAGGGTGTGTGATTACAAAGCTCTTCAATTTACTAATTGAAATTTATGCAAATAATACAGAGCTTTATAACAACGCATGTTTGATGCAATGCTTTGATGGGTTTCTATGTCATGGAACAAGTTATTATAAATTGACAGAAGTTACACTTTGTGAATAGACTGCTGGAAAATCAATAAATGATGAACCGACGTTTTCACAGAACCAATTTCAATTTATTGAATTTTATTTTAGGGTTTCATTGTAAAATCTTGAGGGATCAAAAGTCTCGCAACTTGAAAGCTCTTTTTAAAGTTCGAAGGGAAGTCTTAAAAGTGATTCCATTTCATAAAACATTTCAACAATCAAAAAGTTTTACATTTAGATTTCTTCTTGATTTGAGAATTTTCATGAGTTTTCTATTTAAACATTAAATCAAATCACAAAGTTGTTACATATCAAAGGTGTCGGAAAGTCATGAAAGTGTAACAATTTATTTTATTTTTTGATAAAAGGGAAGTTTTAGATGAGGGTGTGTTTAGGTTGGTTGTGTAATAAATGTTTTATATTTACATTTTGCAATTGGGGATTTCAAATGTATAAATGTGATTTCATATATTATTTTATTATTTCCACTTCCTCATCATACATTTATGATGGGTTTCAGAAGCTTTCGTAATGTATACTGCTTGTAGTTTAAAATTCATGACAATAAAAATGGTCATAAATAAAATATTTCCTTTTTTGTTTGACTTTCACACTTGTGAGACTTTTGACCTCAACCAATCTCTTTATGATATTTTGCAAAAGTTGTGATTTTTATGTTTACTTGCTACACAAACGATGATGAAAATTATCTTGAACGCTTATGTTGTGTCGTAAAACATCAAAACTTCATTTTTTTTGTTTGCTCGCTTCCGTTTGTAGAAGGAGTCTGTAGTGTGGAAATTAAAATGTCATGTTTGCAACAATTTCACGAGCTAGAATTTACATAAATGTCATAACAATTTGTCATTCACTCACTCCTCCTTTCTAACGTTATTTGCTCGCTCAACACAACATATGCCATCGCAGTATATAATAAATGAAATGCTTGACGACCATCTAATTGTATTTATCTAGAACGATTGCTGTTTCAGAAATGAAGCAAAACGACAATGTCCGATAAAAAATAATCTACGTTGCAGTTGCTTGAACGACAACCTAAAAGTACGACAAAAGGCCGAGTTCTCTGCGTTGTTTGAATAGAATCGTCGCCATTCAGAATGGGTTATTTATGTCCGGAAGATGAATTTTTATAGAGATTTATTAAGCTGAATAAAAGCTCAAATGTAAATGCCCTCAACAAAAAGCATAACATAAATTCTCATAAATTCCTTCCTAGGAAAAAAGGGAAAAGGCATCTTTCTATTGCGAAAAAGGAAGGAAAGATGATATAAATTCTTTTACAACGAAACAAATAGCCAAAGATGATTCGACGGTTTGATATTTAACAGATTATTTTATGTGAATTCTTAAGGTTTTTTGTGTCAGTGATCTATGAAGCAAAGTTGGGCTGCTTTTCTCATCAACTATTTTTGAAAGTTTCCTTAAAGATTTTCCAAAACTTTTTCTGTTTCTTCCTATTTTTTTAAAAGAAAAACAAATTTCGTAACAATTTGTTAATAAAATTTGTATGAAAACTAAAATTCAAGAGATAAATCGATTGAACTGCACTGTTGGAAGAAATTTTAGAATCCTTTGGATAGTTGCCAACACTCTTGTTGCTGTAAAAATATAAAACATAACAAAACTATCAAAATTCTAGACAAATATCAAATTTCAAACAATTTTTTACTCTGAAGCTTATGCCATGTCTCGTTATTTCAATTATGTACGATAAAGATTTCATATTTAATCCATTATGAATTTATATCAAATTTAGCTTGTTTCGTTCTACAGCAAATATAAAATCCACTCTGATAAATGAATCATATTGGGTCAACACAAACATAATACAAACATTGTTTCCTAGGAAGTTCAATATGTACAGAACTATTATCTGAAATTAATGATATTTAGTTTACTACATGAACAGTGAACGAGTTTGTTTCGCTATAACTAACATCATGAGAGAAATAAAACTAAATTTCTCTGAGTTTTCATTTAAGGTAATAGAAACAAAACATTTCAACATTCGTAAGGTTAAACATGTTAATTTGTAGCATTAATATCTAATTAAAGTTTATGCCGCATTCTTTAAATCAACAAATAAACATTTCTTAATCTCTTAATGAATATTTTATGCTAATAGTTTGTTAATTCCTTTAACATAATTGGTTAGTGATTGTTTTGAATTGCTTTCGAGTCGAAAGTTTCGACATTGATGGTGGAAATTGAGTACGTTTCATTAATTGTTGGGAATTTGATGAAAAACTTTAGAATTAGAGAAAATTTTGTAAGCAAAATTTCTTCTTCTTGGAACAGATTTTGTCAACTTCTTCCCAATAACTCTGAACAAGATTTACTTAAAGTTCTTTACATACTTCAAAATCTTAACGCGTAAACCGCAAACATTTTTATTATTTTTGAATAAAGGAACATTCTTGGAAAGGTGAGATGACATTTCAAAGCTTGGCTCATAAACTTTGAAGTGGCATCTGATTCTTGAACTTCAACATCTGATTCATCTGTTTCTGCCTGCCTAACTTGGGAAATTTCACCCTTCTTAATAATGTTTATAAATCATTTTTCACATTCAAAGCTAAACACATTAGATATGTCAGAAGTGGAATAGAAGCTCACCCACTGATTTATTTTGTATGCAATTCTAGTGCTTACGATAAGATTCAGTAGGATAAATAATGAGCTGCGAAGCTTGGAGTAGCTTAACGTAAAAAAACAAGAACATTCCCCGCCGAGCTTTGCAATAGAAATGAAACTGCGGAAAAAAGTAAAACCTAATCTACATAAAATTCAAATAAATAAAAATAAATTGTTGTTGAGCGGTGAAATAATGAAAAATTCGAATAAGAACTCATCCACCCATGGTGTGACAATATCTCTTGTCTCCTACTGTTGCTTCTTCCATTCTATTTTACTATTTATAAAAGTTTATTTCCTTTTTCCTCATTCATTTATTTACATTTCATTCGTTTTCGGTCTGTTTGAAAAAAAAGAAAGAAGAGGAAAAAGTTCATCGTCGCTACGTGATATCCAAAAACAGGAAATTACGATCAAATTTACATAAAACGATTTCTTTAAGAATGGTTTAACAAAACTTTTCTTCTCCTATTTTCCATTCATCTATTTCTCTGAAGATGTCCCTTGAAGATTCCAAAAGAATGATATTGATTTTAATGCAAAAGATATTCTTAGAATTGTCAATCGTACTGCAACACTGAATTCTTCTTATTATTACGAATAATAATAGGAAAATTTAATTCTTTAAAATTTGATTAGCAACTCAAAAAATGCTGAAAATTTTTGTTTTTTTCCATTCTTTCATTTATTCATCATGTAAATTTGAATTTAATTACATTCAAAAAGCCACACCATAAAAAAATGTTAAGAAAAGCTTTATAAAGTCGAGTAGAAGAAAAGTTACAGATATGACGTTGATAAATGATTGTGTTGACTTGATGATTACTGTAAACATGATGAGAAGTGATTTTTTATGTTGTCGTTTCGTCTCTCATCCGCCTTGTTGTGTCGTATCATCCTCAATTGTTTTCCTTTGAAAAACAATGAAACCAATTCCTTTACATTTACATACAGAAACACGATATAATAATGTCGTCAGAAAGGATGAATATTTTGAATATTAATGAGTTTACAGAGGTTGCCGCAGAGCTTTTAAGCTCTTTCTAATGAAATATTTTTTTGTTTTGATTCGGTCTTCCTAGGTAGCATGAGCACCATCAATGAGATTGGCATTGATAATCAACGAGGGGTAGTTTCAAATTTAAGCTCTTCTCACCCTTTTTCAACTATTTTAATTATCAAACAATTTCTATATAAAATTACCTTTAAATTTTGATACAAAACAGTTCTTGATGCTTCTTCATTTCCTATCATGAACCATTATCTAAATTTTATCATGAACCGCCCCTTTGGTGAGCACAGAGGCTTACTACTGACTTTTTCCTTCCCATTAATTTTATTATTGATTAGAATGATGAAAAATGTCGTGGGAGGTTGTATCTAAGTAAGATTTTAATTAAAAAACAAATGAGACAAAAAAAATTACTTTTGAACAAATGGATCAAACTTTATTGAATGTTCATTTTTACAGACTTTTTTTTTGTTTACAAAATCATTCGAAAGGTTCCATCTTTAGACATTTGAGAAGAACATGTAAGCTACCAACAAAACCAATTGATGAGATTTCAATTAAGTATTAAAAATTGTAATTTGTTAACACAAACAGAAGAGAATTGAAATGAAATGTAAGTAAGATAATTAATTTTGACACTTCAAAACTCCTTTTTGCTTGCACATCTTCCCCCGACTTCCCTTTTGTGTCAATCAAAACATTTACTGTCATAAAAAAGGTAATAAAATTAAAAGACTTCCAAAAGCTACTTTATGTACATAAAAAAGTTGAGAAGAAATTTGAATCTTCTTAACTTCTTAGGAATATACTTAAAATTAAGCTTTATTAAATAAAGAGTACTGAAAAGTTTCCACGATGAGAATAAATGAACAATTTGGGTTGCTTAGGTTTCCTCAAAAGTCCTCAAAAGCTATATTTATTTAATAAATTTATTTTGAAACTTAATAAAGATTTTCTTGTCTCATTTCAATTTATACAACATTTATGCATCTCATTTCAATTCAATTCCCTTTATTCCAATGAATATTATAAATCACGAGGCAGTGCTTTTGATTAACTCTCTTTATCTATTTGTTGGAAAAACTTTTTCCATTATTCTTTCCGTCAAACAGATACGTTCATCTCTCAATCTTTCAAAGAAATATCACAATTTACATAATAATTATAATTCCATTTCAAGATTTATTTTCCTTTCCCCTTCTCAACATTCACTTACTTGTCTATCAACAAAATGACATTGCAGTTTAAAAATGATTGCAGGGGGAAAAAATGATTCTCTGGAAAATGTAAAGTTTCGTCTTCATGAACATTTATCGCAGGTAAACGTGCAAAATGTAATTTATCTTCTTTCATTCTATTTCGAGTTGTAAACTTTAATATACCCTAGACGATCTAAGCGAAGTATCAAATTTTTCAGCTTAAAGATTTGCATAAAATCAACTTCGTAAACATTTCATATCATGGGTGCGTGTATGATATTTTTATGACTTTTGACTTACGACACAAAAAAAAAATCCATTTCAGCCTTTCGCCACCACATTTCCATAAAAATATTACATTTCACATTATTTTCGGATTATTTTTATAAGATATTATTTTTATTATTTGACATCGCATAGGCTGCGCTTTTTCTTCCATCTCCAAGAAATAACTTGTTTATATTTAAATTGGATTGCGTAATGTTGGGATATCTGCGTTTAGATCTCAAGCATTCACCGTCGCAACCTTTCAATTTCTATAACATTTTCTGTCTTTCATAAAAAATCATGGATAAAGAAAGCATAATGGTGAAATATTGGCGTTTCCTCGACAACATATCTACCACTTCCACATTGAGATATTGAGATGACTTTTATCGATGGAAAAGCTTTGTAATTTCATACGTGAATTGTGTACTCTTGACGTTCCTCTTCCTTCTTTTCATGATACCTATTAAAAGTTCATGGATAAGAATGAAAAAAGAAAAAAAAAATTGAAAAAAACAAGTCAGAAGATATTTTCAAGAAAAATGATTTCCGTGTGGGGGAGAAGAGGGAAAGGAAAGAAAAAGCAACGGCTTTCTCAGGTGGAAGAAAAACTCATTTTCTAGGTTATTAGATTTTAATATTGAATATTGAATCAGATCAGAACTGAAGGAAATGGCAAAGTCGTCGTGAGATAACGGAGAAGAGATTATTGTTGAACTTTTCAAGAAAGTCTTTAATGCTTCTGAAATTTCATTTTATTATATACCTCGCTAAAAGTGATGTTATATCTCCCTGCTGAGTCTTTGCTGTCATTTTATTTTCTAATGTTTGCTGAACTTCCAAATCCAATGCCAAATCTCGATCACATTCAGCTTCACTAAACTCACCTGAGTCAGTAAAGCCATTTGGTGGACGAAATTTTAAACCTTCGTCAAGATTAACATCACTTTCCGAACTGTTAATTTAAATAGAATTAAAAACATTAGTTTAACGACATGTAGGAAATAAAAAAGTTTATAAAATAAAAGAAAAAGAAGAAAATCGACTAGAATTTCATAGCGAAAAAAAAGGACGAAAAATGTACAAATTTTGATGGTCTATTAAAGGATTTAGGTACCTGAACTACCTGTTGTTGCTTTGAAGCATATCCATTGAACGTGAATTATTGGAATCCCTGCCACGACTTCGTTTCTCTGGCACTCCAATGTGTCTTGGGGTGTTGCTTCTTCGATCTCTAATCGGTGATTGATCATTATTAGATTCTGTGCTAGAATCCGGTCGAAATATATCACGTTGATGCTTTACAGGGATACGATAAGTCGGAGCATTACTAAACTCGTTGGTAGGACTTATGCTGGTGTCTGATTCAGAGGCTTCATTATCATGACGTCCTTTAGTAACTCGACTGGCACCGCGTGATATCAGTCTTGTCTCTTGACTCGGTAGACTTTCACGAGCATTACGTAAACGAGCGCTGCTAGCCACAACAGTCATTGATTTACTGAGTGTAGATTCGTCTGTCACAAACATTGCAAGATAAAAATATCTAAATAACTCATACTGATTAAATAAAATTTATTACCATCAGTATTATAGTATCGCTGCTTGTGCCATGATGATTTACCCTTCACGTGACCAAAGCCACTGTTTGGGAGAATCGGATAAGCTGTAGCGTTTAAATCACCCTCAGGGTGTCCAAAAGTTTTAAATTGCATTGTGTAATCCATCGATGATGGTGTATGAACGCTTCTACTTGGTGTTTTCGAATGACTTTGAACCACTGTACGACCACCAGTGACTGAGAATGTCGCATAAGGCGAAATCTCATACATTTCAGAATCGTTGTCTTTATCGATGATTTTAACTGGCGATGCTGAGTACACTTGTTGATTCCTTCGACAATTTGGATCATCTTTCACATCATTAGCTATCGTATGAGACTCATAATGCTCAGTTGATGTTGTTGAGCATAATGTCCCTTTATATCGAAGGATAATAATTCTGTTGAAGTAGAGAAAAGAGGAAAATAAACTCTTGTAACGTCATCAATAATAAAAATAAATATTCTCATAAAAATCATTTGTGAAATGGAAAACCATTTTTATTTGTATGGATTGTTTAGCCATTGCAATAAATATTTTGTTTTTATATGGTGTCGAATGACAAAAGCTATTTTATTTTCATCAATCGATTGCTCACAATCGAAAACGTAGTAAAACTTTTAAATTAAATCAAATGATGTTGAAGCTTCATCAAAAGCTTCTCATTCGAGAAAATGGAAAAGTTTCTCAATCATGTTGAAAAGCTTTTCCATCTGAACTATGTATGGATGAGTGATAAGGTTAATAAAACTTCTTTATTTTCTTTAAGATACCCATATTGATGAAAAAATTCTTTGAAAACTTCAATTACTTTAATATCAAAGTTATAAACTCAACTGGTGAAAAGGTTCATTCATCACTTTCATAAGTTGAGTTTTCTTTTGCTGTCTTCAATTCCACAACGGAATTGTGTTTCGGATTTCTGACCCTTTACTTTTAATAAAGACACAAAATATTCATTCAAACTTACATTACACAAAAGCAGCAAGATAAAATGATAGAGATAGCCAAAAGCATCCAGTCATTTCCCTCGACGAGGGCATATTCAATCTCATTCTCAGCAGGAAAATATTCCGGCATGGGAATTGGTTCTGTAATGAAATTCAATTGTAATTTTATGAAATTTCATATTTTTCTACCTAACTTGAAGAACATATAAAAGTGTGGATATGAAAAGACAAAATCAAATAAATAAAGAAGGAAGAATCTTTCAATTCTATTTTATATAATTTTCTTATCGTACCTCCGGTCAAAGTTGTCGTTGCAAAATTATATTGAATTGAAGTCTTTCCGGCTTCATTTTTTGCTGATATTTTCAGCTGGTACCAACTTGCGCTTTTAAAATCACAAAACACAAGATTATCTTTATTAGCCTCAGAGCTTGAAGAAAAATCAGACGAGACAACAGTCCAACGAATATCACCCAGGGAACGATATTCAATGGAGAAGTGTGATATTGGGCATCCACCATTGTTCCACGATGATAAAAGCATGTTGAGGCAAGTGGTGTTAACTTTCAGGAAGTCTTTCTCCTCCGGCGCTTGGGGTGTTTTTCCTTTTGTCCATACATTTATTTCATCAGAAGCCTGCCCATCACCCACTTTGTTATGAGCTGAAATCTTTAGAATATATTGCGTCCCACACTTCAAGCCACTTAATGTGTAACTTGTTTGATCTGGGGTGAGTTCAATGCGACTCCAAGTTTCTCCAGTTACTCGATACGAGATTATATATCCAAGAATAGAAACGCCACCATTTTCGGTTGCCTCCCACTTCAATTTTATACTATCACTAGTTGCAAATTGAACGTTCAATAAAGGAGCATTGGGAGGCTTAAGAGCAAGAACTGTATAATAAATTTCATCTTCACCGTAAATATTCATAGCTGAACAAGTGTAATTTCCCGATAAGCTCGGCTCAACGCTATGTATTTTCAAATGACCTTTGTCTATAACTTCATAAAATGAACTAAATGTGACTGGACGATCTCTTGTAAACCATCGAGCTCGAGGTGTAGGTAATCCAACAGCCAAACATTCCAAAATTAAGCTCGTCCCTACGGGCACTTTGATTTTCTGTGAAAACGAAGCAATTCTTGCTGGCGCTCTTGAATTCGTTGATTGTGTTACAAGGGATGTTGGTTCACCTTCACCAACCGATGTTGATGCTGTCACCCAAAAATCATATTTCTGATTTTCAACTAGGTTGTGAGCCACAAAGGTAACCGGATATCCTTGTTCATCAACGCGCACCATATTGCCTGTTATAGGAAGAGATAAAGAAAAATTATTGTGAAAGAAAAAAGAAAATTCATTGAATTAAAAAATATTTATCATTAACTCACTTCTTGTTTGTCCTTTCCGGCCAGAATCTTTGCTGTAAACCGTGTAATGAGTAATCAAACCATTCCGTTGAACTGGTGGCAACCAAGATACAAGAATTGATTCGCCTGTCAATGCGGAAGCTTTAATATTCGCTGGAGCTTCAGGAACATCTTCATCAGTCGAACAATAAACCGGAATGCTGTGTAATCCATCGCCAGTTGATGTGAAGGCCAAAACACGAACTGAATAATTGGTAGCTTTCAATAATCCATGTAAATAAGTTTCCATGTTCGAGGTTCGCTTCACTTCACTTGCGGTGAAATCATCTGAAATATTAAGTTATTGTCGAAATAGAAGAACAAACAGAGAAGAATATTAATCGTTAGCAAGCGAACACCAATAAATCATTTTAATGAAAGCCTTTTAAATTATTCTGAATAATGAAAGTAAATATTCTATCTTACGTTGTTTGACCAGTGGTCGATAAAGGACTTTGTAGCCTTGAATAATTCCACCATGAAATTGGAGTAGTGGCTCTTGCCATGAAACTTTGATACTCTGTGATGACAAAGACGTGCAATTGAGGTATTGAGGGGCGGCTTCGGGAACTCCTTCTAGTGTCGTACCCATGACAGCTGTGGACCAAGGCCCAGAAGCAATGCTATTAAAAGCTCGTATTCGAATTGAATACTTCGAGAATTTCCGTAACCCGACGAGAATCGATTTCGTGGTTGCCCATCCATGAACGGTTATTGTCTTACTAACAGTTCTATTTGGGCTACTGATGTAATTTATGTTTTGACGTTCTTCCGTATAATTTACGGTGTAGCCCAACAGTTCTCCATTCCATGAAAGCTTTTGTGGAATTTGCCACGTCACGATTAATTCACCAACGTTTCCAGTATGAACTTGAACATTATGAGGAGCTTCAGTTGGTGCTTCTTCTTGAGTTTTTATAACGATTGGATCGGTATAAGGACTTCTTGCAATCTCATTCACAACAAGCATTCTCATTAAATAAGTCGTAGCTGGATGAAGACCGCCGACAGTCGCTTGTTCTCGCTGCATGCCATCAAAGCTGTCATCGAAAGAATAAGCAAATAGAAAAGTGACAAATTGTAATGACGTTTAAAATTTACCTTATAGCAATATCAATTGATGGCAGCGTAAAGTTTAAAATGTGTGGGCCTTTCCATTCATTATCAGATGACGAGAGAATTGTTTGATGATCATGCATTTGCTTCAATGATTTATATTGAACGAGATAAGAAAGAACTGGAGAGTTGCCATCATATGGTCGTTTCCATGAGAGTTTCACTGTTCGACTCTTCACTTCTATAACTTCTAGATTTGTTGGTGCATCGGGACTTTCTGTGGGATTAATTAATGATCAGAATTAATTTTTAATGGACAAGAAAACTTTCATTACCTTGAACAGCTAAATAAATAAGATGTTCACTCTTTCCAAAGCGATTTTCGGCTACACATTTGTATTTTCCCGAATCATGTCGATCAGTATGACTGATGGAAAGTTGTGATTTCACGCCTTCATCTGTCTTCATTTCAGCAATGCTGATTCGGTAATTATTTAGATCGATTCGATTACCATTGTGACTCCACGCAATATTTAATGGTTCATCACCCATCGCATGACAACTCAACATTATGGGATCGTTGCGGCGAGATGTCACATTTTTCGTAGCAAAATTAAATCGTGCTGGTTCATTAACATTCACATAAATAATTTTCTTCAATCCATTGCCAATGTCGTTACTTGCTTGACACATGTAAAATCCTTCATCGTCAGTTGTAGCGAAGTTTACAGCGAATGTGCTATTTTTAAGCATAACAGCTTGAAATTCCTTCGAGCTTTTATTTTTCCCTTTAAACCATGTAATTGTTGGACGGGGATAGCCATTAGCCTCGCAATTTATTGATATCGGATTGCCAAGCATCACATTTGTATCCTGTGGTTCAAATGACCATTGTGGGGGAACTAAACATTGTTTATTTTATTATTTATCGACTTTAGAAATTTATTTTATCAAGAGGAAGATCAACAAGTTGATTAGACATGAGAAACTGTTTAATGTTTACCTTTTACGAACAACTCAGCAGTGTAATTTATTTTAGCAGCAGAGTTCGTCGCATAACAAGTATATTTCCCACTGTGTCGCGCCGTGATGTCTTTGAAGACTAGTAATGAGAAAAACTCGTCTTTTTTCTCTGTGACCTGATAATGTTTTGAGATGGAAGTGAAATTTAATGTAATTAAGAGTACATCAGTCATACCTGTAAGCTAATTGACAATGGAGAGCCGTCTTTATACCATGTAAAGTACACTGGCATGTCACCAGATGACACTGAACAACTGATTTGTGCTCGACCATTTTCCTGTATGCTTTTTGGAAAGTGAAAAGGCTCAATAACTGGTGGACTATTGACATTTATTTGGATATCACGTCGTGCCTCTTCGCCACTTCTTGACCTAACAATACATGTGTAACTTCCAGAATCGTGTGTTGAATCAACATGAGAGATTTTCAACATTCCACCTTGTTGAATATTTGAAACAACATAGCGAGAATCTTCAGGGAAATCAGAATGATTTAATGTGTTTATTTTGTAAATTAGGGAAAGCAATAATTTTCTTATTTACTTGATGTTATTTCAATTCCTGCTTTCTCCCATCGAATACTTTCGATGGGATATCCGGAAAAAGGACAAAAGACAATCAAGTCTTCACCAGCGATTCCTTTTATTGGACTAATGGATCTTACATAAGGTGGGCCAAATACATTCATTCTTGCAGAATGGTGAACTGATCCAATTCTATTCGATGCTATACACTTGTATAATCCACCATCATCAGCACGAACATGAGAAATATTCAAGTGACTAATGACATCACCTGAGACATCGACGAATTGTCCCATTGCATAACGATGCAAAGAGGTTACATCCAAGATTGGTTGTGAATCCAACAACCACGTAAACTGTGTCAAATAAATGATTTCGTTGAACAATTTTTCACATGAATAAAATATCAAAAAAATGCTTAATAATTTTACCTGCGGTGGCGGAGAGCCGCGTGCCGAACATTTCAAAGAAATATGAGGCCCTGGGCGTACATTTTGTTCAATGAATCGGTAAATCATTTCGGGTAAAGTATCTGAGAAATATAATCAGAATCATCAAGAACAATCCATCAGAATAATTGTATTGTGCTTCTAAATACCCCCAAGCTTTAATTCCCCAGCTGCCTGTACGCTCCCTTTAGAATTTGACACCAAACACTGATAAATTCCTTTGTCGTCTCGTCCAACATCATCAATTCTTAATGAGTTACTTGCGAGAAGTGTAAATCTGAAATCGATGTAATTAGATTAAGAATTAATTTTATAATTAATTAGCCCAGAAGCAACCAAGAAATAATTTACAGAATGAATATTGAATGAGTTAGACAGCATTGAGGGAACGGAAAACAAGAGCCATGAGGAAAAAGAAAGAAATTAGAGAACAAACACGAAAATCATCATCATAATAACTAATCCCATTTAATTATATTCTCTTCTACAGCTTCGCTTAATCCTCCTAAGAGTTCACTGGAGCTATAAACCGAAAGATAAATTACTGTGAAAAGCATCAACACATCATAATGCTACGTTAACTCGTTCACCATCGTAATGTGCTCGAATCCTTGCTAGAAATGAAAAAGAGAACAATAAAAAGAATAGAAAAGGATGAAGGTGGATAAAATAATAATAATAATAATTAGAACGTTGTAATCTCTTTTTCTTTTGCAACCTCTTTGTCTCCTTCTCCATCTCACACTAATTTTGCTTTTCCTAACATTTATCTTGAAAGTTGAATGAGTGAAACCATCAACCCTTTAATGATGAATATTAAAAATAAATTTGCACTTCATATACGTAAAAGCATTCTGAATTATTCATTTTTGAACATAAATATTTATTTGCACAAAAATATGTTTCATCATTTTTATGATGATTATGATAAAAAAAATTTTATTTAGACTTGAAAATTAACTTTGAAGAACTTGAACCTTATAGTCGAGTTTTGTGAACTTTGAAGTTGTTAATGCTTTATATGTGCAAACAGGTTTGTATGTAATTAGTAAGTATGCTAAAACTAAGCATTTCTTTTTTTCTATTTCAACATATTCAAAAGAAAAAGTTTTCGACTTCCACTTATGCTTTTGATTTTATTTTCGTGATTCTTTTAGAAAACGTTCAGTTCTCGCCTTGCAAGAATTAATTAGTTTCTCTAACTTTTAACTTCATTGAATCAGTTCTAAGTAGTTCCAGTTTCTGCTTTCAATAAATCAAATGTACTTAACTTTAATATAGAACTACAAATTGCACTTGAACGGCTGTGCAACCATAAACAAACAAAGCAATTTTCACATTTAGAAATTCATTAAAAGATATTAAATAACAATTCTCCTTTAACAAATAAACATTTCGAATTTATTACTTTTGGTGAACTATGAAAAGATTTTTGAAAGGAAAATCTAAATGAAAATTTGAATTCAACTACAAATAATTGAATCCATGATTACGTTATTAAATAAGTTGATTTCCCTAATGTCAATAAATAATCTAGAATGAGAGTGAAAAGTCGATGAAAATGTTTTATAATTTTTAATAAAGAAACTTGTTGCTGGGTAAATGAATAAAACAAATAAACAAAGTAAGAGAATAACTACATATCACTTAATATCAGTTTGTGAAGCATACAAACAAAGACATAAACATAGATGAGAAAATCAATAAAACATCACAAAGCAATTTGTTGTTTTTTTACTTTCCATCTTTTCTTCATCAAGGTACATTAAAGGCTTAATGAGTCTTTTATCTTCTTTTTGTTAGCAAACATTTAGACTAAAAGCTATGGAAATACACTTACTTGCTACTACCCTGCACATCACTATTTATAATAGATTTTCCATTATGAAACCATTCGATTTGAACGTCAGATGAACCTGATATCGAACAGTTGAAAATTCCAACAGCACCTGAATTTATAATTTGATGTTGTGGAGCAATGTGAGCTGCTAGATACGAATGAACGTTCAAAATTACTTCTAACTTAAGCTCTCCATACTGATTTGAAGCTTTGCATATCTGTGACAAAAATAAGAAAGAAGAAACATTATTAATGAATGAAGAAGATGTGGAATTGTTGCGTGTCAAATAATACCCATCGGCCTGCGTCTCGTTCATCAACATTTCTTATAAGAAGAAGAGTTTGTGATGGAATAATCCTTTGTGAAGATGGCACAGCATAATATGAACCGGAATCTGATAATCGATACCAAGTAAAGATTGGCAATGTCCCTTGAATATTGCATGGCAAGTGAACTTTATTCCCTCTGTCTACATTCACCTCTATTATCGATTTTTGACTTGATTTTGGGGCCATGTTCAAAGGAGTTTCTGTAAGCGTGAGATGAAGAAAATACATGTAAGATCGTTAATAAAAAATGATGCCAAACATCATCACACATACATGAGTGCTGTGGCTCTTTAAACGTAAAGTTTTCTTTTATTTCGAATTCATTCTCATGATATAATTTCACTTCAGAAAAGTTTTTATTGAAAATATTGCAATTTGCATATCATTATCAAATAGCACTCAAATAAAAGAAAGAATTGAAGAGTCTTTCATGAAGCTTTTGAGTTTATAAAAAAGAAAATCTCAAATAACTTTCTATTGCTTCATTTGCTAAACACTCTTGAATTGTTATGCAAACAACAATCGGATCACAATTCCAATATTTACTAACATCAATCTCATAAGCATTCCAAACAATCAGTCATATTCATTTATTTACCTTTTATCGATAAAGATACGGCTTCACTGAGTTTTCGTTCTCCAGTTAATGAGTTTGTAGCCATACAAGCGAAACGTTTTGTAGCATCGTCAGGACGTACATTTCTTATGTACAAATCACCATGAACACTCGTTATGATAAAACGACCACCTGTAAAATTAACAGAGGAGAAACATTTGAGGATTTCAAAACGAATTAATTGTCGGGATAATGACAAAATGGTTGGTGTATGCATAGTGCAATAAAACCCCTAGGGCTGTTGATTGTGTAGAGTAAAGCACATCATAAATTTTTAATTGAATCGATTGCATAATGTCGAGATGCATTTATATATGCAGCTTGTGCATTTCCGTTGCTACAGGATGGAAGTTGAAATACGAATTTATATACATATTTATATATACGTCATACTCGTATAAAAGTATTTATTCATCTGTTCGTGAATAAATTGACAAATTTTCACCCCCACCTCACTCGTAAAGTCACTTCGTTCTCATTTGCAACTCTCACATCACACCGACGCATTGTGCAATGTGAAAATTGGCAAAAATAATTGGGTCAATAGATTTGGACTTTTTGAAGTGCGAAGCTTGAGCGTCATGGACAGTGTTGAGTCTATGAAATCTGAGAGAAAATAGGAAAATGGAGAGTATCAGCATCACACGTTTGTTTCGATGTTTTCATTTAAATTGATGGCGGAACAGACAAAAGAAAAATGTTCATCGTCAAAAGAGTAAAAAAAAAGATAAAGTCATTGACATCCACAACCAACAACTACAAACAAAGCAACTCTGAATGAGAAAAAGTCGAGGATATGAAAATGTTATCACAAAATAAATTTCAATGAAAAACATTTTCGGATGATGGAAAATGAAAAGAAAGGAAAGAGAAATGTGGGGTTTCAAGTGAATGGTTGAGTTGATTTAATGGAGTGGGTGGAGGAAATAGAGATTATCCATCACATAATAAATCATAATGGAGAGTGAAGTGAGTTGTTCAAAACGAAAAGCTTCTCGACTAGCAAAGTTTTTGCTACTGCAACATAGAACATCATTTGAACGAGAGTAAAATTATTGAAGCATGAATTCGAATCTTTTGCTGCTTTCGTTCGCTCAACTCTCTCTCTCGCTTGTATCATGTGTACATTCATGTAATATAACTGTAGCAAAACATGAGAAAAGGAACAAATATTGCTCAACGATGTATGAAAACATAATCTAACATGACAGATAGGCAAATACTGAACATACCAGAAACAAGAAAACTATGAAAGCTTTTTTTTTATGATGGATATCTCTGAAATTGGAAATAAAAGCTTTCGCTTTCTATGATTGAATCTTTTTCAAAGAAAACATCACGAAACTGAAAATATTTACATTTCTTTTGCTGGAGTCAAATCAAAGCTGAACTCCTTCTTGAGCAGCTTTACAAGACTGATTCTTAGATTAATGTTCCATTGACATAATCTGTATGTAACCGAACCGGAGAAAGAAAGAAAAATTTCTGACGTTATCTTTGGATACTTATGGGGGTAAAAAGGATTACATTTTCTTCATGTTTTTACGTTCATTTTCCGAGACTCAAAATCAAGAAGTAAATAACCGGAGGAGAGTAGCTTGAGTGGAAAAGTATACCCTCAGATATATGCATTTGAGTTGAAAGTTAAATGTTTTCCGTAGTTTTCTTCTTCATCTTTTTTCAGAACTTCTTAAATATTTATTGAATATTTATTCGTAAGCCATTTGTTAGTTTGGGTAAGGAAAAAAAGGAAAAAGTTGAGAAACATGCTCTCGAAATTTTCATTCATAATCTTTGAATGATATTCATGATATCGCTCGTATTCATAAATAATTAAGAATCTTTCTTTCGAAATTTTATTCCCAACATTTCATCTAATAAATTGAACAAGACCTCTTAATAACTTATCTATGAAGGGAAGAACATCTCATCTTTGAGAAATAATTGGCACATTCTGCTTCTGCCCTTTTCAGCTATTCATTCTCGATTTTCTTTTGTGGTACGCGCAATTGTATGAATTGAGAAGGCTTCACATGAGTTGAATCCATAAATTGGGTAATTTAATGAAATTTATTGCTTGGGCAAACCAATAACATTAATTTTACGATATCGCTCATTTTTAATTATTTCGTCTCATACATACATACAGGAAGATTGTCGTAAATTACTCTTTATTACGCTATGCTGCTTCCTTCTTTTAAGTAATGGGTAGTAAAAAATATACTCACTAATATCACTATTATCAGTTAAGATTTCTTCTCCTCGATACCATGATGAAATTTCAACATATTCTCGCATGTGTAATGGGACAACACATTTAAGGAAAGCTACATTGTTGAGATATACATCGATGCCTTCGACTTTGACTTCGAAGAGCTGATTAACAATCGCCCTCACATGAACATTTCGACTTATAATTGAACCAGCTTGATTAGAAGCTTGACATCGGTAGATTTGGTCATGGACATCAGAACGATAGAACTGCGATGAGAACGATGGAAATTCTAGAGTTCCATTGCCCTGCAACATTCTGCAAATAAAACATTAAAAGATTCTTTTAAAAAACTTCCGCTTTCAACGTCCTTTAATAATATCATACTTAAGTTATATCTCAAGATATTTTAATATGAAATGTTTCAGATTACGAAAAGGATTCCCACGCATTAAAACCTCCACAGAACAGCTTTTTATGCTGCTAAGATACATAAACATAAGCCAACCAGGGATGTACAAGTCGCATGGCTCCATAAAAATTCACTTTAGTTGAAACCATACCATGAGATTGGATAAGAATTTTATTACTGTTTGTGTCTGAAAATTGAATTTCCATCTCATACATTATTAAGACATGACGTAGCGCAAGTTTACGATGAGTATAAACTCTTTATTTCAACTTGTTGTATCTCTTTTAAAATTTCGATTTTTAAACAAAAAAAATTTCATCAACATATTTGTAGATGTTTTCTCGATTTGCGCATGCAAAGAAAGTTACTGTCAGTCGAAGAAAACAAATTTAGTATTATTTATGTAAATTTTATGATAAAACATGCGCTCATACTCTCACAATTCACTTAACTTGAAATTATGGCAAAGAAAAAAGGTTTTAAATAAATTGAAAATGTTTTGTTAAGTTCTCTACAATTTTTTATGTTTATTTACTTAGATAAAGTTATGATCGTTTACATGAGAAAAAGTAATAAAGCAAACGTTGCATTTCTTTAATTTAATATTTTTTCAACCTTCGCTTGATTTAAATATTTTAAAAAAACTTTTAATCATTTCGGAAATTCTACGAGAACTGTGTGGAAATTGAAGTTTCTACTCGTCCTCGTCGTCATGGTTTATAAATGGAGAAATATTATCTACTCTACACTTCTGATCCTCATTTAAAAAAATCTCTGCCATTGTTCTTGTCAGAGCATTAAATTGGAAAAAAGAAGAAAAAAATAAAGCCAAACACTGCTGTACGAGTTTCACTTTACTGTTTTATGTTTCTGGTCATTGAGGGTAGAAAAGAATTTTCAAGGATGAAAACAAAGGGCAAAAGCGCGGGACTGGAGCGAAACAATCCCCAAAAGAAAAATTAATCTCTCAGTTTTTGTTTTCATTTTCTTGTTCCGGGTTTTCTTTATTTTTCTCATTTTTCGTGTTCATTTCTGTCAATTTTGTGGCAGTCATAGAGAGCAACTGGGGAGGCATAAAAGAGACAAAACTGTCGTAAAAGCACAGCTAAGAAACGAGTTCAATTTGTAAATTGTATTGCATATAATCTGATGCTAGCCATTTGCATATATTTCCGTTTCCTTCTCTTCAATTTAATTTGAGGATAATCCAATGGAGAATGTTTTAAAGAACTTTTGTTTTTCTATTTTCATTTTGTCTCAAATTATTCAATGAATTTATAACATTTCCAGCTTTTATCTTTGTCTTAAAAAAGAAATTCACGAGATTCTTAGCACCAAATTGCGGATTTATTTTTTCAAATTAAATTCTCTTAGCTCGAACAAAAAATCAAAAGTTTGTACATTCTGGTGATCCTTTTAGAAATATTTCCTTCTCTCTTTAATGTTAGAAAAGTCTTTAAAAGATTAAATGTAATACGAACCTTAATCCTGGTATGGAATTCACGATGGTTCCATCTTTTTCGAGCCATGTTATGAGTGGAATTGGATTGCCATGAGCCACGCATGTAATTTGTGTTCCACTTGTGTTACTGAATATTATATGCGAAGGTGGCTCTTGTACAAATGTTGGTATTTGTATTAAGCCATGACGAATATGGTCACTAATTACAATAGATGCATAACATATTTGATAAAGTCCTATGAATGAGAAAGGAAAACATAAATAAATTAAATTAATTTCTCATTTAAATGGTTCCAGGTTTTGGTTTCAAGAAAGATCTTCGCTAAAGGTCCTTTGATTAAACTAAACCAATTACAACTAAAAAGTTTATTAAGTAAAACAATAGAATTGCATTGAGAAAGTTGTAAAGAATCTTCAGTATTTAAAATTAATCCAATAAGGGCAATTTACTTACATAAAAACTAAAATGAAATTTCAAAATAAGATTTTAAACTTTCTTTCTTATATAAAAGTCTTTTTAATACTTTTAATCGTTTTAAAACAGAAACTTTTAAACAAAACCACTTTAAGTTTCTTTGAAGTTTTGAGAATAAGGTTTGGGATGATAAATAATTTTAAATCAGAAATTACAACAACGATATGTTTGTTGTCGCTTTTAATATTACTTAGAGTAGCTTACTTATGTGTGTGCATACATTATGAGCTTTCCATGAGCAAGTTGAAAACAAAAAGCTCAAATTAGCTTACTTTAGCATCATCTAAAATGTCTCTTCCAAAAAAGTTTCAAAAATTGTTTGTTTGTCTAGATCTACGACACAAAAATTTACTAAATCTTTCAATACATTGCTTGAGGTGGTTTGCATAATCCCACATATCCATACACAAATGCCAACAAAATTGAGAAGAAACCAGATAAAATAAATATTTAATTCAAGATCTATTTGTATTCAAGGAAAGATGACCGAATAATATCCAAGATTCATTTTGTATGTTCTAGCAATGTTTTCTTTTGTGACATCATTTATTAACTTCCTCCTTCCTTGGAGGGATAAAATGAAATTTTTGCACTTTGAAGGAATTTTCTCACTGAGCTTATGATACACACTCGATGGAGGAAAAAAAAGTTGTCTGTTTGTTGTGAGCAGAACACCCGAACATGTTGAAGAGTTCTTTGTTTTCCATGAATAAAATATCAATTTTTCACGACCCTAAAAAGATGTGAGGAAGGAAATCGAGAAAGCCACTTTAATTTTTTATCCATAGCCAGATACTTAACATCTCATCCGTAAATTTCCTAGTTCTTTTCATTAAGCTTGAAAGGGTTCTTGAAAATATTCTTATTGTGTTACATTTTCAATTATAATTATAAAGTACGTAGATATATTCATAAATGAAAGCAACTGCTTTTATGCTTCAAATTCTGGAAAAGTGAGTGTGAAAGCGACAATTTCTTTTCTTCTTTTCTACTTTATCACAAGGAAGTGAATAGAAAACCAACGTGCCATTGTTTCTTATATGTGTTTATCATGGTACCATGTTGAATCTCTTTTTCCCTTACACACGACTTTGTTTTCTTCTCCCTTTGATTTATTGATGTCACTCACTTCACAGAATGTTTGTTGAAGAAAGAAAGCAACATAATAAGAATGAAAAAAACATGATGTTGATGTAAGTAACAAAGTCGCGTCAAGCCACCATAAAAGAAAAAAGAGAAGCTTTTGTTATACTTTGTCTTTCAACTTTTTGTGTTGCACATAAAAGCATTTATATTTGGAAATATTTAATACTTAAAAGCTTGTAATGGTGGTTTGAGTTTCCGATTTAATAGGCTTTCACAAGTTATTAAAATTATTTTAATAAAGATGATTAGATAGGATCAAATTTCTCAAAGTAATTATAAGAATAAATTTTAAACAGCTTTCCTTTTAATACCAATTTAAAGTGATTACAGCGGAATAAAATTTATAAACTGCTATGGCATAGCGACAAACAGTTTTATATTAAATTTGCCATTAAAAAGTTTGCTGAACATTCAGAAAACATAAGAAAAAATCTGATGCTTGCTTTTTTTTTCACTGAACGGTAGTAAAACAGAAAAACGAACATCAAAAATTTTCTTTTTTACGATCAAGTCTAGTGAACTATGAGAAATGAAGTTTTCTTACCTATCGTAACGAATACTCTTAAAAAATTCTCCAGCAAAGGCAGGTCCAACATTCTATCAGTGGGAAAATTTTTAGTCTCCTTAAGTACGTCTGGATAAGAAAAGTTCCAAAAGAAGAAAAAAAAACATTTCCAAATAATTTCTTACTTGATTGGGTGAATGAAAAAGGGATGTGGTAAGAAGTTATGTTGCAAAAGTAAAACTTTTAACGAGCAGCAACTAGGAAATTATTTACGCATATTTGAATAATTTTAATGATACCTATTTCAGGTCAGTTATTTTCAATTACGAGTTTACTATCATCACTTTCATATTCAACAAGATAAAGTGAAACTGATCTCAATTAAAAACTTTTCCTTCCACAAAATACAATTAAATATTAATTATGAGAGAGCCAAAAACGAAGGGTGGGTTTTCATTCAAGAAAAGCTTTCGTTTCTTCAAGTTCAACATCAAAGAAGGAAAGTGTAAAATGTTTTTTTTTGTTATCGCCTTTTACTGAAACCAATTTATCTCATAATTATCCAGATCCTTTCTTAAGTGATTTAATTACAAAAACTTCTGTTTCGTTTCTTTTCATAACAAGCTTCTAACAATTTTCAATTTTCACACTGCTCTTTTGAGTATTTAAATTCTTTTGAAGGAAATAATCAGGAAGATAATATGATAATTGGAATTTGCTGCTGGCCATTTAATTTTTATCAAAGGCATTTGTTCGCACTTGTATTGGATGTTTCCTTTTTATTCAAATTACTTTTTTTCCACCCCGCAGCTTTTTCCAAGCATATCTATTAAAACCAAAAAGTATTTTAACAGCTTTCTTTGAGTTTTATTTTGTGCTGAGCGACGTGAAATTTAATATTAATTTGTCTCATTGTTATTCCAATTGAAACTTTAAACAGTTTAAATGCCTTGTCGCGTCTCTAGACGATGAAGCATTCTTCTGCACACAAAGCGCTTCCCTTTCGTCTTTCCGTCGCTAATTTAATTACATTATATTGAATTTTGTAGGAAACGTGATCCACATGAATTTTAATTACACCATTGTAATAGATATCATTTATGCTGTAGAAAAGGAGTTAGAAGAACGGAATTACTCTGAGTGGTAAAAAGTTTTTTTTTAATTAACACTTTTGAGGATTCGTTGAAATTTTGTTTTCCATTAAATATCTTAAATCCCTACAACGATGAAAATTCATCCTTCTTTGAATACATCATTAATTTTATTATTTAGGCAATGAATACAAAACAGAAACAGAAATTTTATAACTCGTTAACAATTTTCTCGTCTTCAACATTTTCCCTTCTCATCACCATCATGTTGTAATTAACATTACCTAAATAATCATTGCATCACTTTCTTTAATCTTCCAAATCACTGACACTTCATTTCAAATTTTTGTTTTATAACCTCAGGTTTTCCTTGATTTCAGATGACTTCTATTAAGTTATTCAGTAAAAAATTTAGCACTTTTACCACAATACTTAATCCTTTAAATACTTAATCTGAAAATTTCATGTGGGCTTCCATAACTTACTTAGAAGATAAACTTTGCTTCTAGCAATTTACACTCTATTTGAAAATTCAATCTACATATTCCTTATTAAATTTTGATTTCTATTTATATATTCCATTTCTATTCTTGTCTATTTAATGAACTTTTCTTTTTTCAAATGGATAATTTAGTGACATTCAGATAGAATATTTTAGAGGGCACATAAATTTTTTTAATCTACATTAAATACAAAGTATTGTTTAAATTTTATTATTCGAGCTCCTTGGACAGCTGCACAACTGAAATAATTTTTTTTACATATATCTAATCACTATCACCGTTTTTCCTCTGGCTATTCCATTCATTATGTTCTAACGCGAAGCACTCGAGTGAATAATCCACTTGTCATTTATGTTCCCACTTTTATATCTTTGTGTATCCATTGTATCCTATTAAGTGAGAGATAGGTAATCCTTCAGTAATCCATGTGTGTATTTGTATCAATTATTCTTTTGAAAACTTTCGTCTAAACGTCTGAACGCTTTTATAGCAAACCGGCAACTGTTTCGATCCTATCGATGCGTATGCTTTTTGTAGAAATCATTGGTGAGAATATTGAATAAACAGTTTGAGGTTCTGTGGTAGATTGAGAGAACTTGAGAGAGCTTTTTAAAGGCTTCTCTCTAGTTGTAAAATTATTTATGAATGAATTTGTAAAAATGTTTGCATCATATTCTTTGAAGAGAATATTATGTTGACAATGATGTTGTCATTTAGAAGGAGATGATGTCTTCATTACTGAGATCATCATAAGCATTTATTGATTTAATTTAATACCTACTAACAATAAATATTATAATTGATTATACCTACTAATTTAATTAAATTTTATAAATATTGAGATTACTTTTTATACGATATTAATGCATAAAGTGATTTATAAAATATTGAAGGGTGTAAATTTCGAGTTTCCCGTTAATCATTTACTTTTAATATTTTTGATTTGTATCTCGAAACAATAGCAAAATAAAAGCAAGTATAATTAAAAATTTACTTCCGTTTGAACGACATTTTTTTGATGACTGTCGAAATGAAGTCTTGCAAACATTTGCAAAAAGATCGCCAGATGAAGTTATTCGTATTAATATTTTTTGTGACAAAATTTGCAGAAAATGCTGTAAGTACTTAATGAGTTTTTAACTACTTTTTTACAAAATTGAGGATCACTTCTTTTTTGTTCCTTATAAGCGACCGGTTCGAAAGTTTTATCCATTAAAATGGGAGAACTGTCCAGTTAAAACTCCAGCAAAAGCATTTCTCAAAGTTCCTTCATTAGTTGTCAACACATTGAACATTTCTGGCTTAATAATTGTGGATGAAGAAATTGTTGGTGACCTTTCCTTTTCCGTTGAAGCCAATAAGTGTAGTTTAAATATGACAGCATGTGAAAAATATCCAATAGTTAGTTTTCTTTTCTTTTTTGGAAACTTTTAAAAATTTTTTTTTTCTGATAATTAAGGTATCACTACGCAACTTTTGTCAAAGATTTAATGAAAAGGATAAAGTTTATTCTGCTATTTTTGACAACATTCAACCTCGAATTCAGTGCCCAATAAAGCCTGGAAATTATACAATTTCACCCGCAACGTTGGATTTATCAATTTTCAATCTTGTTCCATTGGATGGGTTCGTTTGGGTTACAACATTTAAATTTATATCGATAAGTGAAAATGGTAAAAACAAAAGAATTTTTATTTGTATAAATTCTGAAACAAAAATTGTAAGAGGAAGAGTTTAATGGAAGTAATGATATGAAGACAAATAAATTGAAAGACTTTAACTGAAATTTCTGAAAGATAATTTTTGATGTTATTTATTCCCTTAACTAAAATCAAGAATTAATTTTTACATTTTATATTTTTAAAAACTCATCTAAATGTTCCATAAATGTCGTTTAAAAATAGCTTTAAAGTTTTTTTATTCACTTCATTTGTGTTTACGACTCATTACACTTGGAAAAAACTTTAGTTAGAAATGATTTCTGAATAAGATAACAAATGAATTAAAATATCATTTCATTTTTGACAATACTCGTTATTAGATGACCGATTTAAATATTTGACTTTAAGTTAAGTCAGCACGATGAAGATACTGGTGGTGTTTTTAGTCTTCTGGATAAATTTTGCACAAAGTGCTGTATGTGCTCAATTTTTTCGACAACTTCTAAATATACATATATCTAAATTAATAACTTCTTCTAAATTCTATTTGACTAATTTATAGAAACGATCTGCTCGAAAATTTTATCCTTTGAAATGGGACAATTGTCCAATGTCAAACCTACCAGCTAAAGGTTACATGAACTTACCTGAATCGTTTAATAAGGAAATGAATATCTCTGGTATTTTGGTTGTATCTGAAGAAATAGTGGGAGATATTGTTTTCATAATAGAGACGAACAAATGCACACTGAACATGAAAACATGTGAAAAGTTTACAACCGTAAAAAGATTAATTTTAGTTTTTACAAATATAATTGAGAATTTTGTTACATAGCTCAATATTCGGGATGTCTGTGACCGTTTCGCTGACAAAAATCAATTCTACTCTGAAGCTATTGCAGCTATTCATCCAACATTCAAATGTCCAATTAAAGCTGGAAATTACACTATAGTTCCAACAATTGTTGACATGTCAGTAACTAACATGTTTCCTCTCGATGGGTATGTATGGGTGGCAAGCTTCAAATTCATTTCAATAACCAACAAAGGAAAAACTAAGAAAATTGTTTTCTGCATCAACGCAGAAATTAAGATAGTTCGAGAAAAAGTTTGACCTCTGAAATGTCACAATTAAAAATCATTTAATAAACAACCATTTGGGGTTTTATTGCCTTGAACCTCAGCAAATAAAATTTGGAAAACTTTTTGTTATTCATTTTAAAAAACAAATCATTTAATGGAAATCTTTTCAAAATCGTCACGTTTGGCGCTTTTGAATGAGGGGCAGGAAAAATAGTGAAAACTTGGATCGGGGAAATGGCCAATACCGATCCAAATTTTTCCATGGATCGGCAATCTGATCCACGATCTAATATGGAGAAATTGGATCCCGATCTGCATCGGAAAATGGTTCGTCCAACTCTGTTTACGGCTCCTTACGCTTGGAAAAACTTTAATTTAAAATGATTTTTAAATAAGATAACAAATGAATTAAAATATCATTTCATTTTTGACAATATCTAGTATTGCTAGATGACCGATTTGAATATTTGACATTAAGTTAAGTCAGCACGATGAAGATACTGGTGGTGTTTTTAGTCTTCTGGATAAATTTTGCACAAAGTGCTGTATGTGGTCAAATTTTTCGATAACTTTGAAACATACATAAAAAACTATTATTTTGTTTTAATTTTATTTAACTAATTTAGCAACGATCTGCTCGAAAATTTTATCCTTTGAAATGGGACAATTGTCCAATGAAAAATCTACCAGCTAAAGCTTACATGAACGCACCCGAATCGTTCAACAAGGAAATGAACGTATCTGGTACTTTGGATGTTTCTGAGGAAATAGCAGGTGATATTGTTTTCATATTAGAGACGAACAAATGCACACTGAATATGAAAACATGCGAGAAGTTTACAACCGTAAAAGATTAATTTTAGTTTTTACAAATATAATTGAAAATTTTTCATATAGCTCAATATTCGGGATTTTTGTGACCGTTTCACTGACAAAAATCAATTCTTCTATGAAGCTCTTGCATCTGTTCAGCCTGAATTCAAATGTCCAATTAAAGCGGGAAATTACACTATGTTTCCAACAATTGTTGATCTATCAGTAACTAACATGTTTCCTCTGGATGGTTATGTATGGGTGGCAAGCTTCAAGTTCATTTCAATAACCAACAAAGGAAAAACTAAGAAAATTGTATTCTGCATGAACATAGAAATTAAGGTTGTTCGAGAAAAAATCTGACCTCTGAAATGTCACAATTAAAAATCGTTTAATAAACAACAATTTGGGGTTTTAATGCCTTGAACCTCAGCAAATAAAATTTGCAACAGCTTTGTGTTATTCATTTTAAAAAAAATAAATTAATTAATGGAAATTTTGTCAAAAACATTGAAAGAATCTAAAAGGAATTTAAATTTGAAATTTTTCTTGATAATAAAACGTCATGAAAAACTTGAGATTTGATAGTAAATATTATGAAGTACATCTTTACTCTTGTCTTTTTATTTGAAAAACTCGAATGAATTAAACAATGAAGTAGGTGCTTGAAAAATATACAAAAATTTTTCTATTTTAATTCATTCAGAAGTGTAAAACTTTTTAAATATTAAACTTTCCTAACATTTCAATATCATAAAAATTCAACTTTTTTTTTTCAAGTCCAAATTTTGGAAGTTTAATTTTAATCCTTGTTCAAATATCAATCAACATTAAGTAATGAAACCTCTAGATGCTCTTCAACATAGCTTTATAAAACAATTAAAAAATCATTTCCTGGAAAACAAAGCATTCCAAAAAAAGTATAAAAGGTTTTTTGCACGCACAATCGAGACAATCATAATATATTGACGATGGAGATTCTACTGATGATTTTTGTTAGTTGGATGTATTTATCAGTAAATTCTGTAAGTCATTCATAATTAAAACTGAACATATAGTCACAGGTAAACTTTCTTTAACAGCAATATGTGCGAAAATATCATCCTATAAAATGGGAGAATTGTCCAATCAATGCATCAATCCAAGCAGATATAAATGCTCCAGATGTATTCATGAAATCAATAAATTTCTCCGGTGTGTTTCATATTCGTGAAGACATCATTGGAGCTATCACATTTACAATAGATAGTAATAAATGTTCACTGGATATGAGAAAGTGCGAAAAATTTTTTGATGTAAGTAGCTTTGAATTTTTTAATTAAAAATTTAATCATAGTCTCTTTCCCTCAATAGTTTTCCTTTAAAGAGTTTTGTCGACGTGTTAAGGAAAAACATATGTTTTATTCTATTGTATTCAATAGTATCGAGCCACCATTTGTATGCCCTTTTAAGCCTGGAGATTACACTTTAAAACCTACAATATTGGATTTGTCAATAACTGATACATTTCGCTTAGAAGGTTTTTTTTGGGTTGTGAACTTTAAGCTTATTGCAGTTAGCAACAAAGGCAAAACTAAGAAAGTTATATTTTGCATGAATACCGAAACTAAAATTTTGAGAGAGAAACTTTCTAGTTAAACATAAAAAAACTAAAATTTGATATCTATTCTTGTAAATTTTGTGTTCTCTGGAAGAACTTATAAGATTTTAAGAAAAAAATTAATTCTTCAGAGAATAAATTGGAACGAAATGCAAAAAATTCAAAATAGTCTAATAGAAAACAAGTAGATAAACTTTTAAATGTCATAAAGCTTCATTTCTAAAATAAATATCAACATTTAAGATAATTAATTTCAATCCTTTTCAAATGACCTTTCAACTTTATGTGATCAAAATTCATTAACAGCAACAATACAATTGAAAAATGACTTCCTGTATTGAAAAAAATTTCTACAAAAAGCGTTCATTCAAAGTTTCAAGCGAAACTCTAGTCTTCTATTTATGTGAATGATAGTTTTTTATTTTTTAGAAAACTGAGAGAAGTAACGAAAAATATTATCGTAGGATTCAATGATATTCTAAATTTTAAACTTTTGTAATTTTATTTCGAGATTTCTTTTAGTTTCGTTTCAACTTTTGGCAAATCAATTTGAGATTCTTCTTGAAAATTTAATTTCTCTAAGTTCAAATTTTTTTAAATCAAATTCTTCTCGAAAATTAAGTTTATTTTGCAGCAAAATGATTTTCAGTAACAGAGAAACAATTTCTATTCACATTGGGCAATCTGATAATATTACTTCTGATAAAACTTGGAAGTTAAATTTATTGAAAGAAGAGAAGAAATGTAACCAAAAGCATGGCGATAATTTTGTAGCAAAAATAAGTATTATAAATTTATGCTTGTGCTTAAATAAATTAATGATAAATCATAAATTTCTTTACAGGCTGATTATGACCAAATCGAGAGAAATCAGAAAGAATTCAAACGATTTTGTCGTCAACAAGAAGAGAGGATTAACGATCTTGTAAGTATTCTTAAAACAAAGGAGAACCTATCCAAACATGTCGGAAAAACTCAAGAATTTACTACGATTGAAACTGAAAATTCCACTCTTAGAAAGAAAATTGAAAAGTTTCAAGAGAAAGAAAATGAAATTGAGACTGAAGATGATGAAAATCAAATAGGAAAACTACAGAAAGAGTTTGGAATTGTAAAAAAGAAATACGACATTGAACGACGATTATGTGCTCTTCGATTGGACGAAATTGAAAAGTTAAAAGCTGATGTCGCTTTCTTAAGTGAAGCTTACAAAAAGAAGATGGTCGAGTCAGAAACTCTGAGAGTAAAATATAAAAAGTTGAAGACAGTGTTTCATGAACAAAACAACAAATTTATTGAAATGCGTGAAAAATGTAACTGTGAAAGTGTTTCTGAAAATTCAAATCCCGAAAATTAGAAAGTTATTAAAAATTACTTTTAGCATTTGTTATCTAGAAATTCTCACATAACTAGCAATTCATATTAAAAGAATTCTCTATTGTTGTGAGCAATGTAACCTTCAATAAACTTTCGTGAAGTGCCTACCACTATTTAATTTAGAGAAATTTAACTCAGTAAGTTAGATCAGCAATTCAAGTTTTTTGTTAGTTGATTATTTTGTTTCCGATCTTTGAATTTTGGTTTCTTGAATTCAGATAAAGCTTCATCAAGCGGTGAAAAAATTCCAATGCTCTACATATAATCATCAAAAGTTATTCTTTTGTTTTAACAGTTTTATTAAATTTAAATTTGAAAATTATAACAAAAATATACTTTTTATAGCATTCTAGCTTTTTTATAGCAAAAGCTCCTTCTAAGCTTTTGAGTAAACTAAATATTTTTTTCGGTTAATTTCTGTATGTAAAAATCAAACTTAACTGTTAATATAAATATTTTTCTTAAATTAATGTTCACTGAACACGCCCGTTTGTTTACATTTTTACAAGACGATAATAAAACAAAATCATAACAACACAAGAATAATATAGCAAGAATAGGCTATAAGTTGATACATTTCAATCTATTAACATAAAAACTTTATTACCTTAATTAGCTGCATTTTGGAAATTTCCCTCAGGGAATAAAAACCATGAATTGATAAGAAAAAATTAAAATTTCATGAACTTTTATTTAAAATAAAAGCAAAAATCAGGGATTTCATTTGACATTTCTAAAATAATTAACATTACAAAATTGCATAATATTATAAAATGCTTTTGGTGAGGTAAAAAGATGAAAATGAATAATTCGATCGTATGAATTTTACAATTTGCATGGCGTTTTGATTGCGATAGTTTTGGTCTCCAGATATGGTTCTAAACCATCTTCACCAAGTTCTCGACCAAATCCTGATTGTTTGTAGCCTCCAAATGGTGCTTGTGGTGCAACAGCATCATAACAATTAATCCAGACGCTTCCAGCTTCAATAGCTCCAGCAAACATTAAAGCATTGTTAATATTTTTCGTTAGTATTCCAGCTGCAAGACCATAATTTGTACGATTAGCACGTTCGATGACTTCTTCAAAAGTTCTAAATCTTAAAATTGATTGAACTGGTCCGAAGATTTCATCCTTTGCTATGCGCATTTCATCAGTAACATTTGAAAAAACGGTTGGCTGAATGAAGAATCCTTCATTGCCAAGACGTTTTCCTCCAAACTCGAGTTTCGCTCCATCTTTCTTACCAAAGTCAATGTAAGCCAAAACTTTATTGAACATTTCATCATCAACTTGAGGTCCCTGTTCAACACCTTTGTCAAAAGGATTTCCAACTCGACGTTTGCTGACCTTCTCAACAGTTTTACGAACAAATTGGTCATAAATTTTCTCATGCACGAATGTTCGACTTCCGGCACAACAATTTTGACCATGATTTGCAAAAATCGCATTGTAAGCAATCTCAACAGCTTCATCTATGTCAACATCATCAAATACAACAAGTGGACTCTTTCCTCCAAGTTCAAGAGAAACTTTCTTCAAATTGGATTTAGCTGCAGCTTCCATTATTAATTTTCCAACTTCAGTTGATCCTGTGAATGCAACTTTACGAATATCAGGATGAGAAGAAATTGCACCACCAGCAGTGGGACCAAATCCAGTGACGACATTCAAAACTCCAGCTGGAAAACCAGCTTCCTTTGATAATGCTGCGATGTAAAGAGCAGTCAATGGCGTCTGTTCAGCAGGCTTTAAAACAATTGTACAGCCAGCAGCAATTGCTGGAGCCCATTTCCATGAGAGCATTAAAATTGGATAATTCCATGGGATTATTTGACCAACAACTCCAATTGGTTCTTTCCTTGTCATGCTCAAGAAATTCCCATCAACTGGGATTGTGTTGCCATGGATTTTATCAGCAAAACCTGCATAGTAGCTGAAAAGAAAAAACATTTTTATCTTTAATTAAAAAAACACTCATTATCTTGATATACCGGAACGTATCTACAGCGCACTGAATATCAAAGAGTGAATCTTCAAATGGCTTTCCATTGTCCAATGTTTCCAAGTTGGCGAGTGGAATTGCTTCACGTTGAATCAAATCAGCAAGTCTGAAGAGAAATCATCGAAATTTCTACATGAGGAGAATAAAAAATAAATTTTACTTATGCAATAATCGTCCACGAGCTGAAGCATCCATGACACGCCATTCAGATCCTCGGGCGAATGCTCTTTGTGCTGCTTTCACTGCAATGTCAACATCAGTTTTGTCTCCTTCGGCAATGTCAGCAATTTTCTTTCCAGTTGCTGGGTTAATGGTAGAAAATGTTTTACCACTACGAGCATCCACAAATTCATTGTTGATGAATAGCTGAGGATAAAATGTGGTAAAGTTAGAGAAGATTACTTTTATCCTACCATTTATGATTACAAATACCTTAGTAAAGCGAACTTCTTGCCTTGGATTTGCCATTTTTGAACTCCACAAATGTTGATTGTATCAAACTGAAAAATTAATTTAAGAATGAACTAATGAGTCGACCCTAATCTTCGTATTTATACAAAACGAGAAACTTCAAAACAGAAAATGATAACAACACTTTGCAAGTCTGTAATTAATATGAATGAATTTGCGGTATTTTTTCTTAATATCACATTCATTGACTTTAAAACTTGTGAAAAGGATTATGTTCCAAACACATTTTTAATGTCAATAGTGTAGATAAATGAAGTGTTTTTTATTCAGAAAGTTTTCCTTTTAAAACTCAGATATTTACCAGCAATTAATCAAAAAACACAAATCCCCGGTCACAAATACTGAGAGCCGTCAAAACAGAGATTTATTTAAAGAGAATGTCACGAGATGTTTAAATAAATTGAATGAACTTTTGTGTCTTTAAAGGTTCACATTGTAATTTTTAAATAAGTTACAAAGTAAAATCATCTTGCGCAATAATAATTTATTTGCATTTTTATGATTATGGAAAATAAATTTGAAGAATTATGTTGATTTTTATCATAATTTTGACCAGGAAATAAAATAAAGTAAACAGAAATGTTGTACGTGCAACTCAGAATCGGGCCGATCGTCATTTCTTCTCTTTTCACTTTCGTTTCTCTCTTTCAACAAGTCTCTTGGCTCAAGGGGTGAATCATAACAAAACAACAGACAGCAAGAATAGTCAAACCACACACTTTGCTCACTTGTTTAATGGATTTTTTAAGCTGACAGCGTGGTTAGTTAGCTGATTAGTTTAATTATTTTCTTTTCATTCAAAAGAAAAATAATTTAACCCCAGTTATGTAAGAAACATGTTAATCAATTCAAAGGCTTAAAAAATCAGATGAAGCAATTTGCTTCTATGACTTGAACCTCAAGATTTGATATGCCTATCAAAATTGTACATCCATTAAAATAAATGTCTTTTAATAATCAAAAAATGTATAAATTTATGGAATTTGTTAAATGAATTGAAAAGGAAATTAATGAATTAAGATTTTCTTTCAAGCTTTATATAAAATCAAGGGATAATAAAACTTATAGTTAACGAAAGTTCATAGAGAACACTTTAACATGAGTTGCCCCCTACAATTTGTAATAAAAAGAGAAACAAAATACCTATTTAAATTGAACATTAGCGCACGTTCTCACGACAATTTGTTTCGGTTTTTGTTGTAAACAAAGAATGTGATTAAGTTCAAACAGGCATTCAGTAGAGATGAATGAGTCAGATTAAAAGTTTACAAATAAATGAAAAGAGAGATGTTTATTAAAACCAAATATTGTGACATATCTTTACAAACAAACAATGACACTCATTACAAATCTTGATTTAATATGAAACGATTTCCTTGAGATTGAGAACCTTCGTAAGTGTTTTTCATTTTTCCATAAGCGACTCTTGGGGTTTGCGTTTGAGATGAACTTCCTTGCTCATCACTCGGTAGCGGATTGTAAGTGACACGATTTTCCGGTGGACTTCTGGGAACATTTTCCTTCTTTTTCCTAAATCCAAAAAATTTCATCATGCCTCCAATCTTCTCAACTCCATCTTCACTTTGTTCTGATTCTGTTGGCACTGTTGATTGCGCTCCTTCCTGATCATTTTTTGAATTTGTTTCTCGTTGCTTTATCGACATTATTTCATTTTTATGAACAGGTTTTGCATCGAGAAACCTCAACTTTGGTAACCGACTGATAATGTCCAATCTTTTTAATTAATTATTAATTAAACATAAAACAAAGTGGGTTCGAATTAAATTTGAAAGCAGATGAGATTATCAAAAATCTTCTTACCTGTACGCTTCATTATCTTCTTCGACGAAATCTAACTTTATCGCAGGGCATAGCGGATTTCCTAATAAGCTCAAGTACCTGTCGAGAATGAGACGGAACCATAAAGCATCTCTAATTATATGACACTTGAAATATTTACCGAACGTTTGGAAAGCATCGCACGAGATTATCCAGAAGTTGGTTGAGGTTTTCAAGCTGAAATTTACGTCATCAGAATATTGATAAGATTATTTATTTAATGAATCAAAGAAAAGTTCGAAAGGTCGTGCTTGGAATTTTTCTGATTAGATTTCCAATGGAAATTGATTTACAAAGTAATTGTAAATGAAGTTCCATTGCACTTTAAAGCAGCACATCGTTCATTAACCATGATTAATCAAAGCAATGAAACGTGATGTCGTCTGAATGAATGACATTGATTGGTCTAACAATTGTAGACGATAGTAATGATTTCCTTTGTCATACCTTGTTGTTGTTTAATGACAATAAAGTTATATTTGGGAAACTATGCTTGGGAAAAATTGTTGCGTCACTCAAAAAATTATTATCAAGGATGACTTCACGTAGCATTGCAAAACGAGAAATGCCTAAACACAAAAAAAGAATGAAGAAACAACAAAAAAATCCAATTACGTGCTTATATAATAATTCAAATCGTAATTCCATCTTACAATCTAAGGACACAAGAGAATTAGATGAGAAATCCACTTGAGTGACATCTTTGCCGGAAAATTCGGCTATGATTTCTTCGGGAATTTCATCAGAACCATGCTCATGGTAGAGCAGCTAAAAGAATTTCATTTCAAAATAATTAAATGTAAATATTATTTAAAATTTTATTCCCAAACCTTCTTTTCGTTTTCAAAATAATTAAAAATCATTTTTCAAGATCAAAGTCAAATTTTCCACAACACTGATTAACAGACGAGATTTATATTTAAATTAACTTGATAAAATTAAAACTTTTAACAAACAACAAACAACAAAATTTCAAGCAACCAATTTTATAAAATTTTACTTCCCTCTGTTTAAAATTATTCTAAGGCTTCACTTCTCACAATGATTTAAGTTTCTACTCAGCGCTTGTTTTCTACAAAAAACCAAAATAAACAAAAAAAAAGTGAAGTAACGCAGAGAACAAACGACTAGACAAATGAGTTGCCTGATAACATTTTTCGAAGAGAAAGAAAAGAGAATTTGATGTGATGAAAACCAAATCTGAATATTCGTTCTTGTTTTCAATCACGTTGCATGAATAAATTTGAAATTTTCAGATCGCCGATCATCGATGTGTTATGCAGTGTTACTCTGTTGAGTCATAGTGGGTCAATTTTTTCATAAATTATAAAGCTTTTAATCCACGATTGCGGCAATCAAACGACTACTGTCTTCCCCTAATTTTCTTTTGTTTTAATATCTTTTAACATTCAAAGATTATTCGAGTTTTTTGAGAGAGATTATGAGAAAAGCAACCTCGAAACGTTATCAGATTTGAAAGAGTTTTTTAAACGGAATCGTTAAGCTGTGGTATTTTAATGATGCGGTTGTGTATTTAGTGTCCCACAACATTTATTATTGGTGCCGTTGCCATTTGACTTCTTTCGGATGTCTTCACTCAACTGCCATAAGCGACAACAATAAAACCCTTGTTGAATATGCTTAAATGTGTAATGGATTTTCGTTTTCTTTACAGTAATTCATAACTAATCCCTTTCATTTCAATTGCATACAATCGATTTCCTTCCGTATGATTTAATATAATTAATACAGTTTCATTGATTGTTGTTATTTACTATTGACTTAGAGATGTTTCATCCGCTTTCATTGATTTCACAACTCCTCATTACGCATCAAATATATTGAAGACGAGTAGTCGAACAAGCCGAAATCGACTTAACAATAATAAATGCCTAATAATCACATTACGAATTTTCTATTTGACGAATAAATATTGATTTTATCATCAATCATGACCAGACGAAGGAAAGCTATGGAGATCATTGTTTGGCGTTTGCGTTTGAATTACTGTCTAAATGCGTAAATTTCTGCAAATACTAAATCGGCAGTCGTGATTTTCTCTCGCTAATTCCTTTAGATACACATATATGGGGTTTGAGTAACTTTTTTTTATTCACTCAAGATTTTCGCTTTTCATTTGTTAATGGATGTCTTACAATTTGTGTCTTTAATTCATTGCGCACTCATTATCGACATACAAAAGTGTTTATCCAAACTGTGTGTAATTAAATTAATAATTGGATAGTACTTGACGTGGGTTTTAACTCATTCACTACCCACACCCAATATTGTTCAATAGAGAAATTGATGATCGTTGAAATAATGAATTTTTCTCTCTAACCAAAATGCCAGTTATGCCACGGTCGAATGTCAATGGTGGAGTTTGGCAGACATAAAGGCAAATAGCGTGTGACTTAACGAGCATATGATTAGCATTTATTTTTAACAACAGAAAGATTCGATGAGACATAAATATTGATGTCGCTGCATTCAATCAACCAAATTCATTCGATAACCAACCAAAACAACAAAGTAAAAACAAAAACTCAAAATTCGGGTCTCGAAGCATCTTTTTAAAGTGATTTTGTTTGTCTCCCTCGGATTTTCTCAAGATTATTATGTTGCATATCATAAAACTACTTCGTTTGAATGCATTAAAAATTATGGATGAGAGTCACGAATGCCGACTCACTAAATTCTTACAGGAAACTTGCAAGTGAAAGTTTTTTTTCTCTGTCGATGAAAAGTAAAGTCATATTGAATAAAAAACGTGATTTTTGCTTTGTTTTGAATATCATTACAACAGTTTTGTCGGTCGAAAATACAAGATCATAACTGTTATTGTATCCATCGAAATAAATGTCATAATCCAATGCGTATTCATTGAGTGTAATAATTAAGGTGATGGCACTTGAGTACCCGCCCTGCTTCTTCATTGATTTTTGTTTCCTTTGTTAAATGAAGAAGATAAAATTACGAAACGAAATCTGATTTTGAATTCAAGATGCCAAGCAAATTTCTAAATGCTCAAAGCAAACAGCAACAGGTCAACGATATTGGAAATATTAATTTTTTTCTTTTTTGCACAACTTATCGTTTAGAAAAACGCAAAATTATGTAAATTATTAGTTTTGAATTCACTCCGCATATCACCCTGAAAAGCAAGTCTAAACAGCATCAATGATCAAGCAAAAAACGAATGCTGAGCATCGTTGACATACAAATTTGACAATAAAAAAAAGTGAAAATTATTCGAGGTGAAACGAGAAATTTTTTCTACTTTGGTTCGTGTTATGTGATGAATTGATTTGACCCCTTAGAGATCTTGAACTCTTGCGAAGCAAGCAGACATTAACGCTTATGGGAATGAAATGGAAATCTCACTGAAATTTAATTAAAAGAAAAGAAGATAAAGAAACACTTTTATTTTCATTTGTCACAGTTGATTTTTTATTTCTTCGTTTTTTAAAAAATCGTCTTATGTAAAAGTATTAAAAATCTTTAACAATATTTACAAACAACAATAACAACAGCATTGTTATGGCCTTAGTAGAAATTTCCTTCGATGCGAAACGACAGGCGAGTCATCTCCTTTAGTTATGGTTCGTTTTTAATGTTCAGTCCACGATTTGTTTTGTTTTTGGGGTCAATTTATGCACAATAATTTAAGAATTTGCTGGAACGTGGGATGGGATGAAGGAGAATTATCACATTTCGACTGCTTATTTCTTGTGGGGAGGTCCGTAGCTTGCTTGTGGGTTTGCTGGTGCAGCACCGAAACTAGCACCGCCAGCAGAGAAACCACCACCTGAAGAAAGCCCAGCACCGCCTGATCCTGATGAGAATCCACCGCCACTGCCTGAAGAGAATCCACCGCCGCTGCCTGAAGAGAATCCACCACTGCTTCCACCTCCGAAGCCACCGCCGCCGCCTCCGCCGCCGCCTGATGAGAAACCACCACTTGATGCGCCTAAACGATGAGAAATTAAAAAGTTTCATAATTAAATTTACAACTTTTTTGGGAAATATTCATTTTAATGTTCTTACCTGAGAATCCAGCACCGCCACCTTCCTTTTGTGTCTTGTATTTGATGAAGTAAACTTCTGGTTTGTTGACTGGAGCTGCTTGTGCTGCTTCTGGTTGGTTGAAAACTGCTTCTTCTGGTTTCTTGACCAAAACGTAGATAAGAGTCTTCTCTTCGTTGAGAGCTTGAGCGGCTTGGAGTTGTTGTTGAACTGATGGAGCTGATGGGGCCTTAATGAAGATAATTTTGTAGTGTTTACGTGCCTGAACGGCTTGTTGTGCTTGTTGGAATTGTTGAGCTTCATCCTCTGGTGGTGGTACATGAACATAACTGTTAGAAAGAAAATAAAATTAATAAAAGTTATCATTTTAATTAACAATTATCTTACATGTGTTTTTGAACGATGGTTTGTTGGCCACCTCCGAATCCGCCACCGAATCCGCCGCCGCTTCCACCTCCGAATCCACCGCCGCTTCCACCTCCGAAGCCAACACCGCTTCCACCTCCGAAGCCACCACCGCTTCCACCTCCGAAGCCACCGCCGCTTCCACCTCCGAAGCCACCACCTCCAAATCCACCACTGCTTCCACCTCCGAAGCTAGATCCACCTGATGAGAATCCACCGCCTGATGAGAATCCACCGCCGTGTCCACCACCGCCATGTCCACCTCCGAAGCTTGATCCACCTGATGAGAATCCACCAGATGAGTGTCCACCAGAGTGTCCTCCGGATGGGCGGTTGTAGTTATAACCTCCAGGTGCTTCTGGACGTGCAGTGGCAACAGCGATAACAGCTAATAAAACAAAAACCCTCATCTCTATATCTTTATCCTTTCAACCGTAAAGTGTGAACCGATGAAGAAAAGTAAAACGACTGATGATGCTTTTTGATGGAGAATTTGTATTTATATGAATTTCATTTGTATTGAGTGTTAACATTTTTCGTGGTTTCATCTCTTCCAACATATAAGCATTTTTTGAGAAGAGTTTGCCATTGAGTAAATCATCGTATAACAATCAGTTTATGTCGTTGAATAAGTGTGTTGTTGAGATAAGTTGGCCCTTGGTGGGAAATTTTATTTTCCACTTTAAATCCACTAATGCACGATGTGAACCTAAGGTTTATTAGATTTTAATTTGAATTTTATTACATGGGTTGAGCTGTACTTACAACATTTTAATTCCAACTTTACGAATTTTCTTAGCGATAAAAAATTATCATGATTTTTAGTGGGGAAAGTAAAAAAAATGTAGACGAGTGTTTGCAAAAGATGACAATTTTTTGTCTAAACTTGCGTTCATTCAGAAGATGCAGGTGGCCCAGTAAATACTAAACTTTATTTGGCAGACTAAAAAAATGTAGCAGATTGATAACATTTAGAGACATATTTGAATATTTATGCAATCATGCAATCGTCCGTCGAAGAATCAACTCTTGAATTAGGAGTGGTTGGACACTATTTCATCATAACTAATTTTTTAAACCCAATTTTTTGCTCTCTATAATAGATGCTGACCGGTGTATGATAAATTTTACGACTGATTAAAATATTCATCAAGCACCTTATTCGATTTCCTTTATCACAATGTTACTTCAGATGCTGATAAACCGATAAATGTTTTGTTTTTTAAATGGTACCTAAGAGGAAATTTCATTGGAGATCATTTTTTCATTTCTTCAACAAAAAAAATTAGAAATGCATCGAAACATGAAAATGAAATAAATTTAAGTTAATCTTCAGAATGAAGAGTTTGAAGTTTTAAGTATCATAAACATCATCAAATTAAAAGCTTTAGTAGCTAAATAAAGCAAAGTCAAGAACAAATGCTTCTTCAAATGAATTGTGACTTTCATAATGAGTGGTCATTAATAATTTTTTAGCGCTCCTATTGATATCAATTTGTATTCCGGAATCGCTATGTAGATAAACATAAATAAATTTATTGATTAAGGTGTCGTTTAATTTAATGACGAATTCATGAAAGACATAAAGAAAACTCTCATTACATAATGTTGATTAATGCAATGTTTCATGAATTTTGATGATCACAAATTATAAATAACTTAAATATTGCAAAGGGAAAATAATAAAATGGAAAAGGAAATGATGAGTGTGGGAGAGTTTGACACATTTTTACTTTTTCAATTGACATCCGACGTTAAAGATCATTAGTTGGTAAGTGAAAATGAAAGCATTGCGTTGATATTAAACTTGATATTAAATAACATTACGGTCAATGACGATGCTGCAAATATAAAGAATAAACATCACGAATTTCTTTAACGACCTTTTGTAGATTGCTAGTCGGATAACTCCCAACAACTTCTTGACAATTCAGTGCGTTGTTTCGATCGTTATAAAGTTACTGTTCTTGAGAAAGTTAAACAGAAATAAAAGAAATTTTTCGGCGACCTTTTCCCGCTCGCATCTCAAATGTGTTTATGTAATTTATTATTTTTTTCTTGTAATAATAAACATCGTTGTGGCAACCTCCACATTACAATGCACAAACGGCAGGGAATAAAAGTCAATGCCTCATCTTTACAACCGACACATGACAAACGAAATTTGAAAAATCCACTAAATAACTAAAATAACGATGCAATTTGAAGCCTGTTGAAGCTAAAAGCTTACGGGAATGAGCTCAAATTAATCTTAGGGGATTGTCATCATCCGAAAGTTTATGAAATCAAGTCATCAAGCAAAGAGGCGTATATTTTGCACTTAATTTCGACGGAAGACCCATATCAATAGCACTCCAAATGAGCATATCTCAATTAAAATTGAATAAAGCAGAAGTAATTCATGGAACTCTTCTAAATGAATTTCTCTTTTCATTTTTTTTTTGAAATAAAAACTTCAATTCAATGATCATCACAAGTGTAGAAATACAACATGAACAAGCATTTATCTCAGCATGAAGACAAACAGACACAGTTTGGAAGAAGTATATCGTAATGAACATCAATTGCTACAAATCGTTGATTGTGCGCAATGGAACTTAAACATCGCCCACAAAAAATATCGAATAACTTGTACTGTTAACCGACTATTGTATTACGTTCATAAGCGATGCTTTTCTTATCTTTCAGTCTTCATTTGGCGGCTTATGAAATCGGATGCGTGAAAGTGTGTTCAAGTTTTTTTAGCATAAAGTTTACTTTAAAAATCTGATATAATTTAATAATGTTTGCAAACCTCTACATTATGGAAATATGAAAGAAAAAGCCGTCAAACAAATGCCAATCAACAAAAATCAAACGCTGACCACAAAACGATGTTACGCGGCAGACTGTTGATCGGGTGATTTGAAAGAAAAGCATGTAACAAATGATGCCAAATTAATCTGTTAAACTCTAGAGTGGATTTTGGAAAATAAAGTTCAAGAATATTTCCGGTCAATTTGAAGTGAACATTTAAAAGTTTCCACATTGCCATGATCGAGAAATTCTACCGTTTCAATAATTTACGGAACATAAGTAAACAAACCATAAAAAAGTTTTATTAAAGAATTCTTTTGCAAGGTGATCTGTGAATTGGAAGAAAATTGCTTGATTTTAATGGAATAATATTTTTTTCTTTAATGTTTATTCATCGAGAAAATATCAAAAAGAAAAAAAAAGAAAATGTTATTTTTACATTAGAAGTCGTCTTCTTGATGGATGTGATGAGCAGCGAGCTTCCGGAAAAATAATATACTCTACCTTGACATTAGTAATCCCATGAATAATCCTTCCGAGATTCAAAGTTTTCGTCTTGCAACTCACGCGAGTTGAGAGAAAAGTTCATAAAATCTTAAGATATCAATAAAGCCTCACTGACTGAGTTTGATCATAAAGTTGGTATTTATTTTATCATCACCACCCAACTTCTTTATTATGATTGTTAAGAAAAGAAAAGAAGAAATGAAAGAAGCTTAGTGTCGTGGGAAAATAATTTTTATTTTTGCAATTCATCAATGTTCATACATTATGCAGACCTCTAAAACGAAACAGGCGCACATTTATTTAAAATTTCATTTATTTCAAAATTTTCTAAATCGCTTTTAAATCAATACATTGATTGTTTATGCAAAACTATTCGTAACGACCAAAAAAAAATGTTGTCAAAACAGATGAAGAAGCGACATTCGCGTGATATGAAAATGAATTTTTTTATAAAAATTTTGCAACAAATTTCTAACTTCCGAACTAATCTCGTGTCAATAGTGACTTTAGTATAAATACGCAGATAACCTTTCATCGAGACATTGCAATATTTATGGATATTTGATTTCATGGATATGCATAGATAAATATAATCTTTCAGCTTTTCCTAAATCACCTTAATCGATTTTGATTCCACATTTTTATAGTATAAATTCATGTTTGGATAGAAAATTAGATGACGGACCTTTCTGATATCAAATTACTGGTTTTAATTTTTTTTTCCTTCTCTTCATTCAATTTATTAATTTCAACGCTGTAGTAAATTCAAGGAAAATTATCGACAATTGAGATTTAATTAATAAGACAATTAAATGAGCGAAAAGGGACATAAAATGAAGAATATTAATTTCGTGCTGTGTAAATATCTTTGGTAAAAGAAAATCTGTGTAGACTTTGTGTCGTTGAACTGTTTCATCATGCATCCAATGATAAACGTATTAAGCTTGAGAAGAAAGCTCATAAATTTTATCTTTGAAAAAATTATCTGACATATTTAACAATGGTCGTTTTATTTTGGTCATACATCACCTGAGGCTATATCTGCGGCTAAATCCCCTTCCATTATTGAATCTCACGATACTACGTATCACCATGGACATCAAAGCCATTATTTCAGTTTTGAATATTTATCAGATAACTCGCTGTAAATCTCTAAAGAAAGAAGAATGAGATTTGTTTTTGCTAATTATTGATTTACTATCATCTTCAGCAAGCATAATTGTCATTGAAATGATTGGACTAAGTGAATTGTAATGTCTAATATTATTTGAGTAATTTAAATTGAAGTGTACTTGAAAAAGGAACAAACGTAAATGCAATGAGTACATATGTGAAGTGACAGAAAGAAGTGTTAATTGTAATTGAAGTTCTAGTTTCAACTAGCAGTCAACTGAGAAAAAAATCAGATAAATATTTAAATAGCCACTATGGAAATTGAAAAATGATTTACAAGTGCATGGCTACAGTCGCTCTGCAACCATAAAGCAATGGAGATTATCTGAACTTCTAGTGCAATCATAAAAAAAGAAATAAAAGAAATAAGCAGAAAACGGGAGCATAAAACATAATAAACAGAAGAGTGTATGAAAATAAACAAAATTTTAGTGCCGTTCATAAATGAAAACAGCAGTTGATATATTATGAAAGAAAATTTTTCAAGATCTTATCGTGAATAATTTATCTGTAGCTAAGATAAAAGCAAAATGCTTTCGCCAAGTGATGCTGGCATGAAAGTGAGCAACGACAACTTCGTCGACAGCTCACTGTTGACTTTATCATCTTCAAGCCCTCATTTGCATTACAACGAGCAGTTTTCATTCGAACCTTCGAATGACAGTTTCATAAAGCATCTGCTAAACTTTACAGCTGAGAAAGGAGATGGAATACAATCAGTTTTAGCAAATAACGAAAGCTTTAAGCACAACAATGAACAAGCTTTCAATTTTGAAGTTTGTGTTGTTACGCACGATAATGAATCGGCTTGGTTTAGTACAGAATTTCAAGCAACTCTCCATTTCATGTACATAACAATATTTTTGATATCAATTTTTGGTAATGGGATCGTTTGTTTTATTGTTTTCACATCATCGAGGATGCAAACGGTTACGAATTTTTTTATAGCCAATTTGGCTTTGAGCGACATGCTGATGGCGTTCTTTTGTATTCCATTCTCGTTCATTTCACAGTTTGTTCTACAGTAAGTATCATTAACTTGAAAGAAATAATCATTCTTAAACATAGATAATCACGCATTTCATGCTTCAGATGATTATGAAAATAATTGCTAATTGTTTAAATTTCAAATTCCCTACTAAAGGAATAAAATTGACTTTTAAATCAACGAAATTAATTGTATAATTAGATGACAAAGGAAGTGAAATTTTACGCTATTGAAAACAACTGGAATAGAAAAATATTGATCCGAAATTAATTTAGTACATGCATAAATAAAGCTTTTAAAAAGCTTTCCAAATTACCCAATAAAAATATTTTCCCTTGAACTCTCATTCAACAAAAGCTATTTATTTAAAGTTTTTTGACATTAAAATAAGATTTCGAGAGGAATACAAATTAGAAAAGTTTCTTTATTATCCTTCATTGTGAATTTGTTGATTGAATAACGAAATAGAAAATTTTGATGAACTTAATTTGATTTAATCTCATCTTGTTGTCCTTTTATTTTCTTTCAATTCAAGATATTGGCCCTTTGGTTTAGTGCTATGCAAATTTGTAAATTACACTCAAGCTATAAGTGTGCTTGTCAGTGCGTATACATTAGTTGCTATTAGCATCGATCGTTACATTGCCATCATGTTCCCCTTGAAGCCTCGTCTTTCAAAGAGGTAAATATATTTAACCTTTTTACTTTTGCTTTTGTTTGTACATAAAAATAAATCTTTTATGCCTTTAAGCATAAGCCAATTTTTGGAATAGGCTTTGTTTCAATTAGTTGTATTAAACAAAAAATTTCAGTCAGCAATACTTTCAAAAATTCCATCTTCTAGGGTAAAGATTCATAAATATTGCTGAAGTATTCATTACTAAATAATTAGTTAGAGAATTCTATATTTACGAAAAAATTTATTAATCTAATTAAATGTATAGAGAAGGAAATGAATTTTTCAGTATGATTAAATTAAGAGTAATGAATCAAGATTCAAGAATTCTAGGTGCGTAGCTTTTCAATCTGCTTGAGTAGAGAAACAGAAGAAAAGATAAATAAATTAACGAAATCTTCTTCATTGTTTAGACTTTAGAAGACGTTTGGACGCTCAACTTCTTATAAATTAATTGAAAATTGAAGAGATCTGTTATGAAATTTGTTGTCTGTTTTCAAGTGGCATTCATTTTTAGAAAGCTTTCGCAAAATAATTGAATGGTTAGGTAGCTACATAAATTCAAGTTGACAATGTTTTATTGATAATGCAACGCTGTAATTATTAAAAATAATTATAATTTATTGTCAGATAAAATTGATAGATTGATGTGACAAAAAATGTTTTGCCTTCAGAAATTTGTGTAATTTAACTAATCATAGATTATTGGCGTTCTTATCATGAAAAAAATTCTCACGATTAATTTCCTAAATGAAACGTTGAGCAGTTGCACATGAAAAAAGACCAAAATAAACGCGCATGGATAATTTATCATCTAATTAAATTATGACTTAATGGATTGCCTTGCGTTTGCCATATGTATTTGAAAGCTTATTTTTGCAAAGCTTTTCTGTTTTCAATCATAAAAATTATCCATTGAGACACCTTTCTTAGTTAAATGGCAAAAGTCGGACACACAGCTTAATCCTAAAGTTTAATTCAACAGTTTAGTTCAAACATTTATAAAGCCTTTAAAAAAATAAATTTAACTGAACTTTTTTACTAACTTTCTATCCATCAAAATGATTTTTTTTTACTACACAGTTATGCAAAATTTATCATCGTGATAGTGTGGAGTATAGGTGAGTTCAGAAGATGAATTGTTGAAAGGTAAAATTTAATATGAGATTTAAATTTAGCTTTCGGAACTGCGTGTCCTATCCCAATCGTTTCAACCCTTCATCAACCAAACGAATGGTTTGAAAAATGCGATAGGTGAGTTTATATTTCATTTTATTCACTTGATAGCTTTAATATTTTTTTACTAGAAGTTTAAGTGATCAATTTGCTTGTATTGTGAACCCTCAATTGCCTATTCTAGTGAATTTATAATCCTCTTAATATGATATGAAAGATTGTGTAACAAGCTAGTGAAACATTTCTCGTTCTTCCAGAAGCATTTTTCGTTCCCTAAAGCAACATAAATCCTTCACATATGTATCGTGAATTTAAAATTATTTCATGATTCAGATTCAATATTGCAGAAAGAATTTATTTTCTTCTTTTTTATCACTTTAGTACATATCAACTAAGTACCACCCTGAACTTTATCTATCAACATACGAGTTTTAACTTAAAAAACTTTTCAATTTCACAATGTTTACACATAGAAATTTTTGTGCAGAACACATTTTCCAGGATTTATTTTAATACTTTTAATGGATAGTAACAAAAACATTCTTTTCTCTTTTTTTATGCGTTGAAAAGTGATTAAGAATTCCATCGGATTTGTATACAAACCTAAAATGTTTGGCGTTACAAAATTTATCAGTTAATAAAAACGATGGAATGCTTGAAATTTTCAACAATTTTTTATCGCTTAGATAGATAACTCCTTTGATTTTATGTGTACAACGGAAATAAATTGCGAGCACTTAAATATTTTCCAATTTTTTGCATAGAAAAGAATAATCGGTGCTTTCAATGAAAGAAGCTGAAAATATTTTTCGAGGTCGTATTTAAAGATGAACTATCACGTCGTCTCTAGCGTGTTGTCTACGCTTTGGGCGAGTTGAAAATAAAAGCTCAAATTCATTTACTGACTGAAAAGCGTTTCTTGCACATAAATTACGAAGACTCTTGACAATATATTTCTTTTCTCATGAGCATCACATATCGACAATGATTCATCCACTTGAAATTTTATTCTTTGATCATTCTCATAACTCCCAATGATCCCATCAGACAAATTATTCAACTTCAATTGCCAACATTTCTATCCTTTTATTGATTTCTATTATTTTTTTCTTTTAAAACATCTAAAATATTTCAGAAACATTTGTGGCGAAAGATGGAACGAGAGAGAGCACGAATATTATTATTCCCTAGTTCTGATGAGTCTACAATTTATCATTCCTTTGGTTGTGTTAGTTTTCACTTACGCACGAATTGCTGTTGCTGTTTGGGGTAAGAAGCAAACAAAATAAAAAGCTTAGTCTAATTAAAATAACAATCAATTTTCTCTGAAGGAAAAAGACCGCCTGGAGAAGCTGAAAATTTAAGAGATATGCGAATGGCGCGCTCAAAGAGAAAAGTGAGTAAAACTTAAATATTTGTTGTTTGTTTTTTAAATGTTTAATATTCCGTGGTTTCTTTATGAAGAAAATAAAATAAACTGTTGAATTGAAAGTTGAAGAGCTTTCAAAGTTCCCGCAGCGACTTTTAAAGTTAAAAATATGAAAAGCCCAAAATTTATGTAGCGACTTAAAAAAGTTTTTGTTTTAAAAAGCAATGATAAACTGTGAGCATCCGTTTCAGAAAATTAACTTCGTAAACATCAAATGAAGAACTTTTCAAATGAGCTTTAACCTTAATCAACATAATATGTTTTCACGCGATTTGTAACAGATGATATATGGAATGAAATCATAAGCCAGAGACATATAATGGAAAGAAAATTTGTTTTGACATTACTCTCAGATAACTCGTACGATACATCGCAAAGCAACTGAGGTTGGGGAGTTATAGAATGGGTGAATGTCGCGAACATTTCAATGTCACTATGAGTGTTAATCATGGAGACGTCATCATTGACGAGAATTAATGGAAAAAGTTTAAATTGGCATTAGAGTGGGGGTGATAAAAAATACGAATTCGAAAGAGAACTTTAATGAAAAGTTTATTTTTTTTAAATTACAATGAAAAGTTTTTTTAAATTACTTACAATGAAAAGTTCAGCAGCTTTTTGCTTGAGCAATAAATTTCGAATTAAACTTCAAGCAGTTTTTTAACGACAAATTTCATCATCACTTTTACTCAATAAAAAAAGAAGTTAAGCTTGTTTGGAAGCTGAAAGTCTTCCGATAAGATGTGCACATTTTTTGCCACTTTTGCCGCATTTTGAGTGTTCATGAAGATTGTACTTAAAAACAAGATTGGCTGGTGTACCAATTTCATCTCGATATGCAGTTGATTCGTAATTATAAGACTTTGGCCTTAGTGGTGGTGCTTTTGAAGTTAATGGGTTGATGTAGGGAAACTTAAACATCTTCTTTTCATAGCAATCGTCGCTGTTGCCATGACATCCTAAGCCTTTTGACTTTGGTCGCTGCTTTAAAATAATAATTAATCATCAGATAAATGACATTGCTCAAAATCGGTATAGCTTTCAACTCGAGTTTTTTCTTTCAATCTTCGATATTTATCTCGAGACAGCAACAAGAAGAAAAATTTCTTACATTATCGGAAGCTGGCAGAAGAGTTGTTTGATGGTTTCCGGTTTCATTTGTTATATCATGTCTTGGGAATTTCGGACATCTTTTGTTAAGTGATGCTGACGAGTTTTCGGATTCATTTTTATCATCAAGATTTTGACACAACTTGATAATCTCGTTTCTTGTTGCGCTTGAAATATCAGGCACAGACGAACAATTCTTCATGCTTTCGCATTTTCCTAATGGATTGTGATTACAAATTATTGAGACCTTTTTTTAAGAACTTTTAAGAAGAAAATTGAATTTCAATGTTTTCAGATTCAAAACCTTTTGATACCAATAACTCCAATAACTTTTGTCGTTCTTGTGGATCTTGATAGTCTCTTTTTTGACTCGATTCAATTATGTCTGCTTTCATCATCTAAAATAAAGGATTAAATCCAAAACTTATAACTGCGAATTTAAATTTTTGAAGTTTTTAATCTCAAACTAAACCTCAATTGTCACTTAGATTTGTGATGAAAACCTCTCAAAAAACAATGAAGGTGAAATTTAAGTGGATACTTATTTTTAATTGTATCTGTCAGTGTCAAATAAATTAGATAGTTTAAATCTTATCAGATCAAAGCATGAATTTCAAGCAATTTAAATACATTCGTAGCTTCAATGTTTTCAAATTTTTGATTGTATTTTCCCAAGGGGAAAAAATAATTTTTCTTTTTTTACGGGAGGCCCCACGGTTTTCTAAATAATGAATAACTTTTGTTCTAAAGTTTCTTTACTTTTTGTTTATATATTTTTATTGCTTTACAATAAATTTATGGGTAGCCCAATCTTAATACCAAACTTGAGAGATCTTTTTTAAAAGTTTCAAATAGGTTTAATTATTTATTATTTCTGTTTCAAATTAATTGAATGTATGAATAGAAATTGGTTAAGTTCCTATAAATATTTTCCCAACGGTTTAGATGAATATCTTGAAAGTTTATGTACATGACTGAACGTGTATACAGCTTTTATATTATATCTTGGAATGTATAGATAAATTTCTGGTAGTTATTCAAAGAACATCTTTCTTTGAAGGCAGAAACCCAAACACAGAAAGGAAACAAACATCTTTAACGGAAAGATGTTCTTTAATCGAAAAGGAAATCTTTGGGAAAATGTTCTCACAAATCTTCAAAAAGGTTGACAACAACTAATGTACGAGTTGCGTAAATTTTTTGATAAAATTGGTGTGAGATTCTCAACTAAAGCCTTTTGTTTTTATTTCAAAAAACCGATAAAATTAATTTCTTTCTCTCAACATTAGTTAACATATTTTACCTTTTGAAACAAAAAAGATCTTTATCTTTTTAATTTAAAAAGTTTCATTTGATAAGAGAGAAAAAAGTTTAATTATTTATAAATTATCAAGTGAAAAAAGTAAAGTCTTCAATTGAAAGACTTGCGTCATCAACATTAACTATTAAATCGTGAATAAAACTCCCATTATATGTTAGATGTAACCGCCGTTAAATTGTGCAGAAAACTCTTTCACTCAATCACGACACGAGAAGAAAGATTTAATAAACAATTTTTATAGAGCGCAAATCGATCACGGTTGGATTGTGTAAAATTTGCAACAACATCCATCAATTGAAGTGGAGCGAAACGTCGCTGAAATCAATTTATCTTCATTCACCTTTATGTAACAGATTTGATGGTCATCTGAACTCTATTTTTATTGAGTGACTTTGGATTCGACGAGGCGCAGCAGAAGAGAGTGTAGACTTGTTTCAAAATATCGTACTCTATCCATTAATTTAATTTCTTTTCGCGGTATGTTCATGTATAAAAAAACTGACACAATTCAACGCAATTGCTTTTGTTAAAAATAAAAGAAAAAAGGAAGAGATAGACATTAATCGTCGTTACATAAGCCCGCATCTTGCTCACAGCTTCTGAAAGTCTAATTCATAAATAAGCTGTTGGTAAATTTGAGGCTTTGACCATTTGGTTCCAGCTATGCAAACACATTTATTACATTTTCTATCTCACTTCAACAATTTTTTTCAGCAGACTGTGAAATGATTTTTTTCTTTTAAATTTCTTGTCGAATGGTAAAAAAATAAAAAAGCTACGTGTAACAACAATCATTTTTTCTACCTCGCCACTCTCATTCCAAATCTGACTGATGACTCGCTGATGATGATTTCGGTTGTGTAACCGACTGTATAATTGGCATAAACAGTGCGGAGTCATGAGGAAATATCGCTTTCGTTCTTCTCTTCATGGAGTGCAATCAGATACGCGTTGTACTGTTCCCCTCAGGCCATGCCTGTCATTAACTTCACTATAATACGTAATTATTACATTTTATCTTTTCGGAATCTTCTTTCGTTTTTCACTCTCAACGAAAGGGAAAATGTGGGCAATATGAAACAAAAGAAAGAAAAACTGTTTCCGCTTTAAAATGGTTTCAGTTTGTTCGCTTTTTTTCTCGTCTCTCATCGTGAAGAATGATGATTCGTGATAAGCCCTTTCCTTCTTTCTCACAACCATTGCAATGGTCCCACTTCAACTTTGTTGATGTCTCATGTCGCATTACAAAAATTTTCTGCTTTTAACATTGACACAAAGAAAAATGGTAGGAAGTCGTTTTATTAACAAGCAACTTCAAGATATCAACGAGATTTATGTTTGAAAATCAATGTTGATGTCGCCGGTCTTTCTTAACTGAACTGAGGGAGTCACGAAGGATTATCTTACGAGATTGATTAAATTACCCACCATCAAATAAAACTTGTGAAGACGAAAGCCTCGTGAATTTGATTAACGAAACTTTTTTAACATTGATTGATACTTATGCAAATTAAACGAATTATCAAATATTGTCTGATGTCTGACCTCTGTAATGTTGCAACTTACAACCTCAGACATGAATGGCGCCCTGATTGTTACATGAAAGCTTCACATTCTTGTGGTTTTGAAACATTTCGGTGGTTTATGGTAACACGAAACATTTTTTTTTATAAAAAATTAACCACAAAACTGATGATTGAAGAAAAATTCTCTTCGATAATTTAACAGAATTAACTTTCCATTTCAAACAAATATTGTCTCACTTTCATACATAACTGCGGGAATGTTTAACATTTATATTGAGGCAATAAATTTAAAAATGCAACATACAGCTTCTTTACGATCACCATAAGTAACAGTTTTGTGAAGGTTTTGCAAAATAACTTTCAAACAAATATTTTTCGATGAAAGTGACTTCTAGATTTGCAAATTCCTCGCATCTTCAACAGGCGAAAGCATCCTGATTGCGCATTATTGCTTTCTACAAGTCAGCAAAACACATCAGAGAAAAATAAATAAATAAAATTAAAATAAAAAATTGCGAAATCGCGGATGAATATAAAATAAAACTGACGATATGTGTCGAAATTAACATTTACATATGAATGAGTTATTTTTCTCCGGTCCTTTTTCCGCCTTCTGACGGATGATAATATAAATTATTACGATGACGATCATCTTCATCTCTTATATCCAATACATTTTTATTAATTTTCAACATAATTTAATTATATAGATAGACAGACATTTAAAATATATAAAGCAACAGCAAGCAACGGCTTGACGCGATCGTTTCTTTCTTAACTCTCATTTACTTTCACTTTGCTCTTTTATTATATTATTTATCAGATCCGAAACGAAAAGATAAATAAATGAAAAACAACACAACACGACGACGACGATTGTATGGAATGAAATGACATAAAGAAACAATAAGAAGAAGATTTCATGAGAAGAAAATTATGAGGCTGTGAAAATGCCTATAATAATACTACATTGAAGCGAAAGATAAAGCTATTAAACGTTTGTTGTAAGCTCACAGATGATTGAACCAACTTTGCTATAAAGTAATGTTTATCGTCTTAAAATTATAAGCCTATGATGAAGCAAAGTGAGATGAAGGAAAAGTTCCCACAAGAAACAGAAAAGTAAAGTAGAGCTCGTTGTAATAAATTTAAATAAATTTTTGGAGCATCGTCGTTTATTTCACTGTTGTGCGTTATGATCAACATCATAATCTCCATATTTTCCTATAACCAGCATTCACAATCTTTAAGAAAAACGCGTTGAAAAATTCTCTTTTCTTTCGCCACTAATAAAATTTCTCCCTCATTTTTTTTCTGCGTATCGACGAACGACAATTTTACGAGCTTCTGTGGATTGTGTCACATAAAAAGCTGGGATATATTTTCAATTTCTTTCGTATACTTATGTAGTATCACGATTGAATCTTACCAGCTTTTTTAAAAGGTCAGCTTTCTCAAGACTGAAGTTACAATGTAGGAAGATAATTGCAATGTGATTTCAATTCCAACTCTTTCACCACTATTCGAACGATTTTTAAATAAAGAAATTTCAATGATTTTTTTTTAATTTGTCACCGTTTTATTCTTGCAGACTTAAATATAAGCAATAAAATTATTTTTCATTATTCTAATAACATCTTTAACCTAACGAGAGAGTTTATGAGTCGTTTGAGAATTCTCCACTTTCGAATGATAATTTTTTTTCTTCTTAATCTTCTTCCGCGTATTTTTGTCTTTTTTTTGGTAAAAGGAGAAGTGAATTAAGAGAAGAAGAAAGAAATCAGTTACGAATGTTGTCCTGCTAACGCGTCTTGTTCAATCAAGATGTCTTGATAACAGAACACTTCTCAAATATTTACAAAAGCTTCAATGAATGTCTTGTGATGTACAATGGGTTGATAGGGGGCGGGAGCAGATGATAAAAGATAGAAGACAAGTAAGAAGAATGATAGATTTCTTCTTTTGGATTTAAACGTTGCGTTTTGCCTCTTCATGCATTTTGTGAGATGTCATTGATTGACATCTTCAGGAAGTAGATGAAAGGAAAAACGGAAGTTAGATGTGTTGAGAGTGTGTTCTTGAGTTAACATCATGCTTCATTCAGGATCATTCAAAAATGTTGTTCATAACAAGAAGACTAGACGCGCTTTTGGAGTTGAGTGAGTTGTTTATTTACCGGGTGGGCCATAGCTTGATTGTGGGTTGACTGGAGCTGCACCGAAGTCGCTTCCAGATGATGAGAATCCACCGCCTGATGAGTGTCCACCGCCTGATGAGAATGAACCGCCTGATGAGTGTCCACCGCCTGATGAGAATCCACCACCTGATGAGAATCCACCATCACCGCCTCCAAGTCCACCTCCGAGTCCACCTCCAAGACCACCGAGATCACCTCCAGCTCCAGAGAATCCAGCACCTGAGAATCCAGCACCGCCAGCTTCCTTTTGTGTCTTGTATTTGATGAAGTAAACTTCTGGTTTGCTGGGTTGAGTTGGTGCGGCAGTTGGGATAATAATGTCTTGTTGTTCTTCTGGTTTCTTCACCAAAACGTAGACCAAAGTCTTTTCTTCGTTTTGTGGTTGGACTGGGATGATTGGTGCTTGGTATTGTGGTGGAGATGGAGCCTTGATGAAGATGATCTTGTAGTGTTTCTGGGCTGGTGCAACTGGAATTGGACGTTGGGCACGGATTTCTTCTTGCTCTGGTGGTGGGACATGGACGTAGATGTGTTTCTGAACAATGGCAGCTTGACCACCTCCGAATCCACCTCCGAATCCACCTCCGCTTCCACCTCCGAATCCACCTCCGCTTCCACCTCCGAATCCAGCTCCGCTTCCACCACCGAATCCTGTGAATAAACATGAAAGAAATCACACTTTAATATCAAAGCATCGATCGATCATTACATAAATTCATGCGTTATCGATTTTATTATTAATTCTTTTTCTCTCTTCCTTTCGTTATTCCCAAAATAAAAAAAGCCAAAATGAAAGTATAATTTTCACTTTTTTTCGGGTTTCGTGATTTAATTAACTTTCCGCTAATCCATCAAAAACAACAGTTTTTATTTTGAGTTAACAGTGAAAGAGAGACTGGAAGCTGTTACTTAATTATCGCTTCATCTTTTACACGAGTAACTTTAATTTTAATTCACTTTCAAAACTTTTGCATGAATAAATTTAATTTTTCTCATTGCAACTTCCGTCCAAATTCATTTTAATGAGTTCACTGATAAAGTTCATTCATTCATTTAATTATTTTTTTAGTATTTTTTTTCTTCTCACGTTTGAATGAACTTGTCAACTTATCACTTTTTTTCTTTTGTTTTATTTTAATTTATTATTTATTAACACACACCTCCTCCGAATCCTGATCCACCTGATGAGAATCCTCCACCTGATGAGAATCCACCACCGCCTGATGAGAAGCCACCTCCATGGCCACCTCCGAAGCTAGAAGCTCCCGATGAGAATCCACCGGATGAATGTCCACCGGATGAGTGTCCTCCACCTGATGAGTGACCTCCTGATGGTCGGCTGTAGCTATATCCAGCTTCTGGACGAGCAGCAGCTAATGCCAAACAGCACGATAATAACACGAAAGCTCTCATATTTTCAAAACTATTTTAATTTTTTTTTCTCTCGACCAAGCTGTGTCCGATGAAAGAACAAATGTGTAACTGATGCTTATTTCCAACGAATTTTCAATTTATATAGTAAATGGTGGACTAGGATGGATGCTAAAGCTTTATGAATGCGAAAGAAATGAAATAAGACGTTGAAAAGAAAGAAAATAACATTCACTTGGAAGCAGCGAAGAAGAAGAAAATCACATACATTTTACTTCAGCTTCATCCACAATCTTCTTCTTTTCACCGTCTCAACACATTCACAACGTCGCGGCTTTACACGATCATTCTTTGCCTATATTGTTAATATTTTCATCTTCTTCTTGTTCGTGTTGTTGTTGTTGTTTGTTGTTGTGTCTGGAAAGATTTTGGACATGATGAAAGAGGGGGCAGAAGCAACCAGCAGCAAAAATAAAAAATATAATAAGAAAAAATTAAATAAGAAGAAATATAAAACAAAAGACAGCAAAAGAAAAGTAATGTGAAGAGATCCGAAATGTTGCAATTGTCCCGCGCTAACTTGACGATATAAGAAGACGAATTCATTTAAAATAAGAATGAAATCGATAACGGCATAATGTGTACAATCAAGTGTTACCTCATTCAAAAGTAAAAACAAGAAGAGAGTGGCATAGTAAATTCACATTTAATGAGTCCAGTGAGAAGTTTGTGGAACTTCACATTACAATTCTTTTTGAATTACCCGACAAAAGAAAAATAAGAGCTTCATTCAAACGCCACTCGCATAACATCAGTTGATAGTTCATTGTCATGTTACATTCACATTTGCTCCACGAAAATGCAAAATAAGCAAAAAGAAACAACAATAATAATACAAAACTTTTGGTTGAGTAAAGAAATGTCTGCTTTAAAGTTAATTAATACTTCATGTGATTGCTTCTGATGTTTGATTAACAAAATAATAAAAGGTACAACCTCATCAAATCATGTAGCAACATCTTCTCTGACTATAGTAAATCTATTCATGAACTGAAGTTGTCAAAGTCTTTAAGCTTCTTATCTTGAACTGTATAATGTGCTTTGTGTTGGATTTATTGCCATTTTTTGAAAGACACAAAGAAGAAAAGGAAAAGTGAAAAGCTTAAGCCATTTTGGACAATTTATTATTACGCTGATTTATGTGGCTTGTAATCCAATTTACTCAAATCAACGCTATAGTCCATTTGACATGAGTTTATGCTTCCATCAACTCACGATTCGTTTCTTAATAAATGTCGATAAATACTGACAAATTTAAAAGACAATAAAAATAAATATTGGGATGAATCTAAAGTAAAAGAAGAAAGAAAAAAAACTCAGAAGTTGTTATTAAGCCGATATTTATACTCAATGAAATACAAAAAATTAAATACAATTTATTATGGCTGATTTTCCGCTCGTATAGCTGTAAAAGCAACATAATTATGTGAAGATGAAGCAAGCAAATATTTCTAAGGAGCTTCAATGTTCATATTTAGTGAATCATTTCCTTGCAATGAAAGTTACTCAACATAATCAGAGAAAAGTCCATTAAAAGCCATTTATTACCAACCAACTCTTCTTGTTTCGAGCAACAATTAAGCGTCGCATATTTATTTACGAAGACGAAGAAAGAAGGGAAAGACAAGAGTTATCGCATATTGAGCGAGCGAAAAACGAAAGGAATTTTAGTTTTTTACGTATTTCCCCCATTAAATGTATTCAATACATCGCATCGCGCACCATCCAAAAAAATAAAAAAGATATTCTTGCTCCAAAACGGTACTTTCATCTTCCACAACAACCAGTTTTCAATAAAGGTTGAATGAAAACGAAAGTCTCTCGCGGTACGAAATTGTTAAATGTATCTTCCCATCAAGTACTCGATGCTTCTTACTTTAGTCATCAGCTGAATCTGTTGTTGATGCGCGAAATGCAATTTCATGATTCAAGAAATTACTTATCCACTTTGTTTCTCGGATTTATTCATTACTGACGTCCTTGCCATCTTCTGATAGGAGATAAAAGTGAATGTTAAAAATATGCTTTCACAATGCAAATAAGCTTTTTTGTCGAAAGCTTTTACGCATTTAAATTCGTGGGTGGGTCTGAACGAAAATAATTTTCGGTAAGAGAAAGGAAATGTTTATGACGTCACTTAGAAATTACGCCTTCGTATGAAGTCAGATTCAAGTTTCATCTTCGATTTCTACATATCTATATACAAACTAATTGGACATTTCCAATGGTTTCATCGTGATTCGTAAGCAAAAATGTTTCTTCTCTGAAACAAAATGATATAAGCGTATAAGCTTGAAGATCAGGAAGTTCTCGATGCATTCACAAGACACGATGAGATGCAGTGCCGCAAAAACATGTTACGAGATTTGATGATGAAGAAGAAACTTCAATATTCATGAATATATTCGAATTAAATAGTGAGAGGTTGAATTGAAAATCACAGCGCGCACTTATCCGTGACGAAATGCGAATGTGCGCTTTTTCAGCTTACAAATTCGTATTCAATGACTCTTCATATTTCGTTTTCGTACAAATTTTTTACTTTTTTCAATTATCGCGATAATAAATTTCAAACGTTTTCTTCTTTCCTCTTCTTCTTTTTTTGCAGATGATCAAGATGATGCTTGCTGTCGTTGGAGTTTTTATTTTCTGTTGGCTTCCATTCAATCTTTTCATGGTGAGAAACAACCTTTTACAACATCATTTTCAATGCCCGCGCAAATTGTTCATTTCTTAATTAAAAAAGTTGGGCTTGTTTCCGGTCCATTCCGAAGTTAATTCATTCCATGGACATTATGGATAATGATTTTAAAGCTTGTTTCAAAAATTTGAAAAGCATATGACATTCAAGCTGTTACAAACTTCTATTAGCTAACATAAACATCTTTTCTTTACATAGCTCCTTGGCATTGATGCCACGTCAGATGAGCTTCTACCTTACCTTTGGTAAGATATTTGAATATAATTTAGTGTAGCATGTTGACTTATTTCGCTTTAATTTCAATTTTTTGTGTGTTTTTTCGTTAAAGGTTCGCATTTCACTGGTTGGCAATGTCGCACAGTAAGTGGCACTTATTAAACAATACACACAAATTGAAAGTTTACAGAAGTTGCGTAAGAAAAACACGACTTTGTTGTGTTGTGTATCATGTGATGAAGTTAATTATTTTTATTTCAAACGATTGTCAGCGAAGGATTATTTAGCAAAAGACAGACAAATCACAAAATAAAAAATTGCTTAAAAAGAGATTTCATGTAATGAAATTACATCATCACCGGATGATTCCCTCTCATTCATATATCATTAAGTTATGTTTGAACTTTTCGACTTAATAATTAAAGCTCTTCGCATTTTTTTTTCTTTTTATTTCACAGGTTGCTACAATCCACTTATTTATTGTTATATGAATCAAAGATTCCGAAGTGGCTTCATTACTATCCTTCACCGAATTCCTGGCTTTGAAAAGTTTTGTTCCAAGCGCTTTAGAGGTACAAACCGATATCCCAATAACGGGGAAAGTATATTTTTAACCTTAAATCATCAATCTTGCATTAACAAAGTTAGCAAAGTTAACACTAACAAAAAATCTAACCGCATTGTTAAAAATGATGATTATTTTAATGATGACGATGGCATTAACGGTACGGATTAAAACATAATGAGCTTTTTTGTCTTTCGCTCTCTGCAATTTTATTTCTATTTGTTTTGTTTATCTCAAGTCGCTTAATATTCCGCTAAAAAGTTGTTTTGATTTTATGAACACAGCATGGTTGTTTACTTTTATCCTTTCATTTAATGACACGAACGGTGTTTGTCCAACTCAATCGCCTTTACGATTATAATGTTATGTAATGGGTTGTTAAGTCAGATTTGAATCATTTGTGCTAATCATACGTTATGTGAGATCAACGAAATTAAAAGTGTGAAATGATGACCGAATTGTGTCTTTTGAAAACTCGCCCCGGTCTTAAATCACTCGGATATTTAAACTTTCAAGAAAATATCACTTCTTTAGCGGTAATAAAGCATCTATTTGGACTCTAAATCTAAACATAACATTTATTGGTTTTTAATTTGCACACTTCATCTTATAACAATAAAGTTTGTGAATAGCCTCATCACCTAAGTGACTTTTGTTTCGCGTAACGTTAAATCTGCTTCAACAAGTTGAGATATAGCTAATAAATGTCAGTTTCGGTATTAAACTTGAACTTTGAATTGCTAAAATGTTCATTCACAAGTGTTTACTTTCTTAATCTGCTTTGCTACCATGTAGGTTGTAAAGTCAGTTTACGGGGTTAAAAATCTTCAAAGAAACCAAAAGTTGAATTTATTTATTTAGAGTGATTTTTTTCTATCTTCAAATCTCTTCGTTTCCTTTGTAATATCTTATTTATCTGAGCCTCAAAACGAGTACGCAAGAAGCACGAACTCTAACAGTTTTCATTCTGTTTCAGAGTAGGGATCAGAGATTCTTTTCCGATATTGGTAACAGATTTCAATATTTAGAAAAAAATGTTGAAGGTTTGAAAGGATGTCATTTTTCACATCACGTTTCACTCTTTACATTCGTTTTGTGCTACGATAAAATCACACACATAAGCTCCTATAAACATTCAAAGATATTTGAGCTTTTCTGTTGAGAAAAGCTCAACACGAAGCTTTTAAGATAACTTTTTACGATAAGTAACGATTTTTTTTACATCTGATGAATAATAATTATTTGGATACCATATATGACTTTACGACTTATGAGTTAAGTAAATTATCTTCATTATGATTTTGACTCTTTTTTGGGTTGATTTAATAAAAATGAAGTTATAATTCCAAAGCATATCAAGCAAAGTTATAAATAAACTTTTGATGTTCAAAAGGGGGAAAATAAAAAGTTTTGCAATGAACCTTTTTTTCTACGTCACTAAATATTATTATTAAGATCAGAGTTTCATTTATATCTGCTGAAATTGAGGGCGAATTTTTTGACTCACACCGTATAGTTTCATGTTAGTAATTTGATCTATTTGTGAAGCTTTTCTAATAAAAAAATTTGTTTTCCTTTTGAAAATAAATTTTAATTTTAGAAATATTAAAAAGAAAGAATTTCCCAACTTTTTTTAATTCAAATAATTTTAATCAATATCTGCATGATTTATGTGACACATCAGAATTTTGCTATCAAAATTTTTATTACCGAGATAAAAAAGGAAATACTTGCTATGATAATAAACACTTTGACGTTTGAAAGCTCTGCTGGATTCACAAGTCTTAACGAGAATTTTTTTTTCGTTTCTAATTAAATGTTTCAAGTATCTTCAGAGAAAGCGAGGCTCGTGTAAAACCGTCTTAAACTCCTAAGAGACTTTGGTATATACGTAAATGTGTCAGTTTAGAACATAACGTCTCGTCCCATTTCAATATTTGACTTGAAAATAATGTAAATTAGTCACAAGATACTCTGAAATCTACTTAGCGACTTAACGAACTTCACATGTACAAAGACAACCTGAAAATAACGCTGAAAATCCCATGTGAAATTTTTAAATAAATATTTCAATTATATTTATCTTGTTTTCTTCTTTTTTAATTTTTGCATATAAAATTTTAATTAGATCCTAAAATAATTTAATGGTTGTCATTATGTTTTTAAATATTTCTCAGCTTTAAATTCTAACGTTAGTCAGTTTAATAAAAACAAAATTAAGTTAATGTCCCTGAATGAAATTAATTAGGTAGAATAGTTTTAAGGGCGGATTCCTTTTCAATACATTAAATTAGTTATATGAAAGGTAGAAAAACAGAAAAATCTTTTCAAATTAAGTTGGGATGCGTAGTAGTATTCAACTAGAAAACAAATGAAGAATAATCAAGTACAAAATTTTTTAAGCACATTTTAATTTTTACGCTTTTTACTGAGAAATCATAAAATGAGAAATTATTTGAAGCCATGTTGACAGAAATACTTATCGTTAAAGGTATGGAAGAAAGCTCCCATTTACATAGAATCAACACGAGTACCATGTACATCAGCGCAAGGCGAAAGCAACAAATTACTGGGAAAACTCCTCAGAAAACAGAGGTTTGTTTATGTTTATTATGATATCAGATAACTTCGTCAACTCGATTTCCTTCAACTATTTACATATTACAAAGGAGACAAGAGTGACAATTCAATTCCAGTGATATTTGAGTATCTAACACTTATGTATGTCTCTTCCACAGACAAGCTGTTTCTGCGAGGAAACCACATTACAGAGATGATATGCCGAGGAAATAAGCGATGAAGATGGCATAAATTGTGATAATGAAAAATCGCAAAACACATACAATTAGGAGAAAAGGAAACTAAATAACTAAATAAATAAAAACTGGATATGTATGTCACTCTGATGTTGTTTATCAACGTTTAGCATGTACATATTAAATGAAATACGAAAATGTAAAGATGTAATAAGTGTAAATTAATTTATGCCACGACTGAAGCGAAAATGTGCTATCGCCTTCAGCTCCAAATCAATTCATGATGTTAGTTATGTCTCAATCTCATTAGATGATAAATATTTGTTTTTGAATTCAATTCAAATTGAATCAAATCACATCAAAAAGAAGTAAAAAATAAATTAGTATTCACTGGAGCGTGTTTGTTTGCAATGTGAATATTTATATTTGCTATCCAATTACTCATTGTACACTTATTCGAGTGAAGATTTTTTTTCCGGCATTGCATACAAAGTTTGTATAAGATACAGATGGTCATGCTTAGCTTGTTGAATTACTGAAGTTCACCGACTCAACCATCAAAGGAAGAGTCATAAATAATTCAGATTATCCGTGAAATTATACATTACCAAAAAAAGAAAGAAAGAAAACGCATATGAATGTTGAGATGCATATTATTAGGTGTTCATCATTTATATTTTCTTCCAAAAGATTCGATACCAAAATTATTAAACCAAAAAGAAAAAAAAAAGAGAGCCATATGAAGGTCATAAGTTTATAAAGTTGAGTAACTAAATTTATTTTATTATCCAAAGAGGAGAAAACAATTTATGACTGTTATAAAATTTGAATTTGTGTGCTGTTACATATTCAATAAATACTTAAATTCTTATGTACAAAATATTTATAATAATCGTTTGTTTTTACTTTTCTTTTATTTGATTATATCATTCAGTCTTTTGAAATTCAATCGCATCAATAAAATTTAATATTTGTTTGGAGAACATACATAGATTATGTCACTTAATTAAAACATTTCTTCGAAACTTCCAACATACATATCATCATCATTTTATTAAGCAGAAGTCTATCAATAAATCAAATTTTCTTGGAAAGTGAAAGCGAGTGAAAAATGTGATTCATTTAAATACCTTGACGAATTTCGCACACACATCCCTTGCATCAGCAACTTAGTCAGCTCATTAATAATTTAAATTGTTTGTTTGTTAGATGTATTTATAGCTTGTTACGATAGATACCATCAATATCTATTTATCATTGTTAAGGAACTAAGAAAATGTAAGTGTAATTTGTGATCAAGCTAATATTAGACGATCTTTATAATTGCTATCACTATTATCACCAAATCGATTATAAGACCGGTTTGATGTCACCATGCATTTGCAGCAAGACGGAAACTGAAAGTGTTCCATAACAGGTTTTCCGTCTTGGTTGATGGCTAGTAAACTTCTATAAATATAATGTTGCTTGCATTTTGACTCAACTCCCAATGGGAAGTTTTGTGAATATTCACAAGGTAAGTGTTGATTTCTAAAAAGAAACAAGAAATAATAATTAAAATTTAATTAAAATGTAATGAAACTGGTAAATAAATGAATATCAAAATGAAGTTTAAATTAATCGAATATTTCTTAATGGTTGATTAACGATTGTTTTGCTTTGATCAATTACACACGTAGATGTGTTAAGTAACTTTTTGAATATGAAAAATAAATGTCTTAGGATATTTGCAATCGAACACTTGCTTCATAATAATTGCATGAAATTAATATTTAAAAATTAATCTTCATTTTGTTGTGATGATCATTAAGATTGTGTAAACGACTTTAATAAATAATATCGTAAAATTAATTGAGAATGATGAACGAAGTTGTTTGAAATTATTATGTTATGGCAATCATAAAACATCAAATCTTGCATCAACTTACAAGCACTCTTCAATAAGAACTCCTTGTCTGTATTTATTATCCTCATTCACAATTGTCAGCCACGTATTTTGAATCGTTTGCCCTCTTTTTGGATGAATTAATCTTTTACGGCTCTGACATAATCCACTTTCGTCTGCATCAAATCTTACCGAAAAGTTTTCGATAAAGTCATCACCGAAGAGATGTTCATATTTTTCCAAATTTAATGATGAGATGAAGTTTGAGGGGTAATTCGGGTCAACTAAGCAATAAGTTTCGCCACAATCTTGAGTTGTATCAATGAAAGTGATTGATGCTTTTCGATTTATATGCTTCTGTCGACTTCCGCCGGTATCAATCTTTCGTGTACGTGACAAACTATCATTTCGGTAAAATCTCTAAAACGATGGAAGAAAAATAGAATGGAAAGTGACTTTCAATGAATATCAATTCGATTTGCAAACGTTTACTTACAATACGTGAATTTACATCATAATTCGATAAGTGATAACTTTGGGGAATTGTCAGCATCTGAAAAGATTTCAAAACTGTTAAGTTTCATTTCAGAATAATAAATCAGTTTGGTAAACAAACACAGTTCGAAGTCTGTTTACTAACGCGATCTATGACCTTGAAAGTAATTTATTCTCAAAACTTTTTCGTCGCAAAAATATTTTGTTTTTGGAACTTACATGCTGAACTGTCATCAACAGAATCACACAGATATCAACTCTCAATTCCATTAATATAGTTCAATAAATATCTCCTAACATAAATTTTACTTCTTCTTTATGACACATTTATTTCAGATGAACACTCTACAAGTTGCTTTCAAACAGTCACAACAATAAAATCATGCTTTTTCTTCTCACAATAAGCGTCTAAATAACTTTTTTTCTTCACCAGCTACAAAGCGAATCATTCCACTGCGAGATATGAAGTAACACTAAGTAGCTTTAACTTAACATTTGAGAAAATATGAAAACATTTAAAGCATTCATACAATGAAGATATTCATTTGTTTTCATTTTATTTACAAAAAATAATCTGCTTCGTTAGTGTTTGCCACAAGGTGGTCATAAAGTTATTAAATTGCTGCTTAAGTCATATGGAAGCTGAAGATTTCAACTAACACATTCACACCATCTGATCGTTTCAAATTTAGCGAGATATTCAAATTTTACCTGATTACACCTGATATGAAGATATGAGAATGTGTTGATGCTTTTTTATTTAAATTATTGTAGTGTTTGTGTGGTGTTAAAAATTATTAAAAGATTGTTTTGGATTTTCTCTCTGTTATTTTTACGTCATCTCATGAATTCTTGAATTCTTAAGTGATTTAAAATGAATCGATTTAAATTCAGAAAGAATGAAGGCGGAATTTGTAGGTTTCGTCGAGTCACTTTTTTAAAAAATAGTGAAAAGAAAATTAAAAAAATTTCTCCAAATCTTTTGTTACATCTTATCAAGAAGAAGTATGAAACTTTTACTTTTATGATCCATTACTTGAGTATGGTGTGATGCTCTTAAAAATTTTACACACTTAAAGGTACCTGACTAGTTAATCTGTTACAGTTTAAGAATATTAAGGTGAAAAACACTTTTAGACTTGTTTTATTACATATCGACAGGAGCCTAAACGGATTCACTTGCCACTCAAAATCTTTGTCTACAATAAAACTTTACGATGAAATAACTACGTAAAATTAAATTCTCAAGTGGGCGCCTAATGGGTTTATGATCGACCCTGGATTTTGGCAAAGGATGTTCTACAGCTCTTTCAACAACAGTGAAAAGTTTTGCTGGGCGGTAATGGGAATTCCCAAACCAGAAATCGAATTGTTGACGAAGCGAGTTCACTGCCGCATTTATATTCTTGTTTAGATCAACTGCGAGGAACGCTAATGAATTTTAATTTTTTTTCGAATATTTTGGCAGCTAAGTAATGAAATTTCGTGAATTAGTGCTTTGAAAGAATTTTACGAAATGTCTTCGTCTTGTAAAATTATAAACTTAATTATGTTTGACACTTTGAATAGGTTGAGTAGGTTGTATAGTGACCCTTCATAATTTGTGATAGCTTTAAGTGTTTCATCAACACGCAATTAGGCATTTATACCTAACATTCACTTAAACATCAATTTAATTACGTTAATAAAATGTTGTGAGTGTTGCTAGAAAGTTGTTAGTTCCTTACATTATGAATAAGTTCAGAGAACTACGTTAAAGGCATGACATAAGTATCTGTCGATATTCTCTCACTCTCATTGTATTTTCTTCCTTCTTCTTTTGTCTAAAAGTTGTCTGTCAACAATATCAATATACCTTAATGAACTAATTTTGATAGGTCGTTTAGAGATTGATCGTGACATAATAAAGTGACCCCCTGGAAAAGTGCGGAGATATACGCAAACAATCTCTTTTACTTATAAAATATTCAGAGTATCTGGTAGAAAGGAAACAAATTAACAGTCGCTGTTGCGAGGTTGTTTCCTAGCTTTTTCTCGATTATTTAAATAATATCTGGGCTTATTGCTGAAAAAATATCAACGACGATCAAAAATTGCAATCAAACGTGAGCTATTTAGTTGTAGCTTTCATGGGGGAAAGGAATCAAGCCGGTAAATCAATTAATCAAATTCTTTTTAAAAAGGGCGCTGAATCAGCTGTCTCAGCAACACGAAATAATTATGACTTCATTTTACATTTATGATAGTTGATCTCTTCATGAAAGTGCCTGTGGATTTTCACTTTTAAAAAATAAATTCATTTGCAAATTTGATTCGTTGTTTTTAAACGACAATACTAAAACGAAAAAAACATGTTTTGAAAGGCTTAGATAGCATGTAATTTTGCAATAAATTTCAATTAAAGCTCGATCGACTTTTGATCGACTCATATTCACAGGAAATTTCAAAATTGATGAATAATAAGTTGAGCCTTCGATAATTGAGAGAAAAAACCGCTTGATTGCAAAACGTCAATATTTATTGTTTATTTTCAAGTAGAAAGAAACGATAAAAATCAATAATTGTTTACGTTCATGTATGAAGACTCCCACAGATGTAAAAGAACGTTAAGAAACAATAAATAAATATTTGTCAAAACAAACACGAGCTTGAACTGAATCAGTTCTTATCATCAGTTCGTTGTAGGTCCAACATTCGAACAGTAGGATAAAAATTAATTAATTTCGCACATTTACCAGTCAATTAATCCATTAAACAAAAGTCCAATTGTGAAAGTGATTTTATGCATAATTAGATGTTTAATTGAAAGCCGTTTCTTAACCCCATGTGCTTTTTTTGTGAATTAAATTAATTTGATGTCATTAAGCAATCGTGAGAAAAAATTAAAGCAAATTTAAAGTCTATTAATAATTCAAAAACATTTTCTTTATCTTATCATTGAAAGCCCATCAATCCTTTTCATTCAACATCTTAAGCTGAAAAGCCGATTCTGTTATCTAAATTTAATTCTTTTATTAGCTTGATTAATTTCTGCTAGTATTCAGATGTTCACGATTCATTGTCGGCAGTGATGAAGTTTTTAACACAATTTTACTACACCTTTTTGTTTACTCTTCTGAAAACATCAACGTCAATATGTGCAGAATGGACAGCAACATTCGAACCGACCCATGTTACAGTTCAAATGGAAACATTTGAATCAATTCAATTGACTTTGTCAGGACTCTCAGATGATACAATAAAAAATATAAACGACCGAGACATCGTTCGCTTGGTTACAGACGATGGAAATGTAGCAAGAGTTGTATATGGAAGCATAAACTTCGAGGAGAAAGAAGACAACGATGGAACTTGGCAGACAATATTTGAAATTGAAGGAGTTTTTTTGGGTATGAAATTCACGAAGCGAAAATAATTCGATGATCAATGATTTTCGTTATTATTTACTCTGAAGGATCAACGAATATTTATGTGGAAATAATAAAGAATTCTGAAGTCGAGACATCATCAGAATCTATTGAAGTTGTAGTCATTCGTCCGGAGCGGCTCTTAGACACAATGTTTTCGGTGACAATTGTTATTCTCTTAGCAATCTTATTTGTCAATTTTGGTGCTTCAATCAACACATCTGTAGTTAAGGAGATTATTAAACGACCCATTGGGCCGGCTATTGGTTCTGTTTGTCAATTAATTTTTATGCCGCTTCTTGCATTCGGTCTGGGCCTGGCTCTTTTTCCTACACAGCATTACTTAGCGCTTGGATTATTTCTTGTTGGCATATCACCAGCTGGCGGACAAAGCAATATATGGGCACTTCTACTAGATGGAAACGTCAATCTAAGCATCGTTATGACAACAATTTCAACTCTCCTTTGTTTTGGTACAATGCCTTTCTGGTTGTTTACACTTGGACAAACAATTTTTGATCGTGCGAACTTAGGAGTTCCATATCTACGCGTTCTTATTGTAGCCGCAAGCTTATTAGTCCCACTTGGTATTGGATTGATTATACAGAAAGTTTTCCCAAAAGTTGGAAAGTTTTTGGTTCGTATTCTGAAGCCATTGTCATTGGCATTCCTTGTAATTATTATTGTCTTTGGTCTGGCGACGAATTTATATATGTTGGAATTATTTTCATGGCAGGTTAATATGAATGACCGGACACGTTCATTGAAGAATGTCTGAAGATACATTTAATATTATTTCAGGTTGTGGTGGCTTGTACGTGTTTACCGCTTCTTGGAAACATTATTGGATTCACAACTGCTAAGCTTTTGCGGCAACCTACCCCAGACGCAGTCTCAATTTCAATTGAAACTGGTATCCAAAACACCGGGCTTACAATGTTTCTCGTAATGTTTTCGTTTGGTCAACCTACAGCAGATATCACAATGGTGATTCCAATTGGAGTATCTATTATGATGCCAGTTCCACTTATTATACTTGTTATTATACATAAAACAAGAAAACAGTAAGATCATTAATTTTACTTAAAACAAAATTAATCTCCAATTATTCTTAATTTTTGTTTACTTTTTCTCAGCTTTGCACAGAAAAAACTCAAAAAACTTGAGGAAACTTCGTCGTCAGTGGAATCAGAACGGAATTCATTTTAAATCAAGGAAAATAAAACCTTTAAGGACATTCAGTGATCTTGATGTTTTAACATTTTGTCAATGAATGTTGTAACTTTTTATTAGATACACTCTACTTAAATATTAACATACGTATTTAGTAAAAGTAATTACATGTGATGTAACAATATTTATTTGAATTTAGAGCGCAAAATATCTGAATTTGAATAAAATTAACATAATTAAGTACGTGGACGGAAATTTACTGAAATTAACATCTTTTAAATGTATCATTCAGATGTCATTATTACAGTGGATGGGATTTTATGAAGCAGAAGTAAGTAAAAGCATGTTAAGTAATTGAAGAAGATTTCGAAATGAAATAAAGAAAGAAAGCTCGAAGGATTTAAGAGCAATTATTTCATTAAACTTTAAGTTGTTGTTGGATAAAAAGTTTTACTTACATAAATGTGTTGGCACGCTTAATTTAGCCCTCGAGACGATTCTTAAGAGCAGATGACAAAGTTTTTACGAAATTAAAGTAATCATCATCTGTTTTCATGAAATTTACATTTAATGAAATATTCAAATATTTAGATAGAAATGAATTAAGAGATTTTACGCCATCTAAATCTCAATTACATACAAAAATTAATTATATTTTATTATGTAGAAACAATTTTGAAAATACCAAAATAAGACAATAATTTCAATTAACGTGTGCAACTAATTAAGTTGTAATTTTCACTTATGTAAATAATGCAGCATTCGAGATTCATTATTGGGACCACAACAGGAGGTGAAGTCAGACTTGAGTGAATTTTCGACAGTCATAGACTGTAATGTTTTATGAAGAGAGCGTCGATTATGAGCTCCTTTAATCCAATTATCTATAGTATCTGAAATTATGTGTGCCATAACCAGATCAATCAGTGACCAAATCTCTTTCACTACGCAATCCTCAAATGGCCAATTACCATTCACTGGTGTTCCTCTATTTTGTCTGGTTTAGCAAACGCAACGGAATTTCATCAGAAATTAAATTGTTGAATAGGAGCAATGAACAATTCAAAAACAATTTAACAACTTTTTCTCGACAAATTGAAATTAAGAGCAAATCTGAAAAGCTCTCATGTCAAGTTGCGCCAACTGGTTTTTCTCCTTTCGGATAAAGAAAAATGCTTTAAAAATAAATAATAACAAAAGAAGAAATAAATACCAAAATGTAAGACTAAAGAGTGATACACAATTGGAACAACTAGGATCGCAAGAGATTAGCCTTGAAACTCAAGTTATCAGTTTCGAACCTCGACCGGTTGACGCTTGTCTCCACTTACTTTCAATTATATGCAGCAGCTTCGGTATTCTGAGGTCGTTTAATGTTGGCATGATATTATCATGTGACAAGTTTAAAACTAACACGATGAGATAAAAAGAAGCAATTTATTACGCAAAGAACCCTTTCTTCAACTTCCCAACATTTAAAACTGATTGTTGTTCATGCATTCACGCGTTGCCAGTTCAATTTTGATTAATTCACTTAGAAGAAGAAAGAAAAAATTTAAGTAAAGTAAAAAAAATCGGTTAACAATCAGCCTGCCACCACTCTCATACTGCATGCTTGCGAGTAAGAAACTTTATAGCATCTATAAGTAATGGTAAAGAAAAAGTTTTCATATTAAACACAGTTTGTATCTCCAGATGTAAAGGTCGTGTGTCTGTTACAAGTGAAGCACATTTTATTTAAATCCGGCAAATAAATAGTCAAAGATATCAATTTTGTGATTAACCGGCTTTGACAACTATAAATAGAGAATATCTAAGTATTATTTTCGCGCATCAAGGAGCATCGCCACTTATCGGAAGCGCACACATTTAAGAAAAAACCGAGAGAAGATACGAACCAATAAAAGAAAGAAAGAAAATAAAACAGCGGTGAAGAGAAAAATTTCTATTTTTTGTTTTTTGAAAGTGAGAGTTGTTTTATGGTAAAGAAACCCGACGTGGTTAAATAAAAAATAAGTGAAGTTCAGTTTCCTCAACGGTTTCTTGCGTAAAGTTTGTGTTACGAGGATTAAAAATTTAAAGTGATTTAAATATTCTACATCCAAAAACTCATCAGTTCTTCAAGCCAATAAAATATAAAAATAATTCAATAAAATGAAGGTAATAAAATTACTAACAACCAACGTACATTATGCAAACATGCAAACAGCTTTAATATTAAGCCAAACAAAGAAGCATTAAACTCATCAACATATAGTCAAATTAATTCGAAATGAAAGTGAAAACAATTTAAGCTGATGACGTCAGAACCAACTAAAGCTTTCATCATTTAAAGAGTATTTAAGCATTTTCAAATGAAACTTTAAGAACGACGACTGTGATAAATTTGAAATGAAAAACATTTTCCAATTTTCTATTTAAAAAGAAATAAATGTGTGGAATTACTAATTTCATTTAAATTTCTAAAGTTGTTATACGTAAAGGCGTTAAGATTTTTCAAAAGCACTCACATAACTTAATGTACAAATAGATGAAGTGAACGAAGAAAAGAAATCTGTTACAACAAATGCTTGATAAGAACTTTACATAACATTCTTAAAGGATTTAGAGAAATCTTTTCATGATTCGTGAAGATTTGAAACTTTTATGTGCTTTCTTCTACCTTTGAAAAGGTGTTTAAATTAGAAAAGTTGTAGGCGGAAATTTTCAAATATGATTCAGTCATTTTGGTACAAATGATATCGCTAAGAGACGACATAGTCGATATAATTTTTAGGCATGAAGATTAAGCACCAAATTTTGTGGACCACGGTTCATTAAACATTATCTCTTTTCCTGATTAATCACTGTCAATTATGGAAGTCTTAATTGGAATTTGTTGGATTAACAAAAGTTGATCAGGCAGACAGGAATAAAAGTCAACGGTGTACTTTCAAAAACGCCTGCCTAGCAAACAAAACACATAAACAACTTTCATTTGAGTTGAAGGCTTCCACTTACATAAGAAAAAAAGGGTTCTTGCATTTCAAGCATTCCCTTCGTAATAAAATTATCCTTGAAAATGATGCAATCACATGTCAAATGATTTCGTTATGTTTCAACTCCTGAAATTTAATTATTCAAATGATTTCCTAAGGCGAATGAAAACAGGATTATGTGCATATAAATGATTACAAATTTAACGTCAACTGTTATTAAAACTCAATAACAAGGCTGAACTATGAAACAACTTGTTGCATTGCATAGTTTTCAATCGCACTTATATCTTAATATATATTATGAACATCGAACGAAGTCGTTTCATTCCAATTAATCTCATTTCGTAAAGATTTTTGGAAGATTTTTTTCACATTAACAACCTGTTATAACAACACTTGAAATGTTGTGAAGTTTCCCTCACTTTAATTTCAAAACTCTACATTTTAAACAACTTCATTGTTTTTATTTTCTCTCTAGGTCCATATGTAAGCAATGTTTGGTTCATTTTTCAAATTTCATGCATTTCACAGACATATATCATTCGACTGTGCTGCAGTGTGTGCGAAACTAATTCAAAGTGTAATTATTCGCCGTTACTTCATTCGATCATTTGTTGATTTAACTTCTTTTTTTTTTGTGTGTTGAAAAGAAAATATTAAAAAAGAAAATAGAAAAAAAATTAATCAATCGACGTTCATTAAAATCGTTCTTTTTTTTGTCGTCTTTGATTTTATATGAAAAAAGCGCATAAGTCCAAAAAAAATATTTGCGAAAGAAAGCTGATAGAAATGCTCATTTCAAATTAACATGATGCCCGACCGTTGCATAATTTGATGTCAGACTTAAAAAAAAAAGCTTACGAAATGTCGAGTGAAAGGTAACAACGCATACGTTTGGTCCAAAAAGTTGTTTCATTTTGGCACTTTTCCACTTTTCGAATGCGGTCGTTAACTCATTCAATCTCTTTTGGTTTCTTGGAATTAATTTGAGTAATGGACAACAAGATTTTCCGTGAAGGAACCAGTTCAGAATATTTTACCGATTACACAAGATTTGAGTGAGTGCATGTTGCCTTCAAATCAAGGACTAAATTATTTTTTGAGATGTTATTAAGTAGGGACAACATCAAGCGTGTCAAGATTACGGCCTACGAATAAATTACTTTTAATGATACTCCTACGAATTAATAAGACATAAATGCAACTTTTACTATCACTTCAAAAAGAAAGTAAATCGAATCACTCTGAAATTGAGATAATTCCATGTTTTTTTCAGTGTCGTAATTTATATCAATAGCTTCGTTAGTCCATTAAACAAAATAAAATGAATAAACATGAACGACAAATATATTTTGTTCATTAAAGTGTCACGATGAAGTTTCTTCCAGCTAAAACATTAAATAAACATAAAGTTTTGCCATGCTTTTAAAATTCGCGATGTCACTCCCTAAAGTTGCTTAATGTTGTATACTTAGAATAGACGAATGTTTGATTTTAACGTCCATGACATATGATACATCATGTTTACTCTAAAAGCTTCTTCTTTTTTTCATTACTCATTAACATTTATCGTCGATGAAGCGTGAACACTTTCAGAGACATTGTTGACTTTTTATTATTTGGTTCATTTTGGGCCTTTTTTTGATGATACACGATAGATGTTACTTTCACGAACTTGAAGCACAAGGACGACGAACATCAAAAGAAATTGCAATTTCCAAGGCTCCAATTACTTCGTTTCATATACAACTTTTTCTTTTATTATTTAACCTTTATAAGATTAATGATAATTGACTAACACACATTTTATGCAACATTTCAGATTGCTTGCTTTATTATCTTTGCCTTACTGCCAGTTGCATTCACAAAAGAAGCAGAAGCTGAGCCCAAAAATGATATTGATGACACTCCAAGAATCAAGCGTGCTGGTTTTTCCTTAATCGGAGGAGCATTGCAGGTAAATGAATCAAATTTTCATATCATTAAACATTCTAAGATATAAAAAAAATTCATTATTCATAATTAGAGTCTTCAAAAGAATGCATTCAGTGCATCAGCTTCACTTTCAAGTGGTAGTAGTAGTTCATCAGCTGGTGCATCAGCTTCATCATCGCCTCATCAAGAAGAAAGTCATTCATATCATAATCATGAATATCATGTTGAAGAACCACATTACGAACAACATCATGAACAACAACACGTAAATCTCTTTCATTATTTTTATCTGCCAACTTTGTCTACATTTATGTTGTTAAAACATTTTATTTACTGGTTAATGTGGGTTTAAAAAAAGATTTTTTATCGTATTCACTCCATTTAATATCATTTTCAATAGTTTTCATTTCTATGGTTAAATATTTATGGCTTGATGATGAATGCCAACTGTTGAATTGATGATGTTCTTACATCTTCATTCAACATAAATTTAGATTTGCATAATGAAATCAGCATAGAAACGCGCTGGGAAATAAATTCTCATCATTACATGAATGTAAATAATGTGACGAAGCTGATTCTTCATTTCCCTTTTCCCAGAAATATTTGAGATGATAACTTTTGTCTCTTCTCCAGAATATTTACAATAAAGAGAATTTGACATTCAATTTGAGTTGCTTCTGTCAAGCGTATTGACTTATAATTTCTGACAAACGAAGATAATCTTAGAAGAAGTCCGAGAAAATTTGAAATACCTTCAAGCTCTTGAAAAGCGCAAAAGGGAATTCAATCCTTTCTTTCGGTATATAAGCACTCATATTTATCTTAAACATTTTCTACATAAGCGTTTTCCGCAAAACCATGCCTCAATATTTCACCGAATTGACGTCAAACCACAAGCATCATCCATTCGAAAACTTATTCTAGCTTCATTGTGGGATGGATCAATAATTCATAGTATCTAAATCTTTTAAATTCAAGTCACATCATCTCAGTAAATATCTATGCAAGAATTTCAAAGACCTGAAATTGACCTTGTCAATTTAAACGTCTCTCATTATCGACGCTTTTCTCGTTAAATTTCATATTTTTTAACATTGAAGATAATCAATCGAAGTACGACATAAATGAAGCTTAACAACAAACTTATCGCTTTCACTTTTTAGGATACAAAATCATTTGATGGCTGGGAGTTGAAACAGTCTATCGTCAACACTTTGCTTCAAGCTGTGAAGGCAATTGCTGGTGGAATAACAACATTGAATGGACAACTTATCAAAGGCAGTGGATATTTGGTGACACAAAAAGGAAAAGTATGCATTCAAATGAGATTTTCAATTCTCCATCGATATGAGCTTAACTTACTTGACACATTTATTAACATTACATCAAAAATTTGTTTTCAGTTGATTTCACAAGGTGGGGATGCGGTGTCAAGTGCAGGCAAAAATATTATCCAAAACGCTCATTTAGTGAAACCGGATACAAGCGGAGGTCATGGCGGTGGATACAGCAGCGGTCCAAGGTTTGTCGCCAAAAACTTTTCCGATATTTTATAAAAGTTTTAAATTTTATTTCTTCATAAAATAAAATAGCTTCGGGCATTCTTTGGGAGCATCATTCAGTGGTCTTTCATCAGGTTTAACCAAATCTATCTCAAGTTTGTCAGCTGGTTCTGCTGGTCAAGTTGCTAGTTTGTCAACAAATGCCATTGGAGGTTTATCATCAGGATCCGCCAACGCAATCGGTGGCTTGTCAAAAGGTTCATCTTCAGCAGTTGCTGGTTTGTCATCAGGTTCAGCTAACTCTGTAACATCATTGTCATCATCGTCGTCAGCATCTTCATCTTCTTCTTCTTCATCATCCCACGGTCACGGACATTCTTCTTCTGACGTTAAACCTGACGGTGCGTGAACTTAAATCATCGACTCTTGTTTCAGTTTTTAATGAACAAAACCCTTTTTTCTCGCTTGCAGCATACGCTCCAATTGAAGGACCAAGTTACACTTACAATATTCCAGAAACAAATAATTATGGAGGCTACCCTGAAGAAGTGAAACCAGTAAACTCTCTTGGATCTTATGGCCCACCCAAACCTACAATTTCATACCATCAAGAACAACATCATCAACATCAAGAACAACCTCAACAGTCTTATGGAACTCCAGATTTCACAGGTAAATAATTAAAGCAAGCAACACACGATACAAATAAATGCCGACATTCCGTGAAGACAATATCGACGTAAAGACAGAAGACATAAAGTATAAAAGCTTTCATGCAAGGAAAGAATGTTTAGATTTCTTTTTTTCTTAAAGCATCAAACAATCCACTCGAATAGATTGAAATTTTTGAAGGAGAATTATATTTTGGTTGCTGAAAGCTTTAAGCTACGAACATAAATGATGTATGTTCTGAATACTGATTACAAGTACATTCTCATGCCTTGAACATTGACGCTTCATCACTGATGGAATTTCAATTGAAAAATTCTATCTCCTTATGTAAATAAAAGCTCATAAGATTGTATGGTTGTCAATTTTAAGTGCCGCTATTTAAAAAATATTGACAATGAGAATGTTCGAAAAACTCGTTTCGACATCTTTTGAAAAAAATAAAAAATAAAGAATGAAATGAAACCTCAAGAATTTGCCGTTGTCCCGTGCAATGGCAATTTATGAAACACCACATGCTACATGGGAGCAAAATGATCTTGGAAACGACAAACAGAAGTGCCATTCAGGTTACTCTTGGCTCCTTTTTTTTATTAAAAATTTATTTAGGATTGAGAGAACTTAATGTTGATTAATATTTCTTCACTTATATCGTCAAAAGTAATTTCTACCAAATGTTCAACAAGCTCTCACTTCTAAAGAATAACAAAATATTTTCCAAGTGAAGAACTGAAATGAATTATTAATAACTTATATTTTTGCAATAACTTTTCCATCACAAAACCCTCCAAGAATGTTATGCTAGTTAATTTATGTGATGTTGTTATTCAGAATATGTCACATTCATCTCTATTGAGATATTTAATATTCGACTTAAACATTCTTGTTAAACATAAACCAAAACTTATGTTGTTGAACAAGGATAGGTTTCATTTTTTTATTCGAATTCTTTCTTTATTTTCGCTCAACGTAACGGAATGAAGGCAAATTTCTGATGAATAAAAAGAGATGAATTTATGTTTAAAAACCTCATAAATATTTGTGAATCCCATCCAAACTTGCCCAATGAATCCTTCAGCTTTGCAATAATCAAGGTCAGAAAAGATTTTCCTAACTGTTGATGTGGCTCAAAATATCTTTCAAATGATAATTTTGGCCACCATATTTGCATGTCTATGTGTATGCAAATCTTCTAAAGATTTGGAAACAACCTTTAAAGGATGTCCGTTCCCATTTGATCTCTTGATGAAATATTGCAAGCAGTTTCCTTTCCCCATAAATAATTTCCATCATTCCAAATCATCAAACATTTCGCTTATTCAGTTGATTCAAAATATTTCTCTTTTACCAAATATTTAGATGGTGGCTCGTATAAGCCATCTTCGTACTTCGAGGAAAACGACGTTTTGTCTAGCATTCTAAAAAATATTCCACACAAACCAGTGAAGTCAGTGGAGTATAGTATTGGACATGATAGTGGATATAGTTCCAATCAGTTTCCTTTTCCAAATCAACATCCACAAATTCCTCCATTTAAACCTCTCAGTAATTATCCTTCTCATAATATTCCATTCAAAAATGCCCCTCAAACATTCAGTTCCCAATATGGTCCCCCTAACCACATTTCTGGTTTCTCCGGTCAACCATCGATAAAAAGGCCAATAGCTGTGAATCCAAAAGCTTACGACATTTATCATACGATGAAACTTAAAATGACCAAAGAGAAAAACTTTGTAACTTTACCGACCATTGAAATTGGCGACGGACTTGAGATTCAGAAATCCATTGGGTATGAAATTTCAGCCTAAAGGTTTTCATGTTTCTCAAAGCACACACAAATTGATTTGATGAAAAGTCATTTAGATAGATAACTGTTAAGACTGGGATAAGACAACAAACTTCACAGAATGACAATGTACATATTTCTAAGATAACAAACGAGGTAATGACAATCGTGAACTATCATTTAATTTTATATTTAGCTAACACTTGTTTACAGATATCTGCTGACGTGTTTTGTTTATCATCCTTTTCTATTTATTTATTTACCATGTTTTTTTTTCATCCCAAATAGGTCACTTTGGCAAGAGAATGATTGTAGTCGCTTAAAGTAGAGAAGAAGGGGGAGGGTGAAGACTCATCACAAACATTCTACTTTCAAAGCCCTCGGGTTTATGAGGTCATTTTCGCAACCGTCATTTAAACATTTAGATAAATTGAAAGTGTTTTTTATTATAATTTAATGGTTTTTTAAATATTTTACTTTTATTTTTCGGCCAATGTATCTAAGTTTGTAACTTATAAATAAGTTTTTAAATGCTACCCTTTGCGTTATTCATCACGCTTCTCTCATTAAACTAATTTCCATTCCTTTTAAAATTACTTTTTGAATTGATTCACACGTAGCTTAAAATGTCTGTAAAATAAGTTGATGTAGATGAGATTCATGTGAGGAATAAAATTTAATTAAATAAAAATTGTCATTTTTTTTCTTCATTTTATTTAATTCGGTTTTTATAGAACTTTGTTTATATGTCTCGTATTTTCAGATTGAAAATGAAATAAAGAACAAAAATTTTACCTTCAACTTGATTTTCAGATAAATTAATTGAATTTGATTGTCGATTTGATACGAAGATGATGAAAAGCTTTGTTACAATTTGTAAGAAATTGGACAATTTAATGAAAGATTGAATTGCCAAGTCGATCAAGGAAATGTCAACTTTCTTCTTAATCATTTAGAAAGCCATAAACTTAATGAATTCCTTTCGAAATTTCTTTAAATAAATGCTATGGTATAAATCTGAAAATGTTGAAATTTACTTTAGAAACTCATGAATTCTTAACAAGCATCATTTATTGAATTCTAAAAATTTAATCAGCCTAACAACGAAATTATGCGAATCTTGAAAGCCATGCATTGATGTAGAAAAGATTTATTAACTTTATGGATATCTCATGCGAATAAATAATGTGTAAACATGTGTGAGAGTAAATTTGCTAGCATTCAAATTTACAAAGAGTAACCAAAAGAGATGTCGTGCAAAGCTGGTGAACTCTGGGGAAGAATGTAATTTGGATCTTTTGCTAGTTGATCTAAGACACTTGTGACACGTGCTTGAGCTGGTTTTGATGCAAATGTTGTTCTTTGGAATGTTTGGAAAGATGGCTGTGGCACTTGTTGAGGTTGTGGAGCTGGTTGTGGTGGTGACTGAGGCTGTGGTGCATTATATTGGAAAGCTGGTTCTTGGACAAATTGTTCGAACTAAGAAGAGATTCAAAATTAATCAAAAATCATTTTCAAATGATTTGTGTTCTTACTTTGCTAGTAAAACTGTCAGATCGTGAAGCTGGTGAGAAGAGAGAAAATTGTTGTTGTGCTCGATTTGCGATTTGTGGTGCGATTGCTTCAGTTTGTGATGGGAATTGAGCAGGTCGACGATTATCAATTTGTTGGAAACGTTCTACTGGTTTCGGTGCGGGCTGTTGAGGGGAAAATGAGTAACTTTCATCATTTATGAATTGCTGTGGACGTGCAGGGACTGGTAAAGCGTATTTTGGTCGGACAACTTGAACTGGTCTTGGTGTTGCTTGTTCTTCATATTCGTAATATTGAGGAACAGCAGAGGGAGCTGGAGCCGGAGCCAACTTTCTCTTCTCAGATATTGCTGGCGCGTAGTTGAATGATTGCGGTCTGGGGGCTTTTGAAACCTAATCGAAAACATTCACAATATTAAACAAACATTTCATCAGAAGTAAATAATTTACTTGTTTTTGTCGTGCAACGAATTGTTGTTGTTCATCTTCATAATCAGCATCTTTAACGTCGTTGTAGTTTATTGGAGCAACCTGTACAGAATGAATATAAAATGAAGAGATTTAATGCTTAGGATAATCCATGTCAAATCGGATAAAAGACTAACCGTGATTCCTTCGCCACTCGGTTGGAATCCGTATTTATCGGCACCGTATTCGACAACTCTTACTTTACCATCTCCATCAGTGTATCCATATTTTCCTTTGACGTCACCATTTGCAGCTTTTGTTTCGATCTTAAAGCTTCCATCGGCGCCTTCATAACCGTACGTGTAGCTTCCATCTTCGTTATGACGATTGATTTGTTTCAAGATTGCAACTGGTTCTTGTTTGGGTTGTTCTTGTTGCTGAGAGCTGAAACGTGAAGACCCGGAAGAATGTCTTACGGCGGGTTGATAGTCTTCATATTCTTGTGCCACACATAGAACAGATAAAGTGACGAGTATTAACTGTGAGAAGGAAAACAAAAGAATGTTTCATAAAATCTGTTACTATTGTTAATGGCAACGTAACAAAGACCATTGAGATAAAACGTGCTGAGCTGTCTTAAAACCAAAAGTCTTCTTTACTTAGAGTCACGTCAGCTAATGCTGCAAAAAATTGGACCCATAAACAATCCCTCACTCCCCCTTTCTGTAATTCTTTTTGATTTTTCAGCTTCCACATTAAACGAAATGTTTCATCTCAATTCTCTTGGAAACATTTTGTAATCTCTGTGGGGTTTTATAGAAGAAAAGTTCAGATCTAATCAAAAATGAATAGCATTGAGGTAAAGGAAATGAAATAAATTTTTAATATTTAATCTATAAGATTGAGAAGCAAAGAAGTTCAGTTTCTGAGATCTGTTTAAGAATATCGCGAATTCCATGCGGCGACTGCCAAATGCTACATTTCAGTTATGATTATATTAATCACATCGTTCAGCGATTCCTTATATTTTTCTCTGAGTAAACATTCTTTAGAAAAGAATTGCAAAATATTTTCCTCTTGAGCACGACCACCCAAAATAAAAAATTCAATCTTAGTTTATATTTTGGGCTTTTCCTTTTTGTTTATGAATTTTTTAATAAATCTTTCACAAGAATAACAAGTTCATTATCAATATGAACCTGACTTGTTTTATATTAAACTTGAAAAAATATTTTCTTAATGTTTGTTCTTCGAGACTAAATCCAATTTTTTGCCGAATTCTTGATACCTTTTTCCGGTACACTTAAGCAAGAAATGTCGAAGTTTTCTTATTGTCTTGCAAACAAAGTAATGAAGTACATTGCTAGGTAGGAAAAGACATTTGTAAGAAGAAAAAAAAAACTTTTTTTACAGCAAATACCTGCTGTGCTTTGAAGTGAAGCAAGGCTATGCTATGAACTTTACATTGTTTGAAGATGACGATAGGGAATAAAAGCCTGATACGTCTAGTTGAGATGTTTCCATTGAAATTGAAATCTCAATTTGCGACTTGATTCAATCTAATTCAAACACATCCGAAATTACACAAATAACGAGATTCCCAATATTTCTTATGCAAACAAAGTTTAAGTGGGGTCTAACTTTTAAATCATTTTGCAGCATCATGAATTCTTCAGTTCAGTCTCATGACTTCATGACCTTTCAACGACACGAACTTTTAATTCGATCTTCATTATTCATTGCACCATCAACAATAAAGTACTTCATGATTATTTTTATTACTATTTGTTGTTGTGTTATTACAAAAACATGTTCATGGTTTGCGAGTGAGAAAATTATGTTGGATTAAAGCGACAAAAATGTCGATTATGTCAGTTTCTTGTAGATATCACTGAATAATTCTCCAAATGATTGCACAGACGATTATGTATTTATTTTAATGTTTTGCTCCAAAAAATTACACCAATTGTTAGGTGTTTTCTAAAGATTATTCAATTAGGTATTTGTTAAGATACTAAATTGCTTCCATAAATTTCTATTACGGTCAAGGATAACTTCTATTTTCCTGTAGTATAAACGTTCATGTTAAAATAAATTTATTACTTTCACTTCCTTGTTGGTTGCATTTTATCAGAAGCTAATCTCATGTTATTTATTTTATTATGTAAACTTTGGAATGCTTTAAAGAATATTTCTTTTCTCCCACTTATTCCTTATCAACAAGACAGCATCCACATTTCTAACATCATAACTTAAGTGAATGAACGAACAACTAACCAAGTTTTTAATCATATTGCTTTGCAAATATTTGTTCCTATTATTATTTTAATTTTTTTTGCACAATGCAATGCACTAACAAACGTAACAGGCAATTTTGTTAAAGGTAACGTTGAATGTTAAAATCAAACTAAAGAAATATATGATTCTACATTCACTTTTATACCTCAAGACATAGTAAGTAGCCACGGGTGAAACAGAAAAAAAATATTCGTTTGAGATACAATAGCTTAAATAATTTCTCATAAAACGTACTCGCTTATTGCCGTTTTTCTCACAGAGTTCGATTCGTAGCAATGCCATGGTTCATTGAATTTCAAAGCCTTTTTATTTTATTGGTATTTGCGTATGTTATCAGTTGGCTATTCAGCTCGATATCCTTGTCATATGATTTCTTTTATAATGGTCAAGGATGGAAGATTCTTCTGATATCCTAGAACTTTGAATTTTATCATAGCCTGAGAATCATATTTCTTCCCTTTTCTGTATTGTAATGCTTCCGGAATCGTATTTTGGGTATGGATGTATCGTCATGTCATGATGTCAAAAAGAAAACGTAAGAAAAAAAGAAAACTAAAGCTTCACTCAGATGAAAAAATATTTTCTTTATGCTGTTCATTGAAACGAATGTTGTTTACATGACAGAACATTATGTTAATATTAAACAGCATAAATATTTTTCACAGTAAAGCTTAATATTGATACGAATGAATGAAAAAAGTAAAGAAGTAAAAGTATCTCAAAATTATTACGTTAGAAAGATCATTGAACCATTAAATCAAAGAGATACGTTGATTGAAATTCGTAATTAAAACAAATCGTAGGATCAGCTTGTAAAAAATGACTAAAATCAAATAAATATATAAATACGTAACAAGCGAACGAGTAAGACGCCAAAGCTTCTTTCTCTATTTATTAGATTGAATGCAAAAAATGTTCGAAAGAAACTTTTTTGTGCAGCAAAATTCGAGTTGTTGATATGTACGTGGAATAACTAAATGAGTAGAGAAATTTTGTGAATTTTATTTTGTTTTTCCGCAAATCGTAAATTTCCATCCAACAGCCAAGTTCATTCAATGTAATTATGCATTAAACATTACTATTATGGTAATTTGTTGGATTGAAAAGAGTTGTAGACTGAAAGTATCAATTTCAATTCTTTAAAGTTCAACAAGCAAATATTGCATGGGTACTTAAATCTGCTCGACTTGTTTTAAGTCTGCACTTGGAGATAAATACTAATTGGAATGCATGTTTTTATTTATAAATTTGTTTGTGGTATGAGAAGAAATTTCTAGTCATTGTCTATACTAACAAATGGAAAACGTTAATGTTTGCTAATTCATAAAACCACCCGACAATTTGATTTCAAGGTGATGCAGATATTATTTCATTATACATAAAAATATATGACTGACCGGTTAAACTTTAAGACTGATAGATATTATTTTCACACCCGCATTTTTAGATATTCGTGAGATTAATTCCTGAGAGTCGATAAGTAAAACAAACTAGGTTGAACTTTGATTGCTGCTATTTAAGCTGCTTGGTGATGTGTGGGAATCTTTTGGTCATGCATGTATGTCTGGTGATGAATTACCTTGCCAACTAATATTGTTTTTCGTCATCTTCCGGATATTGGACATTGATTGTGTCTCAGACTCTCCTTAAAATAGAATAAAACCAGATTTGATTTTTATTTTCAATAAAATGTTTTCTTTCGATTTATTTTTGCCTCTTTTTTTCTTCTCGTTCTTCAAGAAAGAAAAAATTATAATAGCATTGATAACATAATATTCTAACGTGGATATTCTCCTTTTTTCATGCAGACTATTTAGTATTAAAGATAATTTTTGAATCTGTAAAATGTTTCATTCAATAAAATCTTATTAAGTATTTACACATGTACCTTTGCACTGAAGGTGAAATGCATAAAAAAGCGATTGATGACAAATTGATTTCCGTTCATTTCTGAAGCTCTCGCAACAAAGTATCTGCTGGATTAATCTTTTCACTTTTTATCGTCATTCAATACGTGCGATCTTATTTTTCAGATTATAATTATTGTGTTTTTATTTTCCTTCTTCAAGTTTTCATCAATCAAAGTCGTTTAAATTTACTTTAATCACGTTTCTTAAATGTTTTGTTACTTATGTGACTTTATCGAGTCAAGCTTATCAATCGAGTAGTGATTTTTCTTTTCTTTTCTTTTTAATCATTACCCTCAAGTGATTGCTTGCTTCAAAAGAATAAATTTATGTTGTATTCAGTGAAAAGGAACTTATAAGAATATTAAGAAGGATTTCTGGCGAAAGGAACCAGTGCTATCGTACATTCTTCACTTAAACTTGTACTTTTTTTATTTATTATTTTAAAGTTTTTTATAGAAGTTCGTGAGCATTCAAATTGATTGGTATTTAATTAAATTACATAAAAATCAAGTGAAGCGCAAAATTTTTATGTGAAAACCTTCACGATTAGGGGTTCATTCAAAAATTTCATCACATTCATTACTTCCCAAATTTATACTCACAATAAACTCCATCAATTGATTCTCATTATTTTCTTAATTTGATTATTTTGTGATGGAATTGACCAATGCTCCCCTTCATTTGGTTCGCAGACTAAGATTTTTTTCTATACTCATTCTTTTTGATTATTTAATTGACCTTTTTTTTGTTTTATATTGAAGAAAACAAATTTAAATCTGAATGAATAGAAAACTTGAGAAAATTTACCCAAATTTTTCTTTCGCTTCTCACTATCAATTTCTATTCTTTGTACACGAATGTGTAATGAATGGATTCAGTGATGTGAAGATGGAGTTAAATATCGAGCAACTAATTAATGATTCTTCTCATCATTTCGTGATTTATAAGATTAAACTTTTAAGAAGTTCAAATAACAAGAACCTGATCAACAATTCTTCGTCGCTCAACTACTCAAGAGCGACTAAGTGAAGTTTTAAACGAAAAAAATTAAAATAAAATTAAAGATTTGAAGTCAAATTATGAATTTGATCTGAAGTCAGTCAGATGTGTGGGACGATGATTCTCATGCATTGTATGGGCATATACAATTCCATTTGACATTGCGGGAAGTTCACGGGGATAGGGTAATGTTGGTGGTGGATTGGTTGATGATGATGAATGGATACTGGTGTTGGGCAAATCGTTTAAGATTTTTGGTGAATCTTTCGGTAAAACAAAGTGTAAAGGTTGCTTTGAAGATTTATTGTCGTCAAACGATGATGATACCGGCGTATTTAAAGAAGGTGCCAAGGATGTTACAATTTGCTTCTTTTCAGTACGATTTAGAAGATATTTGAAGAACTCATATGTTGACCAGCACACAGCTGTTGCTGGCATTTGATAAAGCACTCGAGCTTGAAGTCCCTTAAAGAATCCTTTAAAACCAGCAACACGATAAACTTTCTTCACAGCATCGATTAGACCTCGTGTTGATCCTATTCCAGTTTCTTGTGTATTAAGCAACGTCTTACATACATCTAACGGTGTTGTAAAAGCAGCAGCAACTGCTCCAGCTGCACCACCAGCTACCATATGTACACCCGGTGAATATTTCCGTTCCTTATTTAACTTCAAAGAATAATTTTTTGTTATTATAATTGTTATCAATCAAATTAAAAGCCACTTACTGCCTCTTGAAGGAATTCATATGTTGTAAAGTGAATGGCTTGGAAAGGCAGATTCATTACAAGTTGTGTCGTGTATGAGCGATAAAAAGCCGAAATGCCTTCTTGTTGGAAAACTTTTCTTGCACATTCCACGACTGATTTATAAGGTGAATCATACATTTGTAGTCGTTGCTTGATCACTTCGGTAGGGTTTGAAATGGCGTCGTGTATCAGCGTGGCTGATGTCGCACTTAGGACTGAAAATCGAATCAAAATTATTAATTTATTCAATATTTAATAATTGAAACTTACTGTAATTAATGTTATCATTAAATTTCAACTCTGTGAGTTTCTCTTTTGTGAATTCATAAGTGCTAAAGTAGAAAGCATGTGCAGGTCCCGCTCCCAAAACGACAGCTCCAATTCCTCTCAATGGCCTAAAGACGATAATCAAGAAATTTGTGAATTGCATTAACCTGGGTCAATAAATTTTGCAATGGTATTGAATGCCATACCGAGTTATTCCCTCCTGACGAACCATTTCTTTGAAAACATGTCCAATCGTTTCATTCGCATGAGAGAGTGATTGCATTCTCGTCTAAAAAAGGAAGAAATAAATAAATCTTCTGTTAAATGCCTGTCTTGAAGGTAATGCTTATCATAAAATAAAAACCATTATCAATCATTTGATTTTTGTTATCAGTAAGATATCTCGTGAATGTACGCTTTGCTGTAAAAGGAAGGAATTAGAATCTAAACTTCATATTCAGCATGATAAGTGAAAAATATTATTGCCCGCTTGAAATAATTGGTTGCCTATTATTACTTCTCATTATTAAATAGTCATTTAAGAATACATAGGTAAATACGCTCCACACACTTAAGCTATTACTTAATAGTTAAAACGACATGAAAAAGTCTTAAATACAATTGCGGTAGAGAACATGCTATCAGCAAAAATTTCAATGTAGCGAAATACTTTCTTAAATATTTTCTTTTTCGATGATAAGTTGCCTCGGGCCATTTAACAAACGACATCTGTTTAACTAATTGGAATAACTTACGTTAGGAAAACATTTTTAAGAATTTAAATAAGTATTCAGTGTGTTTATATAATAATTTTTTCCTTTCTATTCTCGGTGTTTTTTTTTTCTTTTGCTTTTTGAGGCTTTTCAATTATACAGTTTCAGAGTTCGAGGTTATTTGTTCGTGTATAACGTCTGGCTAAAAGTTAAATGTAGTTTACCTTTATCGTGTCAATAGGGTACATCGATATATGTTCCATGATTCCTGCTGAAGCGCCCGCAAACATGGTTACTGACAATTTCGCATTCGGGAGGTTTTCATAATCATCGAAATTCATCGTTCACTTCGATTAATTAAGCGTTTTACGTACACGCAATGTTTATGCGAGCTATGACACTTTTTAAATTTACAGGTGTCGTGTCTTGAAGTTGTCGATGAATTGTTATATTTGCGAATAATATTTTATACTCTTCTTGCCATTCTATACTTTTGAAAAAACCAGAGCACGCAATTCAACTAAACCAGTTCTATAAACCGCATTTTATTTAGATACACAATAAACCGGTTGACATCGAATCGGTTGAAATTTCTCTCTCCTCTCTTTAGTTTGAGAGACAAGTTTGACTAAAAACATAAACCACAACAAAATAAATTCTGGCACACAAAAATGGAATTTTCTTGTGGTTTTTGTACAAAAACCGAGGAAGAAGTACCACTTATCGAAATATCATCAAACTCCCTCTTGATAAGTGGAAAAAGCTTTGAATTTTTACATATTTTTCACGAGCTTTTTGAAGCTGTAAGTTTTGTTTACATTTTTAAATTAAAAATGCATTCCAAATAAAACTTTTGTTTGTTTAATTATCTCATTATTTCAGGCTCATGAAGATTTGATTACAAATTTTATTTGCGAGAATTGTAAAGATTCGGCTGTGCAGTTTTTCATTTTCAAAAGAAACGTCAAAAGTCGTCAGAATCCTTATAGGAAAACAATCATAAATCAAGTTGAACAATTTCTATGTCAAAGTGAAAATATCGAAGATATTCAAGTTGTGAGAAAATTTAGTTCTTTAACTCTTAAAATAGAACAAAATGATTCTATTTCTGTTAATAAAGAGCCAGAAGATTACCATATAGAAACACATAATGAAGTGAGTTATGGATTAAATGAAGAACTTGAACATCAACAAGCTGAGAATGTTCTTGTTGTCATACATTGTGCCAAATGCAACGAGGATCTTCCAAATTCAGTCAATCTTGAACTTCATAAATTCTTCAAACATTCTTTATTTGGAATTCAATTAGAGAATGAAGTGGAAAGCAGTAGAAAGCTATTGGACGGTGTCGGCCTCATTGGAAAATTTGACACAAGATGTGCAAATTGTTTTCTTTACATGGAAGAGTTCAATAGTTATTCATGTCATTTATTAAAAGAACATAGTCTTGAACTTTTCCAACAATTAAATGATGCTTTATACATGAACTCAGAAGATTTAAATTCAAATCTTCTTCACAAATATATTGAAAGTATCATCGAAATACTTCAAACTGGAGGTGATGTTAAAATCTCTGAAGATATTAAGAAATATTTCTTCGACATTTACTCAGGAGAGACTCTTGATGAAGTTTTAATCGTGACTGAAGATAATCAAGTCATTAATGAAGTGTTAAGCAGTGAAGACGAAATCGTTCAAGAAGAGGGAGAAGAAGTTGTCATCGAAGCACTCGAGCAGACGGAAACAATTAAATCAAAACAAGAAAAGTCAAATATTGTACTGACAGGAGATGACCGTTTATGGCTTAGAAAAGAAATCAGATTGAGAAAATCTTTAATGAAAAATGAGAAAGGAACCAGTCGTGCAATTTATCGTTGCACCTTTTGCAATGAATATTGTTCCAATTCAGCGCCAGGATTTCGTTATCATTTGATTAATAAACATCTGAAGGAAAATAATTTAAGAGAACTTCAAACGATTTCAGATGAGGCAACACCACCAAAAATTATCCCTCGAACATGGAAAAATATTTGCAACGATTGTGGAGTGAAGTTTAAAGATCAAAAAGCATTAAAATGTCATCAAACTTGTCATCAACTCTTTGACTTCATGGCACAAGATTATTCATTTCCTTTCTGTAATGATTGTAATTCATTTTTCATTGACACATCAAGCTTGAATGTTCATTTAATGAAACATGACACAAATGACGAATTGACGCAACCAATTGAAGTCACAATAGGATCAGCAATGTTTCAAGGGAAAGAAATAAATTATCTTCAAGCAATGCAGAACGATTTGATAGCCGATGGCTTCCCATCATGGAATTGCGGACATTGTACAAGAAAATTCGAGAAAGAAGATTCTTGTCGTTTTCATCTTTTGATGTTTCATGCGAGATCTTTCACATGTCCAGTTGATAACAGAGAATTCTCCGGCTTCAAAGCTGTCACATTATTCACTCATCATCTAAAGAACAAACATTCAGAACTCTTTCCTGAAATAACTTTTCCGTGTTCATTTTGTAAAACTGAATTTCCCACGATTTATGATAAACTTGCACATATGAAATCTTGCAGTTTAAAAAAGTTTTCATGCGATCATTGTGGAAAAAAATTCTTTAAGAAAGGCGAACTTATCGCACATTTAAAATTTGTCAACGGCGAACTCTTCTTTCCTTGTGAAGTCTGCAGCAAAAAATGTGAGACTATCAGCGATTTGAAGATTCATTTTCGTAGTCACACCAGAGAGAAACCATTCGCGTGTACTGTTTGTTTCAAACCTTTTCGTACCCTCGCTGCAAGATCTGCTCATATGGATAAGCATGGAGAGAATTTTATGTTCGTTGTGAGTGTTTCATTAACATTTTTAAGTTTTATTAACTACCTAATTCTGATAAATTTCAATTTATTTGCAGTGTCATTGTGGAAAGTCTTTCAAACAACGTCAACTTTATTGTCGACATTTAAAAGCTGTTCATAAGTCAGAGAAGCTTGACGATTTCAAGAATTTAATTGATTAAAATTCATTTTATTTAGGGAAATAAAAGAAAAATTTGCTAAGTAGTTTTAAAGATATTCACTGTAGAATTCGTTCATTTTTTCCGTTGATAGATCAGCTGGTGCGTTGTGATAATTCTTGAGATGTCGAAGTACATGTTGTCGAGTGAGATATTTTCGTTCACAAATCTTGCAAATGCAATCTTCTTGATACTTCTCATCATGTTTTTTTTTGTGTTTCCTTAAGATTGGTCGTGTTTGAAATTTTTCACCTATGAATAATTGAAGTTAGTTAATAAAAGAAGAGAAATTTAAGTTAATGAGTAAGTTTACCACAAATCTTGCACTCGTGTTTCTTCTGAGGTTCATGAATGTCCATGTGAGATGACCGATTAGCAGATGTTTTGAATCTTTTGTGACATATTGGACAACTATATGGTCTCTCATTTGTATGAGCTCTGCTATGAATTTGAAGGTCTGATCGTGAAACGCAACGTTTTTTACAAGTTTCACATGAAAATCGATCCTCGCCTTGCACTATTTTTAAATGATTTTTAAGGAGCCATTCAGTGGCGAAACGTTTGTTGCAATGATTCTCACAAACATAAAGCTTGGCTTCACATTGCTTCATATGTTCAAGTTTCTCAAAATTTGTTGCAAAACCTTGATTGCAATGTCTACAATTGTAAAGAACATTTTTCTCGAATATTTCATTGTGTTTATTTCTTATGTGACCGGAAAAGAGACGAACTTGCTTGTCATCTTCAAAGCATCGATTGTCAATCGGACAAATTACATTATTTGTATGAAAGAATAGCAAATGCACTTTCATGTTTTGTTCGTTGAACTGTTTTTTGCAATGTCCACATGAGAAAGCATCAGCATCAACAATTTCATTGACTTCGTCATTTTTTGGTTCAAAAGTTCGGAAGAAATGATCTTCATAAGCACTTCGTCGTTCAATAAGAAAGTCTTCAACTACTTCATCAACTTGTGAGTGCTGAGAAAGATGATCCATTAAATCATCTTCACAACTGTACATGACACGACAAACATTGCAAACATGAGAAGGAAGAAAAGAAGAAATTGCTTCGAAATTTTCATGAGCACATTGATGTTGTTGATAGTATTTGATGTCTTTAAAGTTTACGCCACAACAAGAATTGGTTGCATTTGGTGGTTTCAGTTTATGTTGCTGCATATGTGATTGGAGTTCAGCAAGACTTTGCACTACAACTCCACACTTACATTTGTAAGTTTTGTCTGCGTCGTCTGCTTCAAATTGATCTGATGGTGATTGCATTTGAATTTCAAATTCTGGGTCAACAATGGCTGATTGACTTTCGTCATTAATAGCTTCTATTTCAAAATAAGGCTCCATTCCAATCTCCTCTTCTTCAACTTCCACTTGCATATTTTCTTCTTCATAGTAAATTGTTGCTTCTTCCTCTTCAACTTCAGTTTTTAAAGACTCATCTATAAGCCCGTCATCTAATTCATTGTACGATATAGTAAACTCATTTTCTGATATTCTGATAGTGGGCACTTTATTGTCATGATTTAAATTAAGAAACTCTTGAAGGTTGTCAAAAACTTCTAATTTAATCATTTTCTGTCTAGCACTTTGTTTAAATTGGTAGAATTCTGTAATTTTTGATTTACATTCTTCGCATATGAAGTTGAAGACTTCTTCATTAAGCTGAAAGTATTAAAAATTGTTATCAATATAAAATTATTTAAAATCTTTATGCAAGATTACCTTTGCTAGGAATAAATCAATTATTACTTCCTGAAGTTCCATAATTTCTTCTCCTATATGAAGCGAACTGTTGATCATATACAAATTGACAGTGTTTTGACAAAATATGCATTCACAGATTGTTTCCATTTTAATTTTATTTGATTTTGAATCTTGTTCCCTTTTGTTTACAACACTCATTTTTGCTTTCAGTTGATAAAAGACGTCATCTCTTTACTGGTTTAGTCAAAAACTATTTAAATAAAAACATCAGTTGTTCCTTCTTGAATCTTTTAATTTTGTTTAGTTTAAGGAAGGTTTCTATTTTTATTAAATTTATTAATTATTTCGTGATTTGTAGAAGTTGTACAAGCTGAAACATAAAGACGCAAAGTTTAGGGAAGCAAAAATAACCGCCAAAAGAAGCGTATTTTAAAATTTTTCAAATGACCGTTAGAAATTGAAACAATTTGTTTATTAAAATATTTCAAAAATCCATTTTATTTCATTACAGTAATAGCAAATATAGCCTCAAGCGTCCAATGCTATTTTTTGGCTGAAATCTTTTTCTTAGCAAGATTAAGTAAATCTTCAAATGACAAATCTTTTGCAGCTTTTTGAGTATCTTGATAGTCGTTCTCAGCAAGCGAATCTGAATGAATTTTTTTTTATTTTATATGGAATAAAATTATATCAATGATATTGTTTTTACCTAAATCAGCATACGATTGTTTACAGAATTTTCTTCGACCTCCAAATCTTATATCGTAAAGCTTTATCATTGGATCATTAGCAAATTTATCAATAACTTCATAAGCACTTTCAGCATCAGCAAATGTCACAAATCCATAACGTAATCTGAATAGATCATGGGAGATAATTTGATTTCTCAACAATTAAACTCTTAAATAAATTACCCATCGTCTTTAGAGTGCAGTGAAATCTTTTTGATTGTACCGTAATGAAGAAACTTTCGTCGAATTTCATCTTTTGTTGTATTTTCATCCAATCCACCGATGTAGACAATTTTACGTTCTTAAAATTCAAGAAAATATATTAGAAATACAATCTTACTTTGAGATTTATTATAAGTTACCTTGATAACTAACATTCTGATCATGTTGATTGCGATTATAAAATTTGAAATTATTTCTGTCATTAAATCGCTTAAGAGAATCAGAAGATGAACTACAAGTTGATGAATCGCTGTCACTTTCCGAACTATTGCTGTTCATTGACGACGAGTGAGTACTGTGTTGTGATCGTGAGTAACGTTTATTGGCATATTTCATACGATCATAATCCATATTAGGACTGAAACTTCTAGAACGACTACGACTTCGCGATATTTTTCTTCTATAATTTCTGGCATTTCTTATTCGATTAAAAATGATATCAGGCGAAAGTAACAGTGGCGGAAAAAGTGAAATACTATCAGTTTGAATGCCAATGCTACATTTCACTGGTTTTAATCTATCTTTGCGTAAATGCATGATGGTTTTATTCTCACCATGCTCACAAAGATTATTCACGCTTTCCTGACTATTCTCACATTCAGTATTAACTGATGATGTACATTTCTCCTGAACAACTGCTTGAATACTTGAAAAAAGTGTTGTCGATGATTTCAGTAACGATTCAACATTATCCTTCTTAAAATTGTTAACAATATTAGTAAGAAATTTACTTGGTTTCGTCTCATCGTCTTTCTCGTCGAAAGGAGGAATTGTAATTTCAGTATTACATCCAGTTGACACGATGGTAATTTCCTCAAATAACTCAGGATTGAAAGTTGGTGATTTTGATTGAAATTGATGAATTGTTTGTGACTGAAGCGCGATATTGCTGTAAATGTTAAATGTTGGATCTGTAGGAAGCACTAGTGTAGGTAGTGAAGCAGGCATATCACAAAGCTCAAAAGCAGCAATTTTTTCGGAGGGTTCAAACATTTTGTCAGTTTCATTTGCTCGCCGCATTTTATATTCTTGAAGATTTAGTTTCTTTCTGACTTTTGGAAAAGTCATTGAATCATTTGAATGCATGCTGTTATCATCAATTTGAGATAATGCATGACTACTGTCACTAGTGTTTTCTTCTTCTATTTTATCTTTCATATTTTCAACAGAGATTTCTGTTTTTGTTATTTGTTGTATTTCAGATTGATGACTTTGAACCTGTTGACAAACTAAATCTGGGAGCGGAACGGCGGTAATTTCAACTTGATCTTCATTATCTGAATCTTGACTCTCGTAATTAACATTTGGATTTATGCTTATTATTTCAAATTCATCGCCTGTATCATCACCGTCTTGATCCATCTCTTCTATTATAGAATTCATATTGTTCATTAAATGTATAACCTAAAATCAAGTAAAAAGCATGGTAAGTTATATATTTTGGCTTAAAGTTGTTAAACAATAATGAGGATTTTGTTTATTATTATCATGCTTCTTAAATTATTTCATTTATCTATGGATTGTCATTGGATTTAAACTTGATTCAAGGAATATAAAATCACACCTGATAAATTCTTTAAATTTGCTTTTTTGCTACACTTATTCAATAAATAGCTTCAACCTTATGTTTAAACTTTAATTTAAGTTGAAGCAATATTATTTTTTTATATTTCACTAAATTATCACATTCATTTCTTTCATTTCTAGTTAAATTCACGCGGTTTCACTAAAATTGCATTCGTGTGCTTTTAGATGACAAATAAACAATGAAAAACATTCAACAACATTATAAAACATCAGCAAAACATTGGAACATTGCTTCATTTTCGCATCTTTTGACGCTAAAAACCATTTGGTTGTCGTCAAATTTATTTCTTAATTTTCTAAAAGTTCTATCAGAAGAAATAAAGAAATTAAGAGTGCAAATTTATTTTAAAACGAAACACAAGTAAACAATTAACAATGGCAAGATATATTCAGCGTCCTGATAATGCATTAAAGCGAGCAAATGGTGAGTTAAAAATTTGTATGCCACGAGGATTTTTTTTATGAAAATTAGCGAGTCTTCTTCTTAAATGCATCCATTTTCTTGTGACTTATTTATAAAAATACATTTAATAATAACTTTCTCTACTGTTATTGTTGCTTGGTGTCTCAAAAAAGAAAATATTAAAGATCCAATATTGTTTTCATAGCTTTAATTTTCAAAGTTCCAACCTCAATTGATTAAAATAATTGTTATGAATGATAACCGTATGTTTCTTCTTATTATCATCCTACAGAGTTTATCGAAGTTGGGAAGCCAGCAAGAGCACTTGATACACTTCAAGAAGTCTTCCGTAACAAGAAGTTCTCATATACTTGGTCGGAACAGATTATTGAACCGATCATGTTTAAATACTTGGACTTGTGTGTGGAACTTAAGAAATCTCATATCGCTAAAGAAGGGCTCTTTCAATATCGAAACATGTATCAATTGGTAATTAAAATCTTTTATTAATTTTTAAGATTGTCATTCATTTCGATTCTTTGACGCAGGTCAATGTTGGATCTCTTGAAAATGTCATTCGAGGATATTTAAAAATGGCTGAAGAAAGAACTGAAGCAGCTCAACAACAGTCCTCACAAGCTGTACTAGATATCGATGATTTAGATAACTTGGCAACTCCGGAAAGTATTCTTCTGATGTCAGCTGTTTGTGGCGAAGACGCTCAAGATCGATCTGACCGAACAATTTTATTGCCATGGGTGAAGTTCTTATGGGAAAGTTATTGTCAATGTTTGGAACTTTTGCGAGTTAATTCACACTGTGAAATCTTGTACCATGACATTGCTCGAATGGCTTTTCATTTCTGTCTTAAATACAATCGTAAGATGGAATTCCGTAAGTTGAGCGAAAAGTTACGAAAGCATTTGGACGATATTGGTAAAGTGTCGGCTCAAAGCTCAAATGTCAGCATCACTAAGCCAGAAACACAACAGTTAAACTTGGATACTCGTTTATACCAATTGGATAGCGCTATTCAAATGGAACTGTGGCAAGAAGCTTATAAAGCCATCGAGGACATTCACGGTTTGATGACTTTGTCAAAGAAACAACCGCAGCCAAAGACAATGGCAAACTACTACCAGAAGTTGGCAATGGTGTTCTGGAAAGCTGGAAATCAACTTTTCCATGCTGCAGCCCTCCTCCGATTATTTCAACTTTCTCGTGAATTAAAGAAAACAATCACGAACGATGAAATTCAACGAATGGCATCACATGTTCTAGTTGCAACTTTGGCTATTCCATTGCCATCAGCACATCCTGAATATGACAGATTCATTGAGACGGACAAAAGTCCATTGGAAAAAGCTCAACGATTAGCAGTGTTGCTTGGACTTCAACAACCACCAACGAGAGCTTCATTATTGAGAGAAATTGTAAGTTAATTAAAGAAATTACTTCGATTTTGTTATTAATTTAATTCTTTTACAACAGATTCGAGCAAATGTTTTCAATCTCGCTCTTCCTCATTTCCAAAATCTTCACAAATGGCTTGAAGTTGACTACAATCCGTTGAGTTTGTGTTCAAATGTTCAAACCGTCATTGATTACATAAAATCTGATGAGAAGAATCCTTTATTGCAATACATTGATTCACTTCAAAATGTGACATTGGTTCGTTTAGTTCGTCAAGTGTCGCAAGTTTATCAAACAATTGAATTTGCTCGATTTTTGGAACTTGCAAAATTTGCAACTACTTTCAAGTTGGAAAGAATTCTCGTCGATTGTGTTCGTCACAATGACATGCAAATCACAATTGATCATAAAGAGAAGATGGTGATGTTTGGAACTGATTTGAGTGAAAGTCAACGTGAAGACCATCACGACGGTCCAATTCTTCAATCAATGCCTTCGGAGCAAGTTCGTCAACAACTTGTGAATATGTCAGTTGTTCTTCATCGTGCAATCGCAGCAATTAATCCAAATCGTCAAAAAGGCGAACGAGAAGCATTGCGAGCTCAGATGGTTGCTTTGTATCATGAAAATAAAGTTCGCGAACATCAAGCAATTTTAATTCGTCAAAAGTTGATTGAAGATCGTAAAGAGAAGATTGAACGTCTCAATCAAGAACGTGAAGAGGAAGAAGTTCGTCGTCATGAAGAGCAAGTTCGTCAACAGAAGCTCGTTGAACAACAACGCTTAGAAAAGGAAGCTGAAGAGCGTGAAAAGAAACGCAGTGAAAATGAAAGAAAACAAATACGCAATCGTACAATGATGGAAAAGATTCAACAAATTTCCCAAACAACTCACGGTCAGAAGATGTTGAAGATCATTGAAGAGAAAGGTGCTGCTGTTGATCCAGATGAACTCGCAAAAGAAGAGAAAAATGCTTTGATACGTGAACGTAAAGAATTGACATCGAAATTGAAGTCACAAGAGAAGAAAGTTGATTATTATGAACGTGCCAAACGTATTGAAGAAGTTCCATTAATTAAAGATTATCTGAAAGATATGGAAGTAAAGGAAGAAGTTTTCTGGCAAAATCAAGAGAAAAACCGCATCGAGAATGCCATCGCTGAAAGGAAGAACGCAGTTACACAACAAGAACGTTTGAAACGAATGCACGCTGATCGTGAAGCTTACATGAATCAATTGAAAGCTGAACGTAAGAATTTATATTTGGATAAACTCCGAGCATTTAATGAAGCTCTTGAAGAAGAAAGAAAGCGACGTTTAGCACAAAGAATCGTTGAAAGACGCAAGGAACGTCGCGATAAATGGCTTGCTGAACGAGAAGCTGAAAAGCAACGCAAGTTGGATGAAATTCAAAGGGAAAAAGATGAACAATTACGTTTGGAGAAAGAACAACGAGCTAAGGAACGTGAAGCTGAATTAGAAAAGTTGAATATTCAAAGTGAAAAGCAGAAACAACGCGAAGCAGAAGCTGAAAGGAAGATTCAAGAAGATCGTGAACGTGCAAGGGCAAGAGACAAGCCAATGCGTGATTCTGAGCATTCAGCTTGGCGTTCAGTCGGTGGTAAGGATGGTGGCGCACGTGAGTCTGTTAAGGAAGGTGCATGGAGAACAGCACAAGGAAGTGACAATGACAACACTTCCGGCGGTGGCAAATGGCGAACTGCTGGAGATAGAAATGATGATCGAGGAGGCTTCCGAAGAGGTGATGATGATCGTGGTGGTTATCGTGACAGAGATGGACGCAATCGTCGTGATGATCGCGATTCATTCATCAAACGAAGTGGTGGCAATGACGGTCCCATTAGACGAAGCGGTGACGATGCTCCAATCAGACGAAGTGGAGATGACGCGCCAATCAGACGAAGTGGGGACGATGCACCAATGAGACGTGGCGGGGATGATAAAGACAGCTACAAACGCGGAGATGATCGTTCTTTCAAGCGTGGAGATGACCGTGGCCCTAAGAGAGATGACCGAGGCCCAATGAGACGTGGTGGCGATAGTCGTTCTGGTCCAATAAAACGTTCTGGTTACGATGATTCCAGCAGCGGTGGTGGCGGTAATTGGAGACAACGTGATGACTCTGATCGTCCTAAAGATGAAGCTTCATCTTGGAGACGTGCTGAAGCACCTCGTGACGACAAAGACAAACAATAAGTCAACTCAATGAAATGTTCGAACTTCTAAGTATGAAATAATCAATTTCGACATAAACTTTTTTCATTTCTTTTCACTTTAATTGGCCTGAACAATTTCTCAATAGGCAAAACTAATTTTTTTATTGTTTATTCAGCCGTTGATAGTGCGTAAGTTGTTGAGTTAAATTTTAAAGCTTAACACGTTCACATTCAATTGAGTTGACGGCCAAATAAGCAAATTTGATAAGTTGAAAAAATTGTTTTTTGTTTCTTTATTTCGTTCGCTGTCTTCTGGCCTTTGATTATTGCATAACTTATCTAAACAAATAGTAACAAAACAAGATAAAAATATTCATTAATTAACCACTAGACATTAAGTCACAGCTGGTAATGTTCCAGAAATTTTATTTTCTTTTTCATTCTAAACTTCAAATGGTTCGTTTGGTCTTGAATTAAATTTTTATTTGATCAAAATTATTGACTAAATAAAATAAAAAATTTCTTTAAAAATAAAATTGCTAAAAGTTTTATGCGGAAAAGTGGGCTGCTGGTGGGGTGTCCATTAATTTTTTATTTCAGCCACAGTTTAACAATGAACTGCTTCCGATAATTAAACTACTTTTTTTTGCACTAGAAATGATGTCATTTTGAAATTAAAAGGAAGTTTTATGATTATGAAATGATGTGTGGTGATGGCTTTTATGGAAAGTCGATTTTTGGAGCATCTTTTATTGGGCTAATCAACGAAGGCAATTAAAGTCTTTGACAATCTCTCATTCTGGGAGGTTTATTAAATGTTTAGCAACTTTTAGTTGACATGATTTTTAAACTTTCATAAACTTTGATAAATTTCGTGTGAACTGGAAAGAGATTTATTAAACAAAGTTTGTAAAATTATCATAAAAATGCCAAGATTTAATGTAAAATTTCATGCATAATGCGAAACTTCAACAATTCCTTTCAACCAAAAGTGTCAACGACTTAATTTAATTTTATCGCTTTTGTTCTTTCCATTTTATGATTCAATTCGATTCCTTGTTGTGAGTACCTTGATATAAAAAATGTGCAAACTTCAACGCAATAAATAAACAAAAAGTGGAAAACCTGTTTGTTACCATTACCTACTCAAGCCATTACCAATTCTGATGCAATTACTTCATTTATCCCAAGCTTACAGCGACAAAATGGAACAACACAAAGTGTGAGTATTAAAAATTATTCAAATAACTTCGAATCCCACCACCTTGACTGCAATTAAAAAATGTCTTTGTTTCAATCTCTAATTCCATTGAACTATTGCGAGGACCGTCTTAGCTTGGCCATTAAACTTCCACAAAATGTTGTTTATTGTTGTCCAATGTCCATGGCTTTGCGAGAAGAAGAAAAATGAAACAAAACAGCAGAAAGTAACCCAACATAAAGTTTTAAATAGATCATTACCACATATCCACCTTGTGTTTAGGCGCAACTAATCGTTATTCGTAAGGAATTCGTGCTCCAACATTTATGAGTCTTGATAGATATTACTAAGGCGGAACAACAAGAAACACTTGCTGAAACAATTCAATTGCATGTTTCTTTTTCTTTATTGGAATGTTTACCAACTCTTTTTTATTAAATCAGTTCGGTATGGCAGGCAGGTAACAAGATATCAATGTCATCGTGTTTTTTTCTTTCATTCGTTTTAAAATTCTTTTTAATTAATCATTAAAATATTTTTGGCAGTGCTTTTTGTGAAAAGAGAAAAAAGTTTTTTTTAATGAATATGATGAATTAACTAATTAAGTTTATCCATATGTAACGGAATACGAGCCTGTTGCCAAGTCTAAGTTTGTTGCTGGATGACCACGAAAGATGTCAACGTTGTTGTTCGATTGTTGGTAATAATTATTATTGCTTGGTGGATTGTAATAGTTTGGTTGTGGTTGGTAGTAGTTTTGTGCAGGTGCAACTGGGGCTGGTGCAATTGGAGCTGCTGCAACTGGTGCTGAGAAACGTGTCTGATAGTAAGGTCTTTGAGTTTGGGTAATTGGTTGTTCATATTGTGGTTGCTGTTGTTGAAATTGTGATCTGTAAGGAACTGCAGGTGCTGCTTGTTGAGCTGGCTGTGAAGAATATGAATATGTTTGAGAAGGACGAGCTGGTGCAGGAGATGCATTGACACGGAACTGTGAAGATTTACTGGGCTTTGAATGATATCTTGGATCGTTGTAAATTGCTGGATCTTCACGGTATTGACCGTCGTCGATTTCACCAGGTTGCAATGGTGGATATTGGCTGTCGGAATGTGGGGCTGCTGGTGCAACACTAATTCCATCTCCAGATGGATGGAAGCCGTTCTGATTTGCACCATATGCAACTTCTCTTAAATTTCCACTGTCATCAACGTAGCCGTACTTTCCCTTCACCTCGCCAGTTGCAGATTTTGTTTCAATTTTGAAACTTCCATCAGCTGCTTCATAGCCATAACTATAACTGCCATCTTCATTGTGGCGGTTGATCTGTTTAAGAATTGGCACTGGCGTTGTGTATTGTTTCTGTGCAATGCAAGAACAGCCAAGGCTGAACAACACAAAAATCTAATGAAAGCGAATAAACATTTTTTAATCACTTTCTCACTTCAAATCACTGTCAAGAACTTACCGAAAATTTCAACATTTTCTTTTATTTAACACTCAATTTAAATCCCAATAGAGCGAAGAAAAATTATGCGGTCGGTTCAAGTTTACTCTCGCTTTCAACACGGAGCGAAGCACTGACTAGCATTAAAACTAAAACAAGATTAAGCTTTGCACTGCCGTGGCTCTTGGTCTTATATATAAAGTTTTGCAATCGATTCGACAACGAAAAGTTTGTTTCTGTTTCTGTTTTTTTTTTTCGTTCGTTTTAAAGACTTTTTCGTTTCTTGCAAGTCGAGTATTGCTTATGATTTTTCATATTAAAAGTTGTCTATCTTTGCTTGCTTCTTTCGTATTCAATTTAACTTTTTTTTCGTTACATTCCGTTTAAGAAGCGGTTCGCAAGTAATTGCCTAACAATCATCAATATTATCGTAATGTTCAACGTAAATGTAAAACGCTTCAAATTTCATGTGCACTTGCTTTGATATCATTTCAGTAATGCATAAGAATGTCATCATCATGGATTAATTTCAAGTTGAGTACTTCGATAGTCTTACATGCACTTGAATGAACTTGTTTGTCATCAAATCGTCTCGTGATCTTCATAATTTTTTTCTTGAGAGAAATGAAAACATGTCAACGATCTTTTTCTTCTCAATCGTCTTTGAATTTGAGATACCTAAATCAGTATTAACACATTCCATTTCGAACTATGTAAGTATCACAATTAGATCACTGGTGACTAGGCTAAAGTTGCAATTTAAATACAAACAGGTTTTCACATTCATTCGGCAGGAACTGAAAAGCTTTTCGGTTTCAAATTATTATCTCACCTATCTATGCAAGGAATGTGAAAAACTTATACAATGATTGATCTTGAAAGTCTCTCTTGGTAGTTGGGAACCAGAAGTCCTTGAAATCTGAAGCATGTGTAACGAATATGATCACTTAATGCTTCAGACATTCTTTACTATTGTCGTCGCCAATAAAAATTCTAAGTTCTCCACAAAACCAACTCGTGTCTGCATTATTATAATTAGATTCGTCAATTTGTTGTTCGTTAGTAATTATGTAAGTCAATGTTGGATACTTAGAAACGTGTTGCCCCTCAAAATCAAATTTTTTTTCTTCTTTTTCATTAATATTAACTAATTCGTGATTTGAAATTCGGTTCTAGGCTGTTCAAGTTATGATTTTTTGTTTTGATGTTTAGTGAAAACAAATATTTATACTTGGACCGACAGGTTGGTTGCATGACGATGCTTTTAGCTTGTCATGTCAGATTAAAAGATTCATCATTAATATAGAAACATGGAAATAAATTTATTTGAGAACTTGTAGACGTTTTAAATACTTGAAAGTCTTTAATATGTTAAGCTTTATAATTGCACATGACAAGCTCAAACATTTCTCTAGCATGTGAAGTTGTCTGAGCTCAGAGAAGAAGAAAGAAAATCAAAAGATGAAGAAGGAAGTGAAGAAAGACAAGAACAAGGGAACATGCTGTTACAATTATTCACATTAATACAATTTATTATTATTGCAATTAATCATCAAACCTACGTCAACATAAAAAACAACAATTTCTTGCGCAATTCAAAACTATCATTTATTAAAAAGATTCTTATGCATAAAAATTACGTGGAAAAATTCTTTTGAGCTTACAAGTCATCATCATCGTCATCTAATTTTAATTTATTTAAGAGGGGAAAGAAAAAAAATGAAACAATCATTACAAAAGAGTTTTCCATAAAAGTTCATGTAGTTAGTATGTATGTCTAAGTATCACATAATTCTGTAATGAGTTGGCCTTATAATGATAAAAATTTGAGCAATGCATCGTAAATAAGCCTTGGGTTAATGTTCGAGTCAGCAGTATAACGGACCCCTTGGATTGGACTGCCATCGTTGTTGTTTAATAAGCCATACTCTCTGTAAAATATTGTAAATCCATTAAGCATCCAATTGTATGATTGCAATCAATTAAATACTCACCCAACTATAAAACCGTCCGCTGTTTTCTCTTCGACACGATATTTTCTAAAATTTCTTCCCTCTACAACATATCCAAATTTGGCATCTTGTTCTTGATCTTGTGGGGAATTGGATTGGTGGTGATTAGCGTTTTTCTCATCCTGATGAGAATTAATTCGAGCGGTGGTTGATTGAACTCCATGAGCACGACCATTCGTCATTATACTCACTGACTCATCCACCTCGTAGTTCTGTTCGGGCATTGGAGTCGATTGATAATGTTGATGATTCGTGTTAGGTTCCGAGTTCAAGTTCTTATGAATAAATTGCTGGAAATGTTGATAGTTTGATGTGATAGTATCATTGAACTTTTGCTGATGATTTATGTGAATTTCTGTTCCCTTTACCGGTTCTGGTGGGGGCGTTTCACTTAACGGTGCATTAAGTACATCGTACGGAACTTTAAGAAGATCAGTAAAGATTGGTCTCTTCGGACTAATCTGATTACCATGTTTAATATTCTCATTGTTAATTGGAAGATGAGAATATTTCCAAGTATTTCTTCCTTCATTTGTCTTCTCGGTCACGCTTGGAACATTCTCGACCTTGAAAAGCTCAACTTTATCGTTCATTTCGATTTGCTGATTCTCATCATGCTGATCTGTAAAATATTTTTCTTCTAGTTTAACATTAACTCCGTTCTCCACCGGATATGTTTGTTGTTGTGTGACTGTGTGATTTGGATTTTGTTCTAATTGACTCTTAATCTCAGTTTTTGAACTTCCCACATTCCAACTTTTAATAGCGCTAAATGATACTGAATGTCCTACATTTCTACCTTCTGAGTTCTCGCAATCATGGCAAATTATGGCCTTAAACGGTCCTGAGGGGCCGTTTGAAGTTACGGTCGCAGATGGTGACGAGAACAATAATTTTGAGAACTTCTGATTATCTGACGCCTCCAAGTCGGGTGGCATTTGCATCGTCGACATTTGTTGTTGAGTAGTTATGTTGGAATTATTTTTGGATAAATTCTCAATCATTGCTAATCCATCTGCTGTCTCGTTTTGATTACTATTTTTAATATCACTTGGGTTAATTTTCTCAAATTCAAAATCTTCCGGTGACGGTTGTGTCGTGTATTCGTTGCTTGGCTCGTAGTAATTACTTGCCGACAATTCCATAGATTCCGATGGCTTTGAGCTTCCGCCAATTTGATTGACTTTCGTTAAACGATGATAAAATGAACTTATACGGTGAATATCGTTCACATCCTCAGACGAATCACTTAAAACACTCTTCAATGGTAGCGGACTAGCTTTCAGTGCACATGACATCTAAAACAACATTAAAAGTTTTTATAATCAGATGATTAAAAATCAAGAATTAAATGTAAATATGTAAATGGTTCGAGTAATATTAATAAATATTTTTTTATTTACTTCAATTTACTTCATTTCGATGTTAAGAAAGACTCGTTCAACAACTAAGTAATTGCTCTATTTAAGTCGATACAAATAAGTTCAAATTTAAATATAGAAGTCAATAAACGTGTCGACGATTGAAATAGATATCTGTTCGTTTATATGCATATGAATATGCATTCAATTTAATGGCTAACATTAACTTCTTCATCTTTTTTCTCTCTTCAACTTTACTTGCAAAAAGGGAATGCTCGCATGTAAAATATTTTATGATGAAACCGGAAAGTTCATCAATATCTTTTGGGCATGTAATAATCATCAACAATTAAGGTTTTCATTGAATCACTCAAGCACACTGTCTACAATTCCTCGTTAATGAAATTAAATTTTCTTTTTTTTTATTGAATTCATGGCCCAAAATTATTTTCTGTACATCAACTTGCAATCAAAAACAACAAAAAAAATTAATTTGATGTTTTTATTAAAACAATGTAAAGTGGAAGAAGCATTACTCGTCATGACATAACAAGCACACCTTACTCATTGAACACTACTTAGGAAAATGCTTTCAGATGCACATCAATATCAGGTTTTGTGGATAAGTTTCAAGTCTTGATTATTATCAACGATTCAACTTACCAAGATGAGACAAGTCGTAATAAATATGTCCATTTTAAATTGGGATTTCCGGTATGGAAGCATAACGCGCTTTTCAGAAGCTCCTGCTGTCTTCTTCGTATAATTATAATTTTATTTCTTCAAACAATTCCAAAACGATTTGGGATGTCTTCATCATCAAAACATACAATTTTCACTATTGGAACCTGTTTGAGCATTGTGTAGATTTTTTTATTTGATCAATAAGTATCTTTGAAGCTTTTCAAACTCTCGTGTTTACTGCATCGAGATATTTATTTTATAAATTGTTTATTTCGAGAAACATTTCATAATTAATTACAAATTGCTAAAGTCCACCGATACCACCGTACAAATGAAGAAAAAGATTTTACTTATTAATGAAATTCCCCCTAACAAAATTGCAAGCAGCCTTGAAAAAGCGACGAAAAAATCATATGGAATTTATTCGTCACAGCAGCAACAGCAGCAACAACAGCATTGTAAGTAGTAAAAGTATGCAGCAGCTTTTTTATGCTTTCTTTCAATGTTGCATAATTTTTCTGTATTCTTTTATATTTATTTATTTGCCTCCCCGAATCGATTGCAAAATTAATTAATTTTTCGTTTCTTGCTTTTATTTTCGTACTAAACTTTTAATTCGATTTTATTTTTTTATGTTTCTTTCCACGAAAGTATTCACTTGAACTATTTTTTTTATTCTCGCCCGTTCGCTTCTCGCGCTTTAACAGGAAGGACTCGAAGAAAAAAAGCTCTTAAGTCTAACACGATCAACAGTAGAATGCAATGAAATTAAGTCGTACCTGTAAGCCCATGCTGCTGTTTCTCTGTCTTAACGTTTTATTTCTTCTTATGCTTGTAAAACTTCATACACAGCCAACCGCTTTGAAGCAGCAGCAAAAATTCAGTTGGAAGAAGAAAAAAAATGTATGGCAAATATTCAATAAAAACGTAGTTTTTTATTTCATGTTCAATGTGTAATAAAATCTGTAGACAATACCACTTATAGTCATGCATGTAACGAACATGCGTTTCTCAATGTAATGGAAAGAAAAAATAATAAAATTATAGATCAAGTTTCGATGTATTTCTTTGAGTTTTCATAACGCAAACACTTTATAGTGATCGCAATTTTTTTATTATTTTATTTATTTGATATTCGTTCTTAAGTTATTTACTACAAATGATCGATACAACAACGTGGCCGTTATATAATTTTCTTTTCTACATCAACCCTTACCTTTCATATCTCATTTCTTAGTAAACTGATCTATTTAGATTCGTGTCGTCAATGACGTCAAATTAAATGTATTAAATACATGTAATTAAATAGTTAAAGTTGAAGTCAAGCAGATAGACGACGGGTGGCAGGCTGAAGGTTGATCACTTGATTCTCAAGATTTTATCCAAGCGGAATTCATTTTTGTTTTATTATTCCTAATGCTAATTATTTAAATAAATGTTTTAAGTAATTTTTAAGAAATATTCAGACTAGATTTGAGTCTTGTATAAAATAAATATTTTATAGAAACAAAGAGAGAAGAGTTCGAGTTGCATCATGAATAACCTTTGTATTCTTTATAAGCAACAAACGCATCCATTCCATAAACAATTGCTAAGATCGATCCAACATACTAAAAATAGAATGAACGAAGTTAAAAAAAAGGTTCTTAAAATTTGTCTGCTGCACACATTTGACTCACATAAACACAAGTCATCGCCGGAAATGCCGTATCACTTGATGACGAGATGAAACGTGGATATAGCCAGACATTTGTTGCAAATCCCAAGTAGGAACTGGAAAGAATTAATTAATAACAACATGAAGTCATTAATCTAAACGAACACTAACCTAGCACTTATGTATAAACAACAAGCCAAAGAATTAAAGAAAACTTCCTGAAATGTGAGAAGATGTAAATAAATTAATAATTCAAGATACGTGGATAGATGTTTCTGAAGAATCATTGCATTAGCTTATGTTAAATTCTTACAAATATTGATTGTCTCATCAATCCATAAGTTTTCACACTAAAAATGTACGAGATTAAAAGAACTAAAGTTGTCGTTAGACATGCAGAGACTGTTGAATGGAAACTGTAGAATGCTTCGCCTGGAATTTAGAAGAACAATGATCTGACATCATTCGATGTAATGACTTGAAGATATTGTGAAACTCACCCATGTCACTAGCTGCGGCCATTCCAAATCTAATAAGTAAAGTCTCACAACAACTTCCTGAACAGAAACATTTGTTTATTAATGTTTAAATTCATAGTTCGTTGTATGTTAATTACTTTTCTTCACAAATGTTGTCAAATCTATTTATAAAAATTCCATCAAAACTCACCTAAAAGCAGCTCAAATATTTTCAATAATCCACATTTTGTTGTTAGAAATTCCAAATGCAAACCTCAAAAAAGAAATAAAAAAAGTTTTAATAAAGTGACAAAGAAATTAATGATGAAATATTTCTCACATGTACAAACTCTACAGCATCCAATTTTAATTCCTTGTCGTCTTCTTGGTTGTTGTTGACTTGTTCTGATCGGAATTCTAACGACTGAAGACATTGATTAAAAATATTTAATTAAATTAAAGTTTTCTGATCACAAAAAGTAAAAATTAAGAAATTTTTTGAGTTGTTTTTCGTTTCAAAGATGAAAATGGAATGAAAACGGGGGAGAAGAAAGAAAAAAAATCTAACGTAGGGATATAAAAATAGAATTTCTCTTTTCCTTCTTAATGCATTATAAGAGACAAACCGAAGAAAAATTTAAAGAATCTCACATTTCATGTACAAAGAATCTCTCGAAAAGAAAACTTGCAAAAACGTGATTGAAAGGAAATGCCGATAAACCTTCGTCAATCATTTCTTTCATAAATGAAGTCAAAACAGAACTGACACGTTAAATTCACGAAACGTTTGAAAATAAAGGAAAATCGTTTAAAAGCGTAAAATACGATAATAAAATTGAAAACGTTTCAAACATGCAACAGAACATTTCATTGATTTTCTATTCCGCGCGCTTATACTTATATTTATACCCATCGACCGGTCATTCATTTCAACTTCACGGTTTGTTGTTGTTAGGAAAATTTCCCCGAGTCAATCAAGGGCGACTAATCACAATCATTTCCTTTCGGCCACTTTTCCTTTTTTTGATTTATTGCGCAGGAGTTTAAAACTAGCCACCGTTGTGCTTCTACTTCAAACAGAACACGAAAATAAAATTGTTGGCATTTCCATTTTCCTTCAGTCAATGAGTGACCGTCGAAGTGGTTGAAAGGATTAAAATTCTGTTTTCAAACTTTAATCATTTGATTTTCTGATGTCAGAATATTCGTGGAATTATCAACAAGATCAAATGATTTGAATTTCTACATTTAAATGTTATTAAATGAACAAACTTTAACAATTTCGATCGAATATCTAAATAAAAGTGATCAACTGATAAAATCGAGTGCGTAGAATTTTTTTCTTCTTTTTTGTGTATAAAAGAATGAATAAAATAATGACGTGACACCCCCACGTTGTGTTTTTGTAATAACGATAATTACATCAGAAACAGAATGAAACAAGGAAAGCACATAGAAATGTCTATCAGTGAATAAATAAAATAATAATATCGATTTTTGATGTATCAATGGTTCTGTCGTCGTCATCGAAAATCGTAGACATTTACATTCTTGTACAGGAAAATTATGTGTATTAACAAAAAGTAAATTGAACACTTCAAAGTTTTTAATAGATTGTGGATTGTGGATACGACATCATGGTGAATCGACCTGATAGTTCATCCACACGCTCTGACAAAAGCTCATCAAGTACAAGATCATCGATGAAGAAAAATAACAACATTAAGAACACTTTTGTGCGATCGAAAAGTGGAAATGATTATAAGGAGAAAAATGGAACGCAAAACAGATTAAGGAATGCTTCGTCATTGCAGAGTATTTCGAAAGCAAGTGGAAATCAAACGAATCGGGGAATGAAAAAATTCAAATCGAATGGAAGGTTTGATTGTCATTTAATTATAACTAAGCTTAAATAGATTTCATGCTTATCGAATATTGAATAAGTCGATGGGTTATTCCAACTTCTTTTGAAGACTGTTTAGATATTCGTAAGCTGAATTTATTTAAACATGATATCCTTAATCGTTGCTATCGATTTATATCGCGGTAGCTGATTCACTTCGAAAAGTTTCATCCAATGTGGTCTGAAGGTCAGGCGACCAAAGGACTTTGTAACGAGAGCGAAAAGAACCAACACGAAACTTTTGTTATTTATCGGTTTATTTTGGAAAGAAAAAATACTCAAATGTTGATAAATCAAATCGTAAACGGAACTTTGTTGACGTTAGCTTTATTTGATTCAAAAAATGAAACTTTTCAGACTACAAAGAGTCATCAAATGGCGTCTCTTTATTTTTATTAACACTCCTAACGCCCCTGAGGTTTTAATGTTTCAGTAAATCTTTTAAAATATTCATAAATTCTCTATTTGATTTATAACATGAAGTGTGGACTCAACTGATATTGGAGTTAAATCATCGGGTAGCTCAACACCTCTCGAAGATAATATTAATGTTGTTGTTCGTGTGAGACCATTAAGTGAAAAGGAAGTCAAGGCGAGTGACGACTCGATTGTCCAATTTCCAGGGAATGGACAAATACTTGTAAGTAATTGTCATGTAGCGTTATTTATGGTGTAGAAAAAAATCAACTAAAATTACAGTGTGAGGGTCAGAATGACTCGCAGAAACCGAAACTATTCACATACAATGTGGTGTTTGAGCCCGGCGCCACCCAAGAGGATATTGTGCAGTATTGTGGAATAAAACGTCTAATTGAAATGGCCATCGAGGGATTCAGCTCCACAGTCTTCTGTTATGGACAAACCGGAAGTGGAAAAACTCACACGCTAACCGGCCCACCACAATTGGTAATTATGATTCATTTAATTAACGATTAATTAGATAGATTGCGATAACATAGAGTTTTGATTTCTTTTCATGAACGATTTTTTATGACGTTTCATAACATTTTTCATTAACTATTGCTGAAACTTTAATCTGATACAACTTCATTGGAATATTAAAATAACTGAACATTGATATATGAGTAGAAAAATTGCCGATTCATCGTCAATTTAGATAAACCGAAACAGAAAAGGGAAAATGAGAATCTAGACCAAGATCTAGACAACAAACATCGTTAATATGAAAATTAATGTTATTTCACTTAACGAAACTTTTTTAGTTTGTGTTACAATGTCACAGAAATTCAATCGAAGGAATGTCTCGTCAATAATTGAGTGATGGTAAAATTAGAACAAATATTTAGTTGGGGTAATTAATGTGCAATTAAGAATTATCCAGAAAATGTGGGCTCTTCGTATAAATATTTAGAAGCATTAATTATGTCGGATCAATTAAATTATTTAATAAATTGTGATCAATATTTCAATTTCTGTTAAAGATTTTCCAATACTCCGTAAAAAGATCTTCGTTGATAAAACAATGTTGACTTCATGCTTATTTAATTTGTATTTAGTTCATTGCGTTTCACTCGATTTTAATGTTAAGAATTCCAAAACAATGTTTTCAGTCTAAATGTGTACTCAGTTACACTGAGTTTATGTTAATATTCATGTCCACTGTGCATTGTCTCTTGCACTTCGTGAGCTCTGACGACATGCTCTAGATAGATAAGAAAAATATTTTTGAAATGAGTTTATGCAGTCATCAATTGTATAAATAATCATTAAGGGAGTAAAGCATGAAATCATTAGACAAGTGAATATCTAAAATAATTAACAAATTTAAATTGTTTCCGTCATTTCAGTTTGTTGGAAAGAAACCCGATTTAAATCACAAGGATCATGGCTTAATTTTCCGATCGTTCTTCTACTTATTCCAACTGCTTCAACAACGACAAGAAAACACGCAATTCATCTTGAAAGCTTCTTTTCTGGAGATTTACAATGAAAAGGTAATTGAATGAGTTCTCTATGATTTTGAAAGTTAAATGAATGAATATTTCATACATGAACACGTATTCATGACACATCCAACGCTGAATGAACAGCATAAATTGCATGCACATGCAAATCAATCATTAAGACATAAATTTTAAAATATTCATGTTAGACAATGCTGATGGTTTCAATGTTATTTGTTGTCCTAGGTAATTGATTTACTCAATCCTGGTGCAGCACGTAAAAAGCCGTTGGCAGTGCGATGGTCGAAAAAAATGCGAGGTGAAATAGAAAATTAAAAAAATAACTATGAACATTACATTTATGGATTTTTCTTGCCTCTTTATGGAATTTCCCTCAATTATGTAGGTTTTTATGTAGAAAATTTGTTTCTTGTTGATTGCGAAGAACTCGACGATTTGTTGGCAGTTTTAGAAGAGGGTATGAGAAATCGCGCAGTTGGTTCACATTTAATGAACGATCATTCTTCAAGAAGTCACACAATTCTTACCGTTCACATAACTTCCGAGCAACAGGCGGAAAATGAGAAAAGTGTCTTCATAAGTAAACAGGGAAAAATTAATTTTGTTGGTAAAGTCGATCAATTGTCATCAAAATGATTGATAAGAAATTTAATTTCCTTTTTTTTCTATTTCTCTGACAGATCTTGCGGGCTCTGAAATGACAAAGAAAACTCAGAGCGAAGGGAAAACTTTAGAAGAAGCTAATAATATAAATAAAAGGTAAATTTAGATTATGATTACCGATCTTATCATGCCTTAATGTTATTTGTTAGCCTAATGGTCTTAGGGTACTGTATTGCGTCATTAGCTGATAGCAAGAAGCGCAGTGGGCATATTCCTTATAGAGACAGTCAACTCACAAAACTTCTAGCAGACAGTCTGGCGGGAAATGGAGTGACGTTAATGGTGAGGTTGAACAAAGCAATTTCATAAATTGCCGCTCATAATGATATCGTCATTGTTAATTCCAGATTGCGTGTATTTCCCCTGCAAAGTCTAACCAATGTGAAACAATCAACACTCTTCGATATGCTGCTCGAGCGAAAAAAATCAAAACCAAACCTTTGATTATTATCGATCCACGAGAAGCATTAATCTTATCATTGAAAAGGGAAGTGAACGCTTTAAAATTGGAAAATGAGCATTTGAAATCATTGAGTGCGTTCCATATGTCGCCTCGATCGGGTTCGGCGCAAATAAATGGCAACAATGATCGATCGAGTGCTATTGTGACACCAAAGATTGATGTGGAGCGCTTGGCTGAACTGGAGAACAATGAATTGTCTGAGCTTGTGAAACTTTATATGACGGAAAACCAATCTTTGAGACAAGAGAATAATGAACTTTATACAACCAAAGATATTTTACTACGCGACCAGGAGTTGGTTAGTCGTGAGAACGAGCGGCTTTTGAAAAAGCTCGAGGACGTCAATTCTGTTTGTTGTCGCTCACCGATCATACCAGCACGACCAACCATGAGTGGCGATGTCTTCAATTTCTCTACAAATAGTGACACTGATATTACCAATTCAAATTATTGGCGGAACCCATTAAATGCCAGCAGTGAATTTATTGATGGAAGAATGTCTTCGGCTGAAAACAAAATTTCTGATTCAGTTCAAAAAGAAATGGATAAGATGAGAATTTCTGACAGGTAATTTTTAATTATTTTAATATATCATTAACAATATTGCAAAACTTTTGATACTTTATCAAGATCTTCAATTGAACTGAACACATTTTTAAAACAATTTCCAATTTCTCTGATGTCGTTCGTTGCGCTATGCGTGTTTATTTCTTTTTCTTCTTCAAAATCAAAACATTTTTCTGGTCATATCTCATCGATCTTTGTCTATTCTAACGATAAGTCGTGAAAAAAATTGTCAAGTTAACAATCACGACTTTCACTTAACTTCTTCTTCTTACCACTTAGTGACTCAACTGGTAGTTGTTCAACTATGTAATGCTATCGAAACAGTAATCAAAACGAACAATATCAAATGACGGATCACATTTTTTATATTTTCTTTCCCGCTCACTCTTCACTTTACAAAGTAAAATTATCTTTAATAAAAGCTTTGGCATATGCATAAGTAGATCAATAAATATTATTTACATACATTAGAACAGCATGTCATGGTCACAGAAAATGTTTTCGATTCCTTAAAAAAATAGAGAAAACATTTTGTTGTAAATGCTTCAACCCTCTTGTCTGTCTAGTCTGCAACGAATTAATATTTCCCACTTTAAATAACAAAGCAAATTAGAAGAGTTACGAAGCTTTGAAAAGAATTTAATTTATTTTCTTAGGAAGTCAAGAATATTTTTTTTTTTATTCAACAGTATAACGACAGTGGCAGGAAGTCTGAGAAGAAACAAATCCTTCGATAGAAATGGACAACCAATTACCGAGTAAGTTAAATAAAAAATATTCATAAGCATAGTAAATATTATTTCAATTATCCAATTAAAAAAGTTTCCCAAATTGTTTCGATGAAACGAAAATATTTTTCTAAGTCAGATGTGACGATTCCTTGACTTGAATTTTTAAAGCTGATGGTTTGGTTTTTCCACAACTTTGTTATTGATTTTTATTGCGAATAAAAATGCGATCAAATAGTCAAACTAGCCATGCTGTCGGCTTGCAAACCACGACGCTTCAAGTATGGGAATCTCCTTGAAATTCTCTACAAAATCACATAAATTTCTAATAACTTTTCGATGTTGTTTCCTACTTTGAATCTTTTCAATTATTCTAAAGATGCCACGCTTAAGCATTTTAAATTAATTAACAATTTCTTTCTTATTTCTTCCACAGCATGATAACGTAAGACAAGAAAATCAAAATTTACTCCAAATCAATTGCACGTGAAAAGCTCAACAACAAATTTCTGGACAAATTTTCTGATTCAGCACAAAGTTTTCTCTTCAAAATTCTTTTTCAAATCAAAATATTTCCTAATCACTGATGATGAATGAAAAACAATAAAGAAATAAATTAAATTGAATAGTTTTTTGTTTTATTTTTTATTAGAAACTCTTGAATTCATGTTTCTGTCATCGTACAACATGTTCTTGAATTAATTAATTTTGCAGCTTCAGCCGTTCATTTTTTGACGGGTTTCTTCGATTTCTTAGCGGCAATTGCCTTCTTCTTAGCTTCAACGCGAACAAGACGAGCCTTGTTTGCTGCAGTGCGGAGCTTCAATCGATTTGCGGCGTTCTTCTTATACACAATTGCTGGATGGCCTTTAGGCAACGTGATCTTCTTCTTTTCAGCCTCAGTTATCTGATCAGCGAACTTCTTCTTCTCCTTGGCGAGCAATGCACGACGACGAGTTACTTCAGCGTATGGATTGAGTTTGATCATTTGACCGACATTTCTCAATGGATTCAATCGGCGGACACTGCGATGAACTCCCTTCTTGGGTGCATTCAAAACCTTCTTGATCTCCTCAGATTTCAACAAACGTGTCAAGTCAGTGTTTGCCATGATGGGATGAGGCAAGTTGTAACTCTTCTTGACCTTTGATGGTTCATTCCATGTTCCGAACAAATCGTTCAAATGTTTGAAGGCTGATTCTGTCCAGACGATCAAACGTCCCAAATGACCACCGGGAGCCAACTTCAACAAATTCAATTTATGCACACTCATCGTGTCAACGCCTGGAATATTACGGAATGCACGACGCAAGCCATCGTCCTTTGAATAGACAACCAATGGTCCCATACGATGGACTCGACGACGGTTTCGCATCTTACCACGACCAGCTCTGAAGTGCTTTGAACGATAAACCTGAAAACAAGAAAATTGAAATAAATATTAAAAAAAGTTCAACCACAATTATAAATTATGAAATAAATTTGAGATCAGGTTTGATGTAATGAAATATTGAATGTTTGAATTATCTACACACAACAATTTCCATCATTGAGAAATGTTGCAACGCCTATTAATTCAAGTGAATTTGTTTAGCACCACAACGATGTGTTCGTCACTCATAAAATGGAAATCTCCATCACCGTAACGATCACAAAATACTGTTATGATGCTACAAAATGTTAACTCATTTATATTTACCTTCAATACATCACCCCACAACTTGTTGCGACGCAAGAACAGAACAGCTTGCTTGGTCTTGTTGTATCCTTGAATGTTGTCGGATACAACCAAAGGAAGTTCGGAAATTCCATCAATAACATGTCCTAGAATATAAAAATAATGATATTTTTGATCCATAAAGAAGTTTCTTAAATGTTTCTTACCGCGAGCTTGAACAAGAGCTGGGACACCGGAAGCTGCAACAGCAGAAACGACAGCATAACGTTTAAGGTTGATGCTGATCTTGCGATGCCATCTACGCCATGGTTTAGTTGGAGCAAACATACGACCACCACGACACATGTTACCGAAAGCACCCTGACCTGAACGGTGAGTACCACCACCACGAACTCTTGGAATACGAGCCACGGCACGACCAGTACCCCATGATTCAGCTGAAGTTTGATGGCCAGCTTCAGCGTTGACGGAATATGCTTGACGTGAATTACGACGCATTAACTGATGGACTTCGTTGACCACATCAGGGCGAATTGGAGCTTTGAAGATTGCTGGTAATGAAACTGTTGTATCTTTTATAACCTCATTTTTGTCAGTGTAAACACTGACGAGAGGGCGAGCAGCTGATAAACTCTGCAAAGACAAACCAATAAGATGTTACTACAAATTTATTTAAATAGCATTGTGCAATATCATCAGTATTTTAATTTTTTTTTATTTGTTGTCTTAAATTTTCGTTTGCCACATGCTTTAATAGCTAAGGAAATATTTTGCAACTTAAATCATGATTAAATAGCGTCTCCACGAACTCAACTCGACATACACATGATGCCTAAGGCTTTAAAGTACATGTTTATGTAAGTACTAACCATCTTAAGAGTCCTTCAACTCGTAAATTTCTATGAAAATTAAATTTCACGAGTTTATATTTGCGAACAGACGCGAAAAAGAAAGAATGAAGCGAGGGCATACAACTATATCAAAATATTGTAATGCCGCATATAAACAAAATCTCAAATGTTATGAAAAAATGAATGGTTGAAGAGATTCTTTTTATGAAATGTATTGTTAATTTATGTTAATTCTCATTCACCGTGTACTCAGATTATGTGTTTATAATATAATCACCCTTTGAATATTATTCTCAAGAAAAAAATCTTTTCATTCCCCTCGCCTCCTTGTAGTTTGCAGTTCTCTCACTAACCCAGAGTGTCAGTGTAATCGATTTATTAAAGACTCCATTTTTTAATTCTTCTTTTATTATTTACACGCTTAAAAGTTATAAATTCCTTAAGAGAAATACTTCGTGTATCTTAATTAAAACACTAGAAACATAAGTGATGTAATCAAAGTCTCATAAAATAACTTGGTAAAGAATTTAATTCGAAAAAATATTTGGAATTTGCGCTGCTTCATCAAATTTGTCAATATTTTTCGTCATTTTCTTCTTCAAACGTTATCAGATGGTAAGAAAATATTATACTGAGTTAAAAAATTATTTCTGCAACTGATTTGTTATGTTTTTGTAGGCACTAATAATGCTTCAGTGTCAATATATCGGATAATAATCAAGTTTGTGAATGAATTGTGAAACGACGAAGCAACATGTCGAGTAGCAACAACAATAACAATAATGGAATTTTCATTAATAAAATATCAGAAAATCAGCCGGAACTTCAACAACCTAGCATTAAAAGACAAAGGATAGATGCGAATAACGAACAACATCCATCTAAAGCAACGCCTACGCAAGTTGTAGCAAAGTCTTTGTCATTTTTAGATGACTCGGGGAACTCCACATCATCTTCTTCTTCCTCCCCTTCTCCAGTAAATGAAAGTGAAATTATTTTAAAACCAGAGGAGAACGATCCCATTGAGAAAGATGAAGAGCAATTACTGATGAGTGATAAAGAGTGCTTGTCGATGTTTCAGACACAATTAACTCATAATCAGTGCTTATGTGGACTTAGTGAAAGAACTTTAAAAATTCCATTCCGATATTATTCCATAGTGAAACCGAAAAAGCAAACGTACAATCGAAATGAAAAAGATGAAATTGACTTAAAGAAAAGCAGTGACGTTCAAGTGCATTATGTAAAATCTTTAGAACATTGGCCCGAAGACTTCTTACTCAAATTCTTGTCAAACCTTCAGCTTCTGTTTCATATTTATTTGAAACAGAATGCGAAAGGAAATATTTGTGGTAAGATTATGGAATTATGCGATTGTCTCATACGCAACCAAATTCACATCTTCGAAGAACTGATTCAACTTTGCAACAGTAGCATTAGCAGCAATTTCGTTAGTTACATTTCAAGTAAAATTATCACATACTTTTTGATTATCATTAAGGATGAGATTGACAGGAAATGGATTGATACGATTGTTGATAATCTTTTCACGTCTGATCATGTCGACAATTTAGCAGTAAAGAAAGTTAATTTTAGTTTAGACATAATTAAGTGTATAGTTGAGTGGAAGGATCATGACGAGCACATTTTAGAAGAAGACGCAAATGGCTTTACGAACCTCCCACCACCGCCTTTAGAGACAAATTATTTCGCGACACTCCACCGCGATCAAAGTGGACCATCAACATCATCTAGTAGTTCCAGTGCCTTGCCATCATACTTAACGTCTCATGTTGCCAACAACAGTGGACGATCTTCAGCAACTTCCGGTCATAACTCACCAGTTTCGAATGGATGTCATTTTGTGCAATTAACCGACTCTGAAAGTTTTGACACGGCTCACATTAAATGCATAACAACAAAGACTCTTGCGAACAAATGGCCTGCACTAGTGCGAAGTATCAGCGAACTTATCATGCAACTTTCTGTCGAAATACCGCCGAATCCAACACAACAACAGAACCAACATAACAATCATCGAACAATTGCTAGACGAATGAACTTTGAGAATAAGGAAAATTGTATTTTAACATTTATTTCACTCTGGGAAAGCATCATTAGCGTAAGGACGAATTTATCAGTCGTTGAGACGCTACCATTCACAACACATCTTGTTAACTTTGAACTTCTTCTTAATCAAAATCTTCCGTGTACGATTTACAAGCAAATGTTACAATTATTCAATGAGGCATTGTGTTATGGAAGTACATTAGCATTACAAGACATGATGCCTGAAGACACATGCGAACTTGCCCACAAAATCATTCGTCATGTTAAAGACAATCGAATTCTCGAAACGATGCCGCGTCAAATTAATTCAACGAATCATAGCGACGATAATTTGAAGACTTTTATCGGATTAGATTGTGAGAGTGTCATTTTTTCACCGAACTCATTAACCACTCAATGTTTATCAACATCACTTAACGATCATCCATCAGTGACATTTGATAAAAGTTTACTACAAAAAATGACATTATTGGTGCTGAAATCTGTCGCAGTTTATGTGAAAGAAATTCGATGCGACTCGTCTGACAGTTCAATTGACAGCAGTGATTATGACGCTTTTCAAGACATGATTGTCATCGAGAGAACGATACGAGAAGTTCTAAAGAAACTTGAATCATTTATGAAGAATACTCTCGAGTTTCATCCTGAAAGTCATTTTAGTAAAATTTTGATTCATTTGTTTGACGATCAAGATGATTTCCTAATAGAAGCGATGGTTTGTACGTTGGACGTCACATCGGGAATATCATTTAGGAATAACGCTTTTCCTGAACTTGTTGCGATGCTTAATCCTGTTTACACATTCCTCGAATTCCTTAAAATGATTTCAAACAGTTCCGACCTTCTACTTGATCTTCTTGTAAGTACTGAAACTTGCTTTCTTTTGTATCTTCTACGCTTCCTCAAATACATTCGCATCAATTGGTCGATGTTCGTACAGAGTTGTAGAGATTGTGGGATGGGAGGCAACGTGCTAGACAACACAATGACGGTAATGATAAGTTTAAGATATAAAATTGGTCGTTTGGTATCAAAGTCGCTTTATCCTTACGATATTGCGCCAATCTTACGACTACTGGAAAGTTGTGAGAACCTTTATGAAGGTAATGAGCTCAGTTAGTTGTAAACTTCTGTCTTCTTAAGTCCACTTAAGCCTTAAATTTAATCAATCAAAAATGAAAGCAAGAAAAAAAATATTTCGAATATAAAATTTAATTCTTTTATTTAAAAAAATTCATACAAATGAAAAGTTGAAAAAGAAAATTAAATCATGTTGTTCAATAAACAATTGTACTAAACTATTTAATCTCATAAGTTATAATTTAGTTGACAAAAAAGAAAGAAAATGAATTAAAAAAAATAAACTCATGAAAATGCCTTTTTTTCGTCTCTTGTATTTCTGTAATCATAAATCTTTTAATTAGGTAGTCGTTCGATGATTTAAATGAATAAAAATGAAAGAAAAGTTTAAGTTGATAAAAAAAGGAAACTTTTTGTATTTAAATTTTATGATAATAATTATGATTTGGAATGATCTTAAATGATGTCACTGTTTAGGTAAATTGTGATGAGGTTTATTGTCAAACGTGCGTCGTGTCACATTTCACTTTCATCATCATCATCATCTTTGATAGAGAAAACAACATTTTTATTTTATTTTCATTTTGAGGGCAGATCTACATCGTTGACGATGATTTTAAGTGAATCCCGCATCGATTGATCATTTCTTTGTAGGTAACTTACTTAATCACAACAGAAAGATTTTGGTGAGAAACAAGACATGAATAACAGCAGCAGATTATCGACAATTTCGAACTCTTTCAATTTCGTTTATCGCAACTCCGCTGTTGATTTTTAATATTCGCAATGAAGTTCATCAGAGTTGTCGGAACAATCTTGAATCTATGTTGTGATGAAAGTCATAAAATTAATTTATTGTGAAACGATTAAAAGATTTTTAATTGCGGTACCTTATCACATATTTGATCGAGTGTTATACAAAGACCATCAACACATCGTAATTCGAAATCCGGACACGGTGATGAATGTGATGTCGAAGCTTTAACAATTTCTTCTTTCACCTTCATTATTGTTGTTGATGTTTCGGGTTCAGGTTTTTGTGTCGTTGTTGGTTTTCGCATTGTACCACGATATCGAAGCTTTGCTGTTGGTGATGTTGTTATGATAATTTCTGATTGAGTTGTTGTGTTGGGATTAATGAAGATTGGCACGACGCCATCACCTGTTGAGACTATTCGATCGCCGTCAGAATCATTATGATCGTCATGTTGCTCTGAACTCGATTGATCGTAATCTCGGTGGTCGAAAAACAAAACTGATCTTTCGTCATCTTCCAGTTCACCATCATCGTCACTTTCCACATCACAATCGACCTCATCACTTCCATCTACGCAATCTTCGACACCGTCACAAAACCATTTATCAGAAATGCATTTCTTATCCGATACGCATTTAAATTCATCGTAGTTACAAAATTTGCAATCTTTCTCATCTTCACCGGTTGGGCAATCGCGAATATTATCGCATCTAAATAAAAATAATTTTTAGAAAGTTTCTTCTTTTGATTTTTAATTGAAAATTAATCGAAATCGATTAAATGAATAAGAAAAAAAAATTGTTACGTCAGTTAAAGAGGTCAAAAAGGTAATAATTTGATGACCAACGACAGACATTGATGCATCAGAAAATAAAAGATAAAGAAAATTCCTGAATCAATAAACTTTTGATAATCTAATAAAAAATAAAAATTGAAATTTATGCAAACCTCCACTTTGATGGGATGCATGAATAATCAGAGCATTGGAATTCATCCTCAAAACATTTCTTAGAGAATCGCGTAATATCCTCGCATGTTGTGTGATCATTTGAATCAATATACGTGTTGCAATCAAAAAACTCGGTTAAAACTTCTGAGCTGGCAATAATATGACTACAACTCTCAAATATTCCTGTGGAAACAAACAAAGAAAGGAAAAAAATTTAAAACGTTAGATTAAAGTGAATAATGTGATCTATTAAAGCGTAACCGCTTTTGACGGGGTTGCACCTTTACAAATTCTCCTACAAGGTTTCAAGTTTTTCATTCTTGACGGTCGACATTCAGGCTCCAACATATGACAAACAAATTCAGCGACACGCTTAGAACATTCAGAGTTGAGGAGATGTTGAAAATGTTGATATTCGATGTTAGTTAAATTCCATTTTTGTTGTGGATCGGTGAGGTCATATGACAGAATTCCTTGACACTGAAAGGCAATTATCAACATTTAAATCTGATTGTTTCAAAGAAATATTAATTTTATAAAGACGACGATTACTAGGGGCAGTGATGTCGATTGGCAACTATTATCATTCACGTAACTCTGCATTGGAAGCTCCGTTGTTGGATCATGCTTATTAATAATTGATGGCAATGTCGGTGAAACCTTAACACCAGAGAAAAGATTTTTATTCGATGTCGTATAAAAGTTTATTCGCTCGACCTGTAATTTCATTACGATGAGGTTAGTCAAAGTTCAAAGCTTATTTATAAGCTTAAAAAAATTAACAATTTCAATTCAATTCGTTTTGATTCTCACATATATTTTTGTTAATAACACATCATCATCATCGGTTGATTTCTCGGCATGCTCATCATCATAAGAAATCACGTTGGTTGACGGCTGTTTAGTGGTTGATGATGATTCGAATGTTGCGATTTTATTCAGATGTTTAATTTGAGTTGATTCTTCCGTCATTGAAGAATTTGTGGTAATACTGAGGTTTGTTGCAGTTGAATTGACGAAGATCGCTTTATTTCGATCATTCGTAGGCGAAGATTCGGGATGGATCCATGAGAATAAAAGATATCCAAAACCCACAAGCAAAATGGTTAATATCACGATTTTAACAAGCAACGTGAAGCTCAAGTTAGATTTGGCACGGTTGATGCACTCCTTATTCCATCTACTGATGCTACTTTTGTTCCAATATCGCGCTGTCGAAGAATTGTCATCGTGAAAAATATTTGAAGGTTTCATTTTGACCTATAATGGAAAGATCCATAAAAATCAATCGTGTTAAATACATTATTTTTATTTTATTATTTAGATGGGCATGGAAGGCAAGCAACTGTAATAATTTTAGATATTTCTTTGAAGCCTAGAAAGAATCATGTTTTTGATGTTTCTTCTCTTTCCACTTCTTTTTTTGTTTGTCTTCTTGACTTTTAAGCAGAGCTGCTGACGAAGGTGCGCCTTCATCTCATCTTTAGTTTGTTTTTTTCTTAGCATTTGTTCCATTGATGAAATCATAACACAGTCGGAATTTAAAAAGCTTCAATTATGAAATTTATAGGTCATGAAAATAATTTATTGCCAACTTCGGTTACGTAAAGAAAAAGAATTCTTTCTGATGAACGGTGCTTGGTAAGCGCGTATGCGAAGATGAATACGAAAACAACATGAAATAAAAAAAAAACAAAAAAAAAAACAAACCAAAACAACAACGAAAAAATAAAAGTAAAAAAAGTAAAGGGAAATCACCTTTCCCCAAACACGAAACCTAATTCCGCGCGACTCCTTTCATTTCATCCGAAGTAAAATGGCATTCATCTAGGTAAGCAAGTAAATACATCTAAGTGCTTCATTCACTTCACATTGAAGCAATCAACAGCATTGAATTACGAAAGAACAGAAGAAAAGTCAACGCGATATGTTGGCGGGAGCAAGAAAAATGCTGAAATGACTTCAGTACCGTGATGATTAAGATTCGCATATTTTAAGAAAGAAATAAAGAGAAGACAAAATATCTACGGTTAAGAAAACTGGTTTTTTACACTTCGAATTCAATTTTTGTGAGTTTATTTATAAATAAACCTACTGAACGCGTTATGCATTTGCTCGTAATGAACAGAGACAAAAGAAGGAGAGAAAAAATACCAACAATTCATATGTAAGAAAACAGCAACAGTCACCATACTCGTTTGTTCCGAATTATTTCTTATTTTGGCATGACCTTGCCAACGAAACCCATAATTATTTTGATTTTGCGTTACACATTACACGCACGTCAAATGATCATCCCGACAATCATCATCCTACTTTCCGTTTGTTAATTTATTAATCAAAATTAATGTTTTTGGATGAACACTTACGATTTCGTTACTAACTTGAAGAAAATATCGACTAATTCTGTTCATCTGCTTCCGATCATTGTCCACGTTTTTAACAAATTCATTATCATTTTTTTCTATCATTCTGGGAAACTCGTTAACCACATATAACTTGCTAACCATAATATATTTATGAATAACAACAAAATTAATTATTTCATCTTTTTTCTAACTTATTTAATTCTAAATTTATTCTAAATTTGCACTTGTCTTTCTCACAACTGCACAATTGTTTCGTTTACTTACGATTGCTTACATACATTAATATAATTTATTTACAATATTATTAACAGTTCGATCATTTAAGTCTTTCTCGCGTTACGGTTTGTCGTCGACTGAATATGCGAAGACTTACTCAGAAAAATATCATTAAACGGCTGCAGAAAGAGAAGACGAGAAGAAATACTTAAGTTAGTGAATGCATATATGGGAGACTTAAATCGCGTTGTCTGTGAATGAATGGAGATTGACTTATGCTCAATTTTCGCGCATTTTACATTTGCTAATCGATGTTGTCTATGATTATTAACATTTTATTGCCTGATAAATGGATATCTTTTATCTAATAACTGCCGATAACATCCTTTCGATTTATGTAAGAAATATTTTTATGAACGTCATGATTAGATAATGAAAGATCCATTGAAGTTGAAAATAAAAGACATTCCATTGAAAATTATTTGACGATCAATCAAAATCATCCATAATATCATAAGACGACATAAAAGGAAAGAGAAGTGGATCAATTCGAAATAAATTGAATTCGGAAATAAATTTTTTGTTTTTGTTGATCGTTCCAATAAAATAAATAATCGTCGCAACTTTGAACATCATAAACGTGAATATTGTTTTACATAATCACAGCACAAAATTTCCCTACAGAAAAAAAGTCTTTGATTTAACAGTGAAAAGTCGTTTATTTTGCATAATTTGATGATTTTTCACGTTTGAATTTCATTAAAGGCGAAATGACTTCGTCGCTGAATGAACGTTTGAATGCATCGTAGATAAGAAAGTTAAGCTTTATTTTTTTTACCTCGCTTTTACTCTTCAACTCAACAATTAGGTATTTATCTACTAAATGTTGGCTGCTGTAAATAGATGGGATAGAAAAATAATTTGCATTTCCCTATGATGTTGTAGTAGCAATTTCCTGCTAAATAATCAGTCGGTCAAGATATCTTAGATATAACTTAGATATATCAGATACACGTTTCTACACGCTCTACGCATTTTATGAAACTTTATTTATTTGAATAAAATGTCGCTTAAAGCTACTCAATAAATCAATCTAATGATGTTGTACATTATCATCTTAAAACTAATTTTATCCAATCAAGAAAACCTCAAACAGAACATTGAAATTTAAATTCTTTTGCTTCATTCTTTGGTCTTTGGCATCTTCTTCTTTCAACAGCTTCCTGAACAAGAATAAACAACAGAAAATTCTTCTTATTCAGTTAAGAATGTTTTGTTTATTGTTGAAACCTTTTTTTCGTAGTTATCATAAATTATGAATTAATGATTAAATGGCATACAAGAGTTCATTATATTACGATGAGTTTGATTATGAAAACTATCAAGAAGCACTTGATTACGAATCTTATGAAGATCATATTACCAACTTCAATGATGCTTTAAGTTGTAGTTTTGCTGTATCAAAGCAAATTGCACTTCAACTGCTCATTTTGTTGTTTGTAAATTTCATCTACCGGATGATAAGATATGCGAGTGAGTTCTCTATTTTTATTTTATTTATTTTCTTTAATTTGATGTCTTCATTGCATAAACATTTATTCATCAACATTCAGATATCGCTGAGTTCATCAAGCATTTATCTTCATCTTTGTTGGGATATTTTTCGACATTCATTTTCTTCACAACCGGCAACTTTTATGTTTGCTTCTTAGTATTCATCTCATATGGGTTTTTAAAGTTTTTACAATTGATTGGAGTGAAGAAGCAAGGATTCCTGGTGATTGCATTTCAAATAGTTTTAATTTTTACTTGGTAAGAGTTCAAGTGCTGAGGTTTATTTGGATGAATAATTAATTAAATTTTAAAGCGAAATATTGGAGCTTGACGGAAACGTTTGGCAGCACGTTCGTGGATCAGCTTTGATTATATCAATGAAAGCAATTTCAGTGGCATTTGATGTCAGCTCAACAAAGATTCCTAAATTGCCGCCAATATATGAATACGTCGGCTACGTTCTCTGTCCAGCCAACACAGTATTAGGACCGTTTACGACTTTCGCATCTTACAAGAATTGCAATAGAAACAAATTTTCTTTGAATCTCTTTTCGCAAATCATCGTAAACAGTTCGATTTCTATTTTCTTTATTATATTGTCGAGTTGTTTTCTCAACTATCTCATCAGTGATAATAATTTGAAATATCTTTTGATGTATCGTGATGCTTTGAATTTCCGATCTAGCCATTATTTCATCTCATTTATGTCGTCAGCTGTTCTTCTGATGTCGGGAATCGACAGTAAAATGACTTCGAATATATTTGGCTATCAAGTGACGAGGCCATTGGACATTGAACTTCCACGTTCATTAATACCTGTCGTCATCTCATGGAATATTCCAATTCATTTGTGGGTTAAAAGTTGTAAGAGACGTTTATCTGATTCGACAACATTCAATGACATTTTATATTCATTTCAGATGTTTTTCATAACTTAAAGCACTTTGGAAAATTCAAAGCTATAATTCTCACTTATTTAATCTCATCATCTCTGCACGGCCTCAACGTTCAACTTGCTGCTGTTCTTTTATCGATTGGAATTTTCACCTTTGTTGAATACAGATTGCGAAATACTTTAGCAGAGATATTGGATGCCTGCGTTGCAGCAAATAAATGCAATCTGGATTCTACAAAATCTTGCACATCAAAAGGTCATAAAAACAATACAACCTTGTATTGGGTTAAGATGATCAATTTCGCATTCGGAGTATCGACTGTTGTGTTGTTAGCATATTTGGGTGTGTTGCTTGACACATCAATTGATCAAAGAAATATTTTCTCATGGGAACAAAATCTCAAGAAATGGATTCAGTTGAAATTCTTTGGCCATATAATTGTTTCAATTTGGTTCATCATTTATTTAGTTTTGAAAAATTGAAAGAAAACGAAATGGAAAAGTTTCCAAATTTTTATTTTTGTATAAAAATTTGGCCGAGGTCATTTTATGATTTTTCAGTGACGGAAACAGTCAACAAACAGTTTATTTGTATGAAGATGTGATGAATAAAAGAAAAAAAAATGAAATAAAAGCATAAAATGAGAATAGATTGAGAGAAAAAGAAGAAGCTCAAATGAATCTCGCTAATAATCTGTGAATTTTGATCATTTTGACATATTGCAACACTCAAAGCTTTACATCTTATTGTAACAATAGACTCTTCAACACGACACTGATATTTAATTGACTGATTCATTTTATGTTTATTTATTATGACTAAATTTGATTTGATTGAAGCATCCATCAAAATATTATTTAATAAGTAAAACGACAAATGTACTTTTGACGACTTCTTAAATTATCACACTTGAGATCATTGCACCTTTTAAGAAGAAGAATAAGGAAATCAATTTAATTTATTTAATTCGTTTAACAGTTGGAAGCGGTAAAAAATTCAAATTTTTGCCTCATTTTTTGCTTCCTTCCTTGAAGGAAAGAAAAACAATTGTTCGAGTAAGATAAAATTTAGTTTTATTCTGTCATTGCGCCAACGAAAAACTAATTTTGTTGCGTTAACAAGATATGCTGCAAAGCTTCAATCGTTGCACAGTTTTAAATAAAGTAGATTATGGAATCATATCTAGTATGAGACAATTCAGTCGACAAATGGAAGATCAAAAGAGAAAACAAAATCATAATGAGCAAAAAATGTACAATAATGTTAATGAGGGTAATGCAAATAAGTTACGAAAATGGATATCAGTTACACCTGAACCGAGGCAACCAGGATTAACTTTTACAGTGCTTGATTACAATATTTTAAGCCAACAATTACTTGAGCAGCATAGTTATTTGTATCAAGGCCATTCAAAACATGCCCTCCGATGGAACCAACGATTCTTTACTCTGATAGGAGAGATACTTTATAATAATCCAGACATTTTGTGTTGCCAGGTTAAATGTAGAAATTTTTCTAGTGATAATTTTTCTCATTTACGTCTGACCTTGACAAATTTCAGGAAGTTCAAAACACACACTTAAGTGACATTCAATCAAGACTTAGATCGTTGAACTATGATGTGATCTACAAAAAGAGAACCGGTGATAAGGTAAATAAAACAACTGAATAAATAATCAGACATTTCTTACGATCCCGTTTACTATGTCTAGCCCGATGGTTGTGCTATATTTTACAAACGACATTTGTTTCATCTCATTGAAGACCATAAAATTGAATTTGAACAACCTGGAATTGAGGTAGACAATAATAACAATATGACATTTCAATGGCATCAGAATGTTTTAAATATTTATAATTTACAGCTGCTCGATCGTGAAAATGTCGCAGTAGTTTGTAAACTTTCATTAAAAACTGATCCATCTGTGCACTTTGTAGTGGCTACAACTCATTTGCTTTATAATCCTAGACGTCAAGATATTCGTTTGGCACAAGTCCAAATACTCCTAGCCGAACTTGATCGAATAGCAAAAGTGTCGAATAATGAAGAAGAGCAAAAATATTTGCCAATTATATTATCAGGTGATTTCAATCTCCAACCACATTCAGCTCCATACAATTTAATTGTAAATGGTGAGTGACTCACTTGTCAAGTGCGTAAATTTGAAAGTAAACAAACACTTTGTTTTCTTCTTTTTCGGTTTATAATAAATCAGGTATGGTGAACTATGCAAACTTAACACGAAGGACTTTGAGCACGAGTGGGAAAGGCACCAACAACCAGACAAACGGAAGACTTCTTTTACCTATTAAATTAGGCATTACAGACGAATGTCAACATGTCAATCATGAGATCAAGGTAAATGTCGATATAAGCGAAAAAGAAAAAAAAAGACAAACAACAATGAATTAGCTTTGTTAGTTTTATTCGTATAATTTAATTATGTTTCACTCTCATTGTAGCTTTATCATTCTGAAAACAACAAAACAAGAACCGATCATGACATTGAACTTACAAAGGAGATCGTAAATCTTTTTCAGACCGGCATTCTAAAGCATAACTTTAAGTTTTCTTCGGCTTATAAAGATTCGGATGATTATGTGTCAACATATCAAGATCGTTGGATATTAGTTGATTATATTTTCTATTCTGATGCTATCAATACTCAAACTAATGGATCAAGTTTGAAATTATTATCTTATCTAACATTGCCATCGTCGGAAGGTTGCCGAAATATTGGATTACAAATTCCAAACACATATCAAGGTTCTGATCATCTTTTATTGGCTGCTCGCTTTTTTCTAGGTTTTAATTCAAGTCAACGTCCAGCAGGATCCTCGACAAAACTTTAATTGGGTCTTTGGTCAATTCAAAATTAGAATTCGTGAGTTAAAGAAATTGGTAAAAGTAGATAACTAAATTACTCATAGAAGGACCCCTCAAAATGTATAGTTGAGCACAGTTAGATGTTATGAAATTGTTAATTTAAACTATTTTATTAGATATGTTTGTGATTCATGATGATTGTTTGTTTGTCCGTTCAATTACTTATTTATTAAGCTGACGAAAATAAAATTTATTTTTAATAAATGAATCAATATTGTCTGAATGAATCTTTTATTGTTTCTATTTGACCATGAAACATGATGAAACGTGTGCAATTGATAATTTTTTAATTGTGTTTACTCGTCGCGTTTCTGAAACAGTTTTCGATTGCATTCCACAGTAGACAGCATACAGCGACATCTTATAGAGAGTAACTCAAACTTTGAGTTGTCAGTCAGACAAAATTTGATCGTTATCGTATTTATTTACAATTTCAGTAAGCGCAGTTCTGATTTACGAAGAGAAAATTATGGAATAGAAAAGAAATATTTAAAAAATTCAAATTTCTTTTTATTATCGAGTTAATATTTTATAGTTTCTAAAATATTCCGATAAATTGTTATCTGTTGAAGGTGCATATAGATGGCTTTTGCACCTACAAGTGAGCCTATTCCACCTGCTGCGAGTGCAAGTGTAAATAGGACAAACAAGGAGGAAATTGGGTCGCGCGTAATACGAAATGAGAAGGATTGGAAATGGGGAAAACAAGTCAGTATTACAATCATCAATTCATTTATTATCGGAATCAATGAATCCTAACTGATAACACTATTATTGAAATAAGTGCAACAGAAAGTTAAAAAATCAAACATGGAGTCGAATTGTGATGTCACAGATTTTGTTTTTAAAATTCATAAAAAAATATTCCACTTTTTAAATTGAATTTTGTGATGATTTTAATTAACCGGATCACTTTTGTGTTTAAAGGATGGTGGAGAGGGACATGTGGGAACCGTAAGAAACTTTGAAAGTGCTGAGGAAGTTGTTGTTGTATGGGACGGTGGAACGGCAGCAAATTACAGGTAAAAAGAATCAAAAAAACGAAACTTGATCTTTTCCAATCTTATTCTGTTTCCTCTTTATTTTCGTCGTCATTCTCGCACAGATGTGCTGGTTCATACGATCTCCGGTAAGCATTTTAATCTTCGTCTTTCTTGTGGAAAGTTTTTTATTTACAAAATCTTTCCCTTTTTAAATTTGTTCAATCTAGAATCTTAGACAGCGCACCGACGGGAATTAAACATGACGGAACAATGTGTGATACGTGTCGACAACAGCCAATTTATGGAATCAGATGGAAATGTGCAGAATGCAACAATTATGATTTATGTTCGATTTGTTATCATTCAGATAAACATCATTTAAGACATCGATTTTATCGAATAACGTAAGATAAAAATTCATTTTAAAGCCAACATAATTTATTCAACTTTTCTTTAGTGTTCCTGGCGGAGATCGAATTCTAATGGACCCGAGAAGAAAATCAAAAAAGATTGCAGTGCGAGGAATCTTTCAAGGAGCTCGCGTTGTTCGTGGTGTTGATTGGCAATGGGAAGATCAAGATGGAGGAAATGGAAGACGAGGTAAAGTGATTGAAATTCAAGATTGGGCAGCAACATCTCCGAGATCAGCAGCATACATTACATGGGATAATGGAGCAAAGAATCTCTATCGAGTTGGATATGAAGGAATGGCTGATTTGAAAGTTGTGAACGATGCTAAAGGCGCGACAGTTTATCGAGATCATTTACCTTTACTTGGAGAAAATACTGCAACAAAGAGTCATAATGGATTTCAAATTGGTGACAGTGTCATTGTTGATTTAGAACTCGAAGTCGTTCAATCATTCCAACATGGACATGGCGGGTGGACAGACGGAATGTTTGAATGCTTAAACAATCCCGGAAAAGTTGTTGGAATCGATGAAGATCATGACATTGTTGTGTCATATCCAAGTGGCAATCGTTGGACTTTCAATCCCGCAGTTCTCACAAAAATGGCATCGAATGCCACTGACGACTCAGCAAATCAATTTGCTGTTGGTGATTTTGTGAAAATTTGTAGTGATTTGGAACGAATAAAAATCTTACAACGAGGACATGGCGAGTGGGCAGAGGCAATGATTCCAACTTTGGGAAAAGTTGGAAGAGTTCAGCAGATTTATTACGATAAAGATTTAAAAGTGGAAGTTGGAAACACGTCGTGGACTTACAATCCATTAGCAGTAACAAAAGTTGCTTCGTCATCTGACGGATCAGTTTCGGCGGTTGCTGCTAATGGTGAACGTTTGTCGGCTATTTTGAAGAAACTTTTTGAACCTCAGGTATCGTCAGATATCACTGAAGAGCTTGTTAAAGCAGCTGCAAACGGTGACAGTGCGAAATGTGAAATGTTTTTGAATCCAAATGGACAAGTGCAAGCACCAATTGATCATCAACCAACGGGATCACCACTGGGCGATCAACAAGAACAAACAAATCAACAATCATTGCCGTCAACATCTTCAGGTCCGACCGTGTCAACAGTCAATCAAGCAAATGTTAATGGAGTCTTTGCTGGTCACACGAGTCTACAGGCAGCCAGTCAAAATGGACATCTGGATGTCATCAAAGTGCTTCTTAAATACAACGCAGATGTAGAGATTGAAGATAAAGACGGCGATCGTGCTGTTCACCATGCAGCATTTGGTGATGAGCCGGCAGTTATTAAATTGCTTGCACAAGCTGGCGCTGATTTAAATGCTCGAAATAAACGACGTCAAACAGCTTTGCATATCGCTGTTAACAAAGGTCACAATAATGTCGTAAAAACTCTCTTGGAGCTTCGTTGTCATCCAAGTCTTCAAGATTCTGAAGGTGACACGNTGTAATGTGAATGATTGAACAGCATTTTAAAAGTTTATATATTGGTACAGCTATTCATCATGCTGCATTGAAGGGAAACCCAACAGCGATGAAGATTTTATTATCGAAAATCAATCGTCCATGGATTGTTGAAGAGAAGAAAGACGATGGTTACACCGCACTTCATCTCGCTGCACTTAATAATCACGTGGACATTGCTGATCTGCTTATTAACATGGGGAAAGCGAATTTAGATCGACAAAATGTTAATTTACAAACGGCTTTACATCTTGCTGTTGAACGACAACATGTTCAGATTGTAAAGCTTTTAGTTCGTAAAGGTGCCAACCTAAATATTCCAGATAAAGATGGTGACACGCCATTACATGAAGCACTTCGTCATCACACACTTTCGCAATTAAGACAGTTACAAGATGTCGAAGGCTTTGGGAAAATTCTCATGGGATTACGCAATGTAAGTCATTAAATAATTAAATATTGACAGCCTGATTGAAATAAACAATTTCATTCACAGAATACTGATAAGAAAGCATCGGCGTCTATTGCTTGCTTCTTAGCAGCAAATGGAGCTGATCTGACAGTTAAAAATCGTAAACTTCAAACGCCTTTGGATCTTTGTCCGTGAGTTTTATGATTGTTTGTAAATATCGAGACGTGTCGTTTACTATTCACTTTAATTCCTTTCAGTGACCCCAACTTATGTAAAATCCTTATTAAATGTTATAACGAAAAGCATACAGAAGACATCGAGACGACGACAATGGATGATAAACATTTGAGCAACGGAATGAATAACGAAAATAACAATCAACAGCAAACGCAACAGACGAAACAAGTTGAATCGTCGGATATTAACGTTGATGAATGTCTTTTATGTTCGGAGCAGAAACGAAATACTGTTTTCAAGCCTTGCGGTCATGTTGTGTCGTGTGAAGCTTGTGGATCGCGAATTAAGAAATGTTTGATTTGTCGTGAGACGGTTTCATCGAGAGAAAAGGTGAGAAGGGGTAAAATATTATTTAATTAATTTAATTTATTAATTTCTTTCACATAGATTGACGAATGTCTCGTCTGTTCAGATCGTAAAGCTTCGGTCTTCTTCAAACCATGCGGACATATGGTTGCATGTGATCATTGCGCTCCAATTATGAAGAAATGCGTTCAATGTCGAACAGCAATCGATCAAATGGTTCCTTTCAAAGTTTGTTGTGGATCAACAGGAACGATAGCAAAAGTCGTTCAAAGTATCGATGATCATAAGAAAGATGCTCATATACTTCAAGGAACTAACCACAATGGACATAACATCAACATGAACAATTGTAATTCGATCAATAACAAATTCAGTGTTGTAGCGACTTCATCGTCATCATCATCAGCGCAATCAACTTACAATAATTTAAGTAGTACGAGTGGAATGCACAACCACAATAATAACAGCAACAATAACAATAATTTGATGCACAGTTCGAATCTCAATCAAGCGACTAACTCAACAAATCTTGCGTCTAATAACGCACCAACAACATCAACAATAACGAAAGCCGATCAGGAGAGTAACGTGAATTTATTTGATGACATGCAGAAACTTCAACAACAATTACAAGACATTAAAGAACAGACGATGTGTCCGGTTTGTTTTGATCGAATCAAGAACATGGTTTTCCTATGTGGACATGGCGTTTGTCAATATTGCGGCGATCAAATTGAAGGCTGCCCGATATGTCGAAAGACAGTAGAAAAGCGAATTTTATTGTTTTAATTCAATTAAGAATGTCAAATGTCGCGAAAAAAAATCTTCTTAATGAACGTTAATTAAATTTAGTTTTTTTTTCTATTTTTATCATTTTTAAATCTCACGATTCATGATCATGCAATAATTTTTAGCATTTTAAATATATTTAGTTAAGAACGCATTAATTTTGTTATGTTCTAGTTATTAAGTATTAAATGTCGCATTTTATTTGGAGAACTTTTTTTGTTTACTTTAACTTTGTTGATGGCAAGCAAGCAATCAAAAAAGTTGTAACTTAAGTGTGAACTTTTTCCATTTAAGAAATGGAATTGATAAAGCTAATTTTTTTAATATAAAATTGCATAGTTCATCGACTTTACTTTTAAACACTGACGATCCTTTTTTCTTCCACTCATACCTAATTCTTTTAATTAAATTTTATTGAAAATATTAAATATCGAATAAAAAATTGCAACAAAAATTATAAATCAATGTTTTGTGTTTATTCTAACGACCAGTTTAACAAACAAGAATTTCGTCATGAACAACAATGCCAAACATTAGTCGGTTTTTCATCATCGCTGTAGCATTGTAAATTGCAAGTAGGCGGGTAGATCAACGAGTTATGCCTAAGGAAAAAGAAATAATTAGAAATTTCAATATTTGCTAGCCTGACCGAAAAATTGAAATTATTAATTGCCAGAATATGCCAAAACCGATAACACACCCCGATCGTCTTAAAAAAAATCGAACTTATAAACATTATAAAAAATATGATGTTCTACATATATAGAAAAGACAAAGTCAAGGAGCAAAGCAAGAGATGAAGCATGGAAGAATGTTCAAGAAGAATACTGCCACATCGATAAAAAAGCAAACGTAAAGTTCTGCAGAACACTGTACTGAACTGAACCTCTATGACGAGAATTTCCAGCGATTTATCAATCAGCAAACGCAAATAACAAAACTCATAATGAAAGATCATAATAAAGGATGCGACTTATTAGTATTGAACCTTTCTAAACTAGAACATTTGACTATAAGGTTTCATAAAGGATATGAGATGTTTATTGCAAAAATTATAGGGTTAGTAACGATTGATTTCGTCAAAAATTGGATATTTCTTCGGTTTCTTAAATCGTTCAAATTATTATCCGAAAGATATTTGTCAAACATATCATAAAACCGAATAATATCTGAGGGAGTAACACATGCTGCAGCCTTTGTTACCAGTTCTGGCTTTCGCAAGCAAACTTTAGGATGACGCTGTTTAAATCCTTTAAACCAACCATCTGATGGTTTGCCTTAAATATAAGGAAATTTTTGGAAAAAAATTTACAAGATCACAATCTTTCAAGGACGCGTCAGGAACATCAACTGATCAAATGGAATAATTTTTTTCAACATGGAATTCAGAAAAGCTGTTACTCACTGATTTTACGTAATTATTCCTTACGAAGATCTGAGGGAGTAAACGTTGAGCCCTGCGTTTCTTTTACGTCTTTCGTAACCACCGCCAGACTAGCTCTACGGTCGCGCGATGGAAGCATCGATAATCCCGACTTGCTTCACCTTGTCGGTATTTATCTTAACGAAATTTTAAGTTTATACGGTAAGCCGATTGTGCGTCAACCGAATTGGATTCTGACTCCTGCCTATAGCAATGGTTTAATTGCAATGGGCACACGCTTTGAAGATGATTTTCCTCAAATTAATTTGGGAATTTCACTCGGTGTGCAAGATAGTTGGGTTCCTGAAGGTGCGACTGCTATTTCGGCAATTATAGTGGATGAAGAAGATAATATGATTACCATGAGCTCCGGTAATCGTATTCATCTTTTCAGACACAACTTACAGGCTGGTAACCTTCTTAATATGAATGGTTTTTCTGGCAGATTAGTCATACGCAGAATTGCAAATTATTTGGATTAATAAGCTTAATAAGATTAATAAGCTTATTGGAATTGTAGTCATGGAAAAAGAATTTCGTTTCGTATAAAAAAAGAAAATTTGAAACCTGTGAAGGGAGGCCTGACATGCTTTGTGGCAAGAACATCATGTATAATAATTTTAATTTTCAATCAGGCGTACAAATAAAAAATGGTGGAAAGTTAATTTCTCAAAACCCAAAAAATAAACTTACAAATTTGAGTTTTGTAAAATTGGCTTTCCACCAATGAAATTTAACTTATTCTATATTCCTTACCTTTAATCATTAAAGGACGATGATGTGGACGTCCACTACGTCACGTAAATTTACGATAGATTGCGTCATGTTCCCATCGTTGATGTCTGGAAGTATGATCGAAAATCTTCTCGCACATAAGTTCTTCAGATAGAAATTCCACCATGCTTCTCACTCGCTGAATCGTAGCCAACAACAACCAGTAACAAATGACTTGACAATCTTTTCAAATCGCCAATCAAGGAAATCTAGGAGTGCTGCGATTTCAGTTTATGTTTTAATTATCTACCTGTGAAAAATTTGTTACTTAGGTTAAATAAATAAAACATGTGACGCAAATTTTATATTTTTACCTTGTAAATTTGTAAAGATTTCAGCATACGGTTGATGACATTGACGTGCCCTAGGAATCAAATTCATTAAAGGCATGATATGTTGTGAAAATTGTGCATCTGGTGTGTAAGCAACAATGTTAAATATCTGAATAAATGTTTAAAGATTTATTGAAGATTATATTTTATCTACTTACCTTCCGGTTTCCATCTATAAAATTATGTATCTATGTTTGAATTTGTTGCTTTCAACAAACTGAAAGTAAAAAACGAAAGTTTGATTTAAAAACGATTCTTTGTTTCGATTCAAAGGAGAAAAAAGTCAAGGAGGCCATGATGAAACGCTTTTTCATGTTCGCCTCGTTGTCGCTTTCAAGTTTCAATATTGAAAGTTTTCATGCTTCTGAAATTATTTTTCATTTCACAAGTATGAAAACTTTCATTTAATTTCATATACTCACCTTTAATTCTTTATCTTTAATGTTAAACTTCCTTTAAATCTTTTTAAGGCTGAAGCGTTTATTATCCGACGTCTTTCTTCTTTGACTGGCAAAATGGAATGAAGAGTGAAGATGATAAGATCAAACTTCTTGGGTCCTTTGATTCGACTTAGTTCAATTGACTTTTGGGGGTAACATTCATGATTATAATTTTCAATTTAAATCATCGACCGTTGAAATCTTAAACGCAAATAATTTCTTCATGAAGAAATTTAATGACACTTCCAATGTTTGGACACTTTATTAAGTAAAAAGATTCAACTAAATATGACTTAATTCATTATTCAACTTGATTCAACTTAAACAGTTTAAAAAGATTCAATTACAAGTATTCAGAATACCTATCTATATATAAGTTCAATTTCATTGTTTTCTTACGAAATAATGTTAACGGCTTATAATCTAAAGTTTCTTCAAAGTTCCCTTATTCGAAGCATTTGGCTAAAACAGATCATAATGATTGAAAGATGAAAACTCAAGTGATAATAATTTTTTTATTTTTGTAATTTAGCCAAAGGATTCGGATGGTCTTCTGTTCTTAGTAATGTAGGATCAGCAATCACATCAGGGACAAAATGAGTTAATTCACTCAAAGAAACTGTTTTAAAAGCTATCAAAAACGCAAAAACTCTTCTTTCACTTCACTAGAATAGGATGCAGAAACATTTTAAAGATGAAGAATAAAAGATGGAATGTCTTATTTGAAGCTAATACGAACAAATAAACTCAATATAAAAACAAAACAATTCATTTCAATCTTAAGTTTCTAATTTATTTATAATTTCTACAATCAACAAATTTATTTATGATTCAATTTGAGGCTGTTGATCATTTTGTTTTCCCATAATCATCAAATCACCCAGCAAATCTTTCTTCTCTTCGAAATACTTTTTATACCAAAGAATGTGATCTTTCTTTTCTTTGGCAGTGAAATAATGATTTTTACTTAAGCCAACACAAACCAACTCCATAAATTGTCTGACAGGGCCACTGGTTGGACACCAACCCTCTAAATGCATTTCTAAAAGAACATGTTCTGAGAAATCTGTAGCAAATTCTTCATCCATGCCTTGTTCATTATCAATTGGAAATTTCCAGAGTTTTCCTTGTTCAGTCCACAAAATCATTTTTTCTGTAACAAATTTTTCATTACTATTGAACGTAAAATAAGAATGAAAGTACGAACCGAAATAATTTCTTGGAGGATGCGTCACTGCAAGTTTAAGTTCGCGTTGCTGAAGTTTACTCCAAGTTTCAAGTGGATCTTTCTCTTCCGATGCTTTTTCAAATAATCCCATAGGTTCAGCTCCAAAAAGATTAACAACTCCAGGTGTTGATCTGGAATAAATATTCTTACATGATGTAAATGACTTTTTGAAATAATTTAACTTACTCAATTCGTCTTGTGAATCTTCTTTCGTTCTGCTGTCCTAAAGATCTTCTAACTCCTTCCGCTAATGAATATTCTTGATCTTTCCATTGCTCTTTTTTCTTAATCGGTTCACTCTCCACTTTCATATCAGCAATAAGATTCCTAAAATGTTGAATATTTTGAAAGGTGTCTAGAAGTGAATAACTTCGAATTTTCTTACACTAAGTTTCCCTCATATTTGAGATTAGATTGTCCCAAGAGTTGAGATAAAAGTTCTGCTTCTGTTTTCTCTGTATTTCCACCAATCTTTTTAGCAATCCTTTCACTTACATCCCTTAAAATGATTTTCATTTAAACGAATTCTTGCACAATCAAGTTTAACCTACCTCAGTGCATCGATATGTTTCTTCAAAGATTCTTTTGACTCTTTTGATGGAGTCTTTTTCTTATTTGGTGCTAAAGGAATTTCTATTTTACTCTTAGAAGCAGTAGAAGGCATGCTTTCAAGTAATGCATTAAGCCTAGATATTGCTTCTTTATTATCAATTGGTTTTGCTTTTGGTTGTTCTTTACCACTCGGTTTTTGTTTTTTATCCGGTTTTTCGTCATCGCTGTACCATCGTACGCTGCAAGTAGGTCTGTAGCTCCATGTTGACAACCTAGGATAATTCAATAAAAGAAATAATCAAAATATTCAGAGGAACAATGCTTTATTAATTATTTTACCTTAATTTCTTTAAAGTTTGCAGCATTTTGTTTATTTTTTCTTTACGTATGCATAAGAAATGAGGGGAAACTGAGAACAAGTGGACAAATATTATTAGGATTAGTTAAGAGCAGCCTTTCACTTGCATCAGACCGATGCCACATGGCCAAATAAGCGTTTAGTAAAAAAGTTACATTTCATGCTAACTTTTCAACCGTTGAAATTGAAAATAAAAACACAACAAGAATAATTATTAGCAGTGAAAAATGATTAAAACACCTTTAAAACTCTTTAAAAAGAAAAAAAAAGAAATGATCTTTTCCAATTTTATTCTGTTTCCTCTTTATTTTCGTCGTCATTCTCGCACAGATGTGCTGGTTCATACGATCTCCGGTAAGCATTTTAATCTTCGTCTTTCTTGTGGAAAGTTTTTTATTTACAAAATCTTTCCCTTTTTAAATTTGTTCAATCTAGAATCTTAGACAGCGCACCGACGGGAATTAAACATGACGGAACAATGTGTGATACGTGTCGACAACAGCCAATTTATGGAATCAGATGGAAATGTGCAGAATGCAACAATTATGATTTATGTTCGATTTGTTATCATTCAGATAAACATCATTTAAGACATCGATTTTATCGAATAACGTAAGATAAAAATTCATTTTAAAGCCAACATAATTTATTCAACTTTTCTTTAGTGTTCCTGGCGGAGATCGAATTCTAATGGACCCGAGAAGAAAATCAAAAAAGATTGCAGTGCGAGGAATCTTTCAAGGAGCTCGCGTTGTTCGTGGTGTTGATTGGCAATGGGAAGATCAAGATGGAGGAAATGGAAGACGAGGTAAAGTGATTGAAATTCAAGATTGGGCAGCAACATCTCCGAGATCAGCAGCATACATTACATGGGATAATGGAGCAAAGAATCTCTATCGAGTTGGATATGAAGGAATGGCTGATTTGAAAGTTGTGAACGATGCTAAAGGCGCGACAGTTTATCGAGATCATTTACCTTTACTTGGAGAAAATACTGCAACAAAGAGTCATAATGGATTTCAAATTGGTGACAGTGTCATTGTTGATTTAGAACTCGAAGTCGTTCAATCATTCCAACATGGACATGGCGGGTGGACAGACGGAATGTTTGAATGCTTAAACAATCCCGGAAAAGTTGTTGGAATCGATGAAGATCATGACATTGTTGTGTCATATCCAAGTGGCAATCGTTGGACTTTCAATCCCGCAGTTCTCACAAAAATGGCATCGAATGCCACTGACGACTCAGCAAATCAATTTGCTGTTGGTGATTTTGTGAAAATTTGTAGTGATTTGGAACGAATAAAAATCTTACAACGAGGACATGGCGAGTGGGCAGAGGCAATGATTCCAACTTTGGGAAAAGTTGGAAGAGTTCAGCAGATTTATTACGATAAAGATTTAAAAGTGGAAGTTGGAAACACGTCGTGGACTTACAATCCATTAGCAGTAACAAAAGTTGCTTCGTCATCTGACGGATCAGTTTCGGCGGTTGCTGCTAATGGTGAACGTTTGTCGGCTATTTTGAAGAAACTTTTTGAACCTCAGGTATCGTCAGATATCACTGAAGAGCTTGTTAAAGCAGCTGCAAACGGTGACAGTGCGAAATGTGAAATGTTTTTGAATCCAAATGGACAAGTGCAAGCACCAATTGATCATCAACCAACGGGATCACCACTGGGCGATCAACAAGAACAAACAAATCAACAATCATTGCCGTCAACATCTTCAGGTCCGACCGTGTCAACAGTCAATCAAGCAAATGTTAATGGAGTCTTTGCTGGTCACACGAGTCTACAGGCAGCCAGTCAAAATGGACATCTGGATGTCATCAAAGTGCTTCTTAAATACAACGCAGATGTAGAGATTGAAGATAAAGACGGCGATCGTGCTGTTCACCATGCAGCATTTGGTGATGAGCCGGCAGTTATTAAATTGCTTGCACAAGCTGGCGCTGATTTAAATGCTCGAAATAAACGACGTCAAACAGCTTTGCATATCGCTGTTAACAAAGGTCACAATAATGTCGTAAAAACTCTATTGGAGCTTCGTTGTCATCCAAGTCTTCAAGATTCTGAAGGTGACACGCCGCTTCACGATGGTGAGTTAATTAAATAGACTGAAAAAAGTTGGAAGATAATCAAAATATTTTATTTTCCACAGCAATTTCTAAAGACAACGACATTTGTTTAACATTCTTGTTAGAGTTTGGTGCTGATGTAACGTTAACAAACAACAATGGATTTAATTGTAAATAGTTTGTAATGTGAATGATTGAACAGCATTTTAAAAGTTTATATATTGGTACAGCTATTCATCATGCTGCATTGAAGGGAAACCCAACAGCGATGAAGATTTTATTATCGAAAATCAATCGTCCATGGATTGTTGAAGAGAAGAAAGACGATGGTTACACCGCACTTCATCTCGCTGCACTTAATAATCACGTGGACATTGCTGATCTGCTTATTAACATGGGGAAAGCGAATTTAGATCGACAAAATGTTAATTTACAAACGGCTTTACATCTTGCTGTTGAACGACAACATGTTCAGATTGTAAAGCTTTTAGTTCGTAAAGGTGCCAACCTAAATATTCCAGATAAAGATGGTGACACGCCATTACATGAAGCACTTCGTCATCACACACTTTCGCAATTAAGACAGTTACAAGATGTCGAAGGCTTTGGGAAAATTCTCATGGGATTACGCAATGTAAGTCATTAAATAATTAAATATTGACAGCCTGATTGAAATAAACAATTTCATTCACAGAATACTGATAAGAAAGCATCGGCGTCTATTGCTTGCTTCCTAGCAGCAAATGGAGCTGATCTGACAGTTAAAAATCGTAAACTTCAAACGCCTTTGGATCTTTGTCCGTGAGTTTTATGATTGTTTGTAAATATCGAGACGTGTCGTTTACTATTCACTTTAATTCCTTTCAGTGACCCCAACTTATGTAAAATCCTTATTAAATGTTATAACGAAAAGCATACAGAAGACATCGAGACGACGACAATGGATGATAAACATTTGAGCAACGGAATGAATAACGAAAATAACAATCAACAGCAAACGCAACAGACGAAACAAGTTGAATCGTCGGATATTAACGTTGATGAATGTCTTTTATGTTCGGAGCAGAAACGAAATACTGTTTTCAAGCCTTGCGGTCATGTTGTGTCGTGTGAAGCTTGTGGATCGCGAATTAAGAAATGTTTGATTTGTCGTGAGACGGTTTCATCGAGAGAAAAGGTGAGAAGGGGTAAAATATTATTTAATTAATTTAATTTATTAATTTCTTTCACATAGATTGACGAATGTCTCGTCTGTTCAGATCGTAAAGCTTCGGTCTTCTTCAAACCATGCGGACATATGGTTGCATGTGATCATTGCGCTCCAATTATGAAGAAATGCGTTCAATGTCGAACAGCAATCGATCAAATGGTTCCTTTCAAAGTTTGTTGTGGATCAACAGGAACGATAGCAAAAGTCGTTCAAAGTATCGCTGATCATAAGAAAGATGCTCATATACTTCAAGGAACTAACCACAATGGACATAACATCAACATGAACAATTGTAATTCGATCAATAACAAATTCAGTGTTGTAGCGACTTCATCGTCATCATCATCAGCGCAATCAACTTACAATAATTTAAGTAGTACGAGTGGAATGCACAACCACAATAATAACAGCAACAATAACAATAATTTGATGCACAGTTCGAATCTCAATCAAGCGACTAACTCAACAAATCTTGCGTCTAATAACGCACCAACAACATCAACAATAACGAAAGCCGATCAGGAGAGTAACGTGAATTTATTTGATGACATGCAGAAACTTCAACAACAATTACAAGACATTAAAGAACAGACGATGTGTCCGGTTTGTTTTGATCGAATCAAGAACATGGTTTTCCTATGTGGACATGGCGTTTGTCAATATTGCGGCGATCAAATTGAAGGCTGTCCGATATGTCGAAAGACAGTAGAAAAGCGAATTTTATTGTTTTAATTCAATTAAGAATGTCAAATGTCGCGAAAAAAAATCTTCTTAATGAACGTAAATTAAATTTAGTTTTCTTTTCTATTTTTATCATTTTTAAATCTCACGATTCATGATCATGCAATAATTTTTAGCATTTTAAATATATTTAGTTAAGAACGCATTAATTTTGTTATGTTCTAGTTATTAAGTATTAAATGTCGCATTTTATTTGAAGAACTTTTTTTGTTTACTTTAACTTTGTTAATGGCAAGCAAGCAATCAAAAAAGTTGTAACTTAAGTGTGAACTTTTTCCATTTAAGAAATGGAATTGATAAAGCTAATTTTTTTAATATAAAATTGTATAGTTCATCGACTTTACTTTTAAACACTGACGATCCTTTTTTCTTCCACTCATACCTAATTCTTTTAATTAAATTTTATTGAAAATATTAAATATCGAATAAAAAATTGCAACAAAAATTATAAATCAATGTTTTGTGTTTATTCTAACGACTAGTTTAACAAACAAGAATTTCGTCATGAACAACAATGCCAAACATTAGTCGGTTTTTCATCATCGCTGTAGCATTGTAAATTGCAAGTAGGCGGGTAGATCACGAGTTATGCCTAAGGAAAAAGAAATAATTAGAAATTTCAATATTTGTTAGCCTGACCGAAAAATTAAAATCTTTCAGAATATGTCGAAACCGATAACACACCCCGATAATCTTAAAAAAATCGAACTTATAAACATCATAAAAAAATATGATGTTCTATATAGAAAAGACAAAGTCAAGGAGAGCAAAGCAAAAGATGAAGCATGGAAGAAGGTTAAAGAAGAATACTGCCACATCGATAAAAAAGCAAACGTAAAGTTCTGCAGAACACTGTACTGAACTGAACCTCTATGACGAGAATTTCCAGCGATTTATCAATCAGCAAACGCAAATAACAAAACTCATAATGAAAGATCATAATAAAGGATGCGACTTATTAGTATTGAACCTTTCTAAACTAGAACATTTGACTATAAGGTTTCATAAAGGATATGAGATGTTTATTGCAAAAATTATAGGGTTAGTAACGATTGATTTCGTCAAAAATTGGATATTTCTTCGGTTTCTTAAATCGTTCAAATTATTATCCGAAAGATATTTGTCAAACATATCATAAAACCGAATAATATCTGAGGGAGTAACACATGCTGCAGCCTTTGTTACCAGTTCTGGCTTTCGCAAGCAAACTTTAGGATGACGCTGTTTAAATCCTTTAAACCAACCATCTGATGGTTTGCCTTAAATATAAGGAAATTTTTGGAAAAAAATTTACAAGATCACAATCTTTCAAGGACGCGTCAGGAACATCAACTGATCAAATGGAATAATTTTTTTCAACATGGAATTCAGAAAAGCTGTTACTCACTGATTTTACGTAATTATTCCTTACGAAGATCTGAGGGAGTAAACGTTGAGCCCTGCGTTTCTTTTACGTCTTTCGTAACCACCGCCAGACTAGCTCTACGGTCGCGCGATGGAAGCATCGATAATCCCGACTTGCTTCACCTTGTCGGTATTTATCTTAACGAAATTTTAAGTTTATACGGTAAGCCGATTGTGCGTCAACCGAATTGGATTCTGACTCCTGCCTATAGCAATGGTTTAATTGCAATGGGCACACGCTTTGAAGATGATTTTCCTCAAATTAATTTGGGAATTTCACTCGNTTCTGCTTCTGTTTTCTCTGTATTTCCACCAATCTTTTTAGCAATCCTTTCACTTACATCCCTTAAAATGATTTTCATTTAAACGAATTCTTGCACAATCAAGTTTAACCTACCTCAGTGCATCGATATGTTTCTTCAAAGATTCTTTTGACTCTTTTGATGGAGTCTTTTTCTTATTTGGTGCTAAAGGAATTTCTATTTTACTCTTAGAAGCAGTAGAAGGCATGCTTTCAAGTAATGCATTAAGCCTAGATATTGCTTCTTTATTATCAATTGGTTTTGCTTTTGGTTGTTCTTTACCACTCGGTTTTTGTTTTTTATCCGGTTTTTCGTCATCGCTGTACCATCGTACGCTGCAAGTAGGTCTGTAGCTCCATGTTGACAACCTAGGATAATTCAATAAAAGAAATAATCAAAATATTCAGAGGAACAATGCTTTATTAATTATTTTACCTTAATTTCTTTAAAGTTTGCAGCATTTTGTTTATTTTTTCTTTACGTATGCATAAGAAATGAGGGGAAACTGAGAACAAGTGGACAAATATTATTAGGATTAGTTAAGAGCAGCCTTTCACTTGCATCAGACCGATGCCACATGGCCAAATAAGCGTTTAGTAAAAAAGTTACATTTCATGCTAACTTTTCAACCGTTGAAATTGAAAATAAAAACACAACAAGAATAATTATTAGCAGTGAAAAATGATTAAAACACCTTTAAAACTCTTTAAAAAGAAAAACTTACTTGACAATGCAACACCTTATAATATTCCTGAAAGTCCACTTATGAAAAAACTTGGCTATGGAACTGGAATCGCCGTTTATTTATTGAATGCAAGCAGCAAGAAAACAAAAAAATCGACAACAAGTCCTTGGGCCATCAAAAAATGTTTAAAGGATAAAACTGACAAGACTTATTCTCAACGACTTGCTGCAGAGGCTGATATTCTAAGAACTTTGACACATCCAAATATTGTCGGATTTCGTGCTTTTCAGATGTCTACTGATGGAAGGTAAGAAATTTAAATTTCTGATATCATTCAAAAAATATAAATAAACAAAAAATTTAAATAGATTCAACTTGGCAATGGAGGCTTGCACATCATCATTAGGTGACTTAATTGAAAATCGCTTTGAAATGAAACTTGGGCCTTTGGAAAGTGAAAAAATCATCATCATGGCATTTGATGTCTCAAAAGCATTGAATTATCTTCATAACGAGGCTCTTTATTTACACGGCGATTTGAAGTCATTCAACATATTAGTTAAAGGCGATTTTGCTGCTTGTAAACTGTGCGACTTTGGTGTAAGTCTTCCAATCAAAAAGGACTGTTTATTGGATTTTGATAAGCAACCAAATGCTTGCTACACTGGAACTGATTTGTGGAATGCACCAGAAGTATTCGAAGAAGATCCTGAACTAATCTCAACGAAATCAGAAATTTTCAGCTTTGGTCTTGTGTTATATGAATGCATTGCACTTTGTCCTCCACATACACTTGAAATCGCACAAGATAATGCAAAGAAAGCACTTAATTTTGACAACATTGATGAGGATGACGATGAAAATGATGAAAGTGAAGACGATGACGATCCATTGGATTATATGGTAGGAACAAGACCACTCTTTCCACCAGACATGAAATTATCGAAGCAGTATGATGAGATCTTACAAGTTTTCTATATTTGCACTGATGAAGATCCTGAGAAACGTCCAGACGCAAAGTCTCTGGAACGTATCTTCAAAGAGTTGAAAAACATTGAATAACAGCGTGTGTAAAAATCAGACGAACTCTTATGAATGAAAAATCTCACACACAAATATAAAACGCAACAGGTTGCCTTCAATCATCAGCTGATTTCATTTCATCCTCTTTGTCTCACAAATACTCGCTCGCTTTTATTCTCCGAAAAGTTTTCCTCGCCGACTTTTCCTCGAAAGAGAAAATGCTTCATTTGCAGTACGGATGTTGAAGTGAAAGGACATTCATGTTAAACAATATAAGCAAATATTCCCCTCTTTTGTATTTTTCGGAATAAAAAGTTTTTTAAATTAACAAATTTGAATGTGAATTTTGTTTAAAAATAATTCGCTGGTAAATTTTTGTGAAAATTTCTTAACAAATTACCTATGACGAGACGAAAACAACCGAAGCCGAGAGCATGTCTCACTAAAAGTAAGTTTATAACACGAGAAAATTTTATCTTTTTTCTTCTAACTAACATAATATTGCCAATGATACAAGAAAGAAATTTTTAGAAGCGTTCGAATGATTCCCGCGGGAATTAAAATTTTTTCTTCGCTCCCTTGTGAAATCGACGAAAATCGATTTTATTATTGACAGCAAAACCGTTATTTGAGTTGGAGTGAAAGTTTTTTTTTATATTTTTGGTAAAGTTGGTCGATTTGAGATACTTTTTGATACAAATTGTTGTTACAGAAATAAGTTTAAGATTCGTTTGGTTTCTTATCGAGATTACTTAGATACGAAATGCTTTTACGATTCTCGTTTTTATGTTCACATGCGACTCACACATTTCATATTTTCTACTTTCATTTTATGTGCTTATTAGATATTTCTGTTGTTATTATTATTATTATTAAGTGAGTCAATTTATGTAATGAATGAATAATCTGTAGATGGTCGAGTCGGGTTGGGATGCTTCTTTAGACGACATCCCATATGCTATTTTCCGTTAAATACGTTCAAAAGACTGTTGGATTATGCAAAAATGTTGCATGTTTTCTAATCTACAACCCATCCATTGATCGAAGCCAATACAATAAAATTTTAAAGTATTTATTGTGAATGCAAGAAAAACTTAAGTATCAAAATTAATGATGGCAATAAATCGAACTTAAGAATGGATTTATAAAACTACATAGTAGAATATGAATTATTTAGTTAATTTAACTTTATTTGCAGACACAGACAATGCAGACGAGGTAGGTGAAACTACTTTGTCGACTACTAATGCGGCTTGCGATGAAGATGCTCATCACAAGAGTGTGGTCAGTTCAAAAGGCAACAAAGGTAAGTAATGACATTTCCGCTTCAATGTTGTTGAATCTCATATGAAAACAAGACCGGAAAGATGAAAAGAATTTTTTGTTTCTCTCGCTTCTTTCGAATACTTTTCCTGATACACCGAGCAAATATATATTATCAAGAGTCAGCGCTGATCTCCCGAGAGCGAGCATAAAAATTTATATTCGAGCAAATATATTGCTTCTGCTATGTTCTCCTTGGTTACGAAGTATGCTCTTGGGACTTCATCGAAATGATAAAAAGAATATTTTCACACTTTCTCTGTGTGCGTTTGCCAACACATTTTCGTTGGCATTTTTTATATTTTTTTTCGGAGGCATTTATAGATCGAGTGACCTCAGCGAAGTTGATTGTTGAGACCTCGAGGCTGCGAGTTTGAGAACATCATCAGAACATCGACAATACCCTCGACTCATAAAATGATAAATTATAATCTAAAATATCATGCATAAGTTGAAATGAGGCTCAAAAGGCAAGCGCCAAAATATGGGAACAAGTTTTGTTATTTTCCACATTTCTCTCCTTCCTCCCCCTGATTTGCTTTTTGCTTGCCTCTTGGTTCCACCGACTCCGACTCCCAATCTGTGTCTCTTTCCCATGCTGCTCAGCTCAGCTCAGCTCACAGCAGTCAAATCCATTTTTCTCATCTCCCATGGGAAAATGCAGAAACAGAAGCAAAACACCATACACAATGATATAATGTATTTTACCGCCCACCCATCGTACACACAACACCACCCCATTAGCTTCGATACGAAATACCCGAAAATATCATACTTTCATTCGCCAGCCCTCATTCTCAATATTTCTTCTCTTTTGAATTTAACCCCGTCGCCCATCGTTCCAATGCTTATTCCCCAACCGAGGAATCAGACGAGGCTCATAGTGGTGGCAATAGCAGTAGCAGTAGCAGCATCGAGAGGGAGAGAGCGAACGTAACAAAAACAGAGAAAGTCTGATCGAATCGGGATTAATACACGTCATACAACAACACAAATAAAGTCATATTATCAGATATGTATACATGTGGAAATGTGGAAAGAAGGCAAGGAAGCAACTCGACTCAACTCAATTCAACTCTCGGAGAAGCACACCAAACACTATATGATCCTATGATTTTCTCCGTTTTGTGTCCCATAGCAGCATCGAGACTATAACAACGGTTTTGTTTTTATTATGTTTGTTGTGTTGTGCGCTCGAAAAACTCTAAAATAATTTCTCACTGAGGGACTCAAAGAAGAGGGATGAAAAAAAAAGCAGCAAAAGAAAGAAAAGAAAAGGCAGGGAATGAGATTCATTGGCATATGTAGATGGAGGAACGTAAAGTTCAAACTATTTCCGAAACTATTAAACGAGATAAAAAAAAGAGTCTTATGCGGCAACAAAAAAAATAGAAAAAAAGGAAAAACCATCCAAGCCATCGACACTCGGTCGTCATTGCATGTTTGAATAAAATCTTGGCCATAAAAGTAAAGCCAAAAGTGAACACTTCGTCTTGTGTTTGTATTTTCTCAAGTACTTGCTCAATGGTTTTTCTAGTTTGTTCATTTTCTTTGTGTTTAGATGTCTCTTGTGAATTAAAAATATGGAAAAAGTTTATGTATATACATACCGGATCCAAAAAAAAGGAAAGGGAGAAAGAGAAAGCGATGGAGAGTGAGAGAGAAAGAAAAGGGGCGAATGTAATTTTATATACGTTGTTGGAATGATCCATATAAATAAAATAAAAGTATGAGGATCTCGAAGCTCCCCTTTAGAGTTGAGACCAAGTCCCCAAAGGAGCCGAAGAGAAATGGGAAAACACTGAATATATTTGAGTTCTTTTTCGAGAGAAAAGCTTTTGAGAGACGGCAGGAGAGAGTCAAGCAGCAGAAGAAGCAGCACCATAATAATAAAATACATGAAAATACTCTGATTAGTTGGAGTAAGCTCTTGGGCATAGGCACTTAAGGGAGTCGGAGAATAGTGTGTAACATGAACGAAAAACCCCGAAACACTGAGGCCCAAGAGCACAAACTACTTGCAATGAAATTAAACTTTCTTTTCTACAATTTCTATGAACAAATAGAAAATTATATTCTGGCTGACTGATACATTTAACATTTAGAAATGATTTTCCTTTCATATTTTATTAACAGACGATGAACATGCTGTTGAAAGTGTTGACCGTGATTATGAATCTGATAACTCTGATTGCGATAGCATTGCTTCGTATTCATCAGGTGAGTCTTTGAATTATCTTTAAGAACTTTGATGATTATTCTTTTAATAAAATTATGTAATTTCTTACAATTAATTTCACTAAATCTCTTCTGTCAGTCACTCAAAAGATGATGTTAATCTTCAGAAGTTTCGCATGTTATCAAAAAATCATTAAAAACATTCTTTAATGCTTTTAAACCTCCTTTGACCCATCTCTTGTGTATGTTTGAATGTTGTGAAGGGGACTCTTCTTCATTAATTTATTAAAGGAAGAGGAAGACTAATTGCTTTGCATGTCCAAGTGTTCTAAATAACATGTCATCTTACAGCATATAAAATCCTTTCGTCTCAAACGGAATTTAAACATAAATTATGCTACGTCTTGAAAGATTTTCTTGAAAAGCTAAATAAGAAGACAAACAGTTACATAAAAGTAAATCTTCTCACAATATTTTCATTGTAATGAAGACACAAACTTTTAATATCAACGACTCTCCCCATTAATATCAAAACACAAACCTCACAAGCACTAGATAGGTAACAACATGAAACGAAATGTACTTTTCAATTTCTTTTCCTCTCGAAATGAAAGAAATGTATTTCGAAACGATGACGGTAAAGAATAAAATGAGTAAAGCACAACACACATACGAAAAAACACATTATTCTGTATATCGTTCCCTAGATGCAGGTGAACTGACGTACTGGCACTCTTGAGAGTCGTATGGGCCATGTAAAAGACACCCTCAACGGCAATATTTATTTCAGAATGTATATACAAATTGTAAATGCAGAAAAAAAATTACAAATAAACTGAGAAGGAATTTTTCGTTTTCTTCTTTCATTCACTTTGCATTAAGAATATTTCTTTGAATGAGATGAGATGAGATCCTTTTAAATATAACCGAAAGAAAGTTATTCCACCTTACGTTATAAAATTTAAGGATTTTAAATGCCATCGGAATAGTTTTCATTCGATGTTAGAATTTTTGAATCGTGTGATTGGGATTTGGTCGAAGCAATGCTGAACATCGATAGTCTGAGTTACTAACTTTCTAATGTTCATCTAAGCTTAAACGTGTATCCTTTAACGATGGTGTTCTATGAATTACTCCACTGCGACAAGAATCTATAGTCGAGACATTCATGCGTTGTTTGCAAATTCATGAAATTGTTGATAATCTTCTAAACTATTTTTCTTTTTTTACAAAATTTATCAGACAACTCTTGTTGGCATCGTTTGCCACCTACACACATTATAATATATTTCAATTCTTAAGGGAATCACATGATAGTCCAGGTTTTGAGATTAATTTTTGATAATGAAAAGATTGGAAAGATTCATTGAAATATTCTCTAAAGGTTAAATTGTTGTTAGTCGATGCAAGAAGCGAATTCGTTTCTTAAATAAATGAAAGTCTTTGAAAGGGCGTTTTGTTTAAATGTCATAAAAGAAAACAAATTTTAAAAACCGCTATCAACAATTACCAGAGTGAAAAATCATTTCATCACATCTCAAATTCTTACGAGAATTAAAAATATCAAATATCTTCATCTCATTTATTTCTTTTTTACTGTTTTTTTTTTCATTTGGGAAACTCACGAAGGATGTGAGAGTGAAAATGAATTTGAATAAAAGATTTTTTCTTCACTATTTTGATGATTCAATTGATTTTGGAGGGAAAGGTAAAAAAGAGCCTCAACATGAGCATAGTAGATGGTTATTTCATTTCCTTTTATGTGATGTCTGTGGGGAGCTATTGAGAATTGTTCCATTGAGTACTATTGAAGGTACAAAACATTGAATTGAGAAAATAACGCAGAACATGTTTTAAAGTATTCATAACATTATACAAGAAATTTTTTAATGTTTACTGTGAGATGGTGAATACTGACAAACAATAATTTTTGGAATCTGAGTGGCGAAGATTATCTACTTAAACAAAAGACGATTGCAAAGTTTCACAAAGATGTTCATAAATTCCGACACTTCCTTTTACTTAACAGTTGTAGGCGTTAATCGTAACTAATCACTGAAGAATTTGATTAATGTTGTAAACGCCTTTCGGGAAAATTTTCTTCTGTTAATTTTAACGGTTGTTGACTACACAAAAACTTACTGTTAAGTTGAATTGAATTAAATTAAACTTTACAATGCATTTTTATTTGATGTTTCATTGAAAGAATATTTAACATTACAAATTGTGTTCATCAACAACACCTTTCATTTCTTAAACATTGAAATCGTTCCACCAAGCAGGTGATTTATAATCTCAAAACAATTGAAGCGAAGAAAAGAAAATTAAGCGTGAAATTATTGGGGATCACAAAAATATAGCACGTGAAATATGCTTTTAACATTTTTATTCGTCTTTCTTATTCGTTTTCGAAATATTTCTCGACTTACTCAATTGGAAAATTATTTTTATTTAAAATTCAAAAAACTTTTGTTGAGTTTAATCCCCACTTTATTGTCCAGAAATGGACACACAACAAGTCAACAGTGTTGCATAGAAATTTATTTAATAAATAGTCATATCATCAACACCACTCAACGAGTCACAAATTCAAATGTTTTTATATAGTAATTAAACTTGTCTGTTACGAAAATAATTTGTGAAAATGAATTTGGTGAGAAGTAGGTAGATATATCACTACTTGATACTTTTCGGACGCATTTGGATAACATTTCACTTAAATAATCCCATTTCAAACCGTCCGTAACCTGTCCATCATGCCTTTCATTGCCGAGAAAATCTCTATGAAAATTTCCATCTCAATTAATAATTCATGATAAAATTTTTAGATCACTTGACTTTTTGGTTACAGAACTTTCCGTTAACGTCATTCAGCATTTCTTTTTTGTTATTTTCTATCTTCTTTTGTTATGATTTATTCAAGGAGTTATCCTGAAACACATTAGAGTGTTTGTGATAAAATTAGGTGATGATCCAACATTGAAATCTTCCCGCGTCAGAATCACCTCACAAATCAACCCTTTGCTGACTCTAAGATGAATGTCAATTGACAGTCATTAGGCATGAAAGAGATCCCCAAGTTAATTTGCCCTTAATTGTTGTTCATGTTCAAACCTACTGTTGAAACAATTTAAATCTTTTTCACACAATCATTTCATTGGAAATCTCGTGCTTGTATGCGCACCCTGTAAAATATTTTCTCTGCTCGCTTTTCTCTCCGGAATATTTCACTCTTATGCTCAGCTCCCCGCCTAATGCTCGATTTTTTTCGTTCTTTTTTCTTGGTCCCGCCTCGACAATAATTTTGTGCATAGATTTAACATCTGAAATATTTAATGGTGATCATTTTAATTTTCCCAATTTCAATTTTCTTTGAATTTCATTTCAATAAAACAGAAATTGAATGAAAAAGAAAATTTAATTGTGGAATTGTAATTCATTGGAAATATTTACCAATGCATAATAAAATAATAAATACAAGAGAATAATAAATAATTAAATAAATGTTATTTATTGAGAGAGTTTAAGATGCAAAACATGCAGAATAACAAACCATAAACAAACAAAATTATAATCACAGTTCCCAAGTAGCCATAAATGTAAGCGATTGGTGCAAAGTCGTACAGTATAAGTTTACTCTCACATTTCTTTTCCTCTTCAATTGGAGCATAATATCGTTTACACAGTGACATGCTCGAGAAATGAACAGCACAATACGATCTGCTCATTTTTTTTTCTGTGTGCGCTTTATGTGCTGCTTGAAAACGGAAAAGAAACGAAAAGAGCAATTCAATTGTGCGCTACTCCCTAAAGAGTTCAGATGTGCTTAAGAGTTTATTAAGGTGACGGAATTATGTTTGGAGGGTGAAATTTATCAAATATTTAAAAAGGAAATAAAATAAAAATGTGTTGAATAGTTTTGGCGACGTTAAGTTAGTTAAAATGTTTGATAATAATCAGTGAAGTTATTTATGGCTTTTAAATACTTTTTGAGTCCAAGTTCGAGACTAGAGAATTTGATAGAAAAGATTCAGAAGCAAAGAAATAACATTCTTATAACAGGTATCATAACATAAATAACAATCTTACTTATTAGCAAGACTCATCTGAGTTGTTATCTTAAATTGAGAAGAAAGGAAGTTTTAATTAAGTTCATTAAGTGATAAATGTTTTGTCATAAATACTTAGTTGATAGAGTCTGGTGCATAAGTTTCTTAATTGAAGTAGTCACCGAGAATCTTGGGACCATTTAAGAATATCGTGCTACTTGTGTCAAGTAGGAAGTGATAAGAATTTGTACAAAGCTTTCATTAGCGTGTAATTGTTCGTTTTGAATTTTTTATTCATCACATAAATTATATTATTTAAACTTCTTGTCTCTTTAATTGAAAAAAAGTTAATTTTTCTATCTACAAATTGAAGTCAATTTCCAACCAAAATAAAAATAAATTTTCACCTTTCTTGTATGTATAAAATCTAAACCTTAAATCACTTTATCATTCAACAAATTGTGATTGATGTAAGATAATGCATCATTTTGTCATGAGATAAAAAGGCGAAGACGTGAAAAGGATTTCAGTAAAATGATGAAAATTTATGAAGTGCTTCATGATGGTAATAAAGATTACCATTACCGCGGTAATTTATTATCATTTGGGTTTGAAGAGTTGAAATCTTGAAATTGATTTTCCTAGTATCTATTTATTTTGCTTTTCCTTCTTATCAGTAAAATTGAGGAAAATTTTTCCCAATTTGTTAAATTTTAAGTGAATTTATTTATTTTGTTTCCAGAACTTTACTCTTCACATACATCAATCAGTTTTCCTTCATCAAACAACAGCACATCTGAAATGGAGACCAACGAAGCTGATGTTGATGGAGTCGATAAGAAAGAACGAAAAGATAAAACAAAATTCAAAAATTGTTCTTACAAATGTCAATTCTGCGAGAAATCGTTTCCACGTTTGGGATATTTGAAGAAGCACGAACAGGTGAGTGAATTATTGAAATTTAATTCACCCCCAACAAGAATTATTCCCACACATTATCCTTATTCACAATAACGGAGCTTCTTCCATATAAACTTGTGTAATAGTAAACCGTACAAGTGAAATTACATCAATAAAGTTCTTCATTATTATTCTTTTATTATGATGTCGCACGGTTTATGAAAAAAAGCGACGAAAAACTTGAAGGAAATAAAATTATTGCGGTCATCATCTTTCTTTTAGCTTTTGCACAAACATATGTAGAGAGTTTCTTTTTAACCTTACGTATGATTGCATTAAATATACTTAAGATAATAAATGAAACTGCACCAGTCGACGGAATACCAAGTGGTGAACATTTTATAACCTTTCGACACATGTAACTCGTGATGTTTTATTAAAAACATAAATTTTACTAATTTTTTCTTCATCGTCATATTTTGTTCCCGTTGCACATGATTAGAGTCATGAAGATTACATGCCCTTTAAGTGTCCAGTTTGTCTTCGACTATTTAAACATAAGAGATCAAGGGACCGACATTTGAAGCTTCATACTGGTGACCGACGATACAAATGTCTTTATTGTGAATCAGCTTTTTCAAGAAGGTAAAGAAAATTAAATAATTTTCCATTTTACAAGAAGATTAAAAGAATTTTTCTTAATTAGCGACCATTTAAAAATTCATATGAAGACACACGACAGTAAAAAAGCGTGAGTTGATTCTTAAATAATTTATTTGTGTTTAAATAGATGAACTTCATATCATAATTAAATTTTATTTAGTTTCCAATGTAGCTTCTGTAATCGTGGATACAACACTGCAGCTGCATTGACTTCTCATATGCAGAATCATAAGAAACAATTAGAAAATCGAGGTCGTAACGATTCACCATTCAATTTCAGGTGAGTTAATCAATGAAATATTTATTTGAAAATTCGGAAAAGGAAAATAAAAAATCATTCACAGTTTGAAATCGTCGGAATCTTCGTCGACTTCAATGATGGATAAGAAAAGATTTTCAGATTTAATTTCACCGAAATCATTTAAATCTGAAGGACATTCCGAATTGAGGTCCTTAATTCGATGTTTCTATTGCACGAAGTCAAACTTCGTATCTTTGGATCAATTAAATATTCACATTAATATCATGCACAGTCATAAAATTAGCAAAGATAAGAGAAATGAAATTGACAAAGAACAAAACGAGTTGAGTCCATTACATTCCTGTGAATTCTGTTTGATGAAATTCACCTCATCTGATAAATTATTAAAACATATTAAAGCAATTCATGATGAGAAAAATGGCGAAAAAGTTTCAGTAAATTCTGAACTTTGTTCACTTGATATGCGAATCGATAACGGCAATAAATTCGATAATGATGACGAACAACCAACCGATTTAAGTCAAAGATTTTCAAAGAAAATTAAAATCGAAAACTCATCCGTTTCAAAAGCATTCAAGCCACCAGTAAAATCACCGATTTCTTCAGAAGTCTTCTTATGTAATCAATGCAACGCATCGCTGCCGAATTTTGAGCTGTTTCGGCTTCATTTGAAAAGTCATTTGGAAGAGAATTACAAAATTCGGAGCAATGACCACCACTTTGAAATGAATAATGCATTCTATCACACGCAAAAGAAATTCATTTGCCCGCAATGTCGAGATGTTGTGTTTGATAATCGTTTTGAATATGATCAGCATGTGGAGAAGCATTACACTGAGTTTTTATGCCGTGAATGTGACGATTCCTTCACCAAAAATGAAGACTTACAAAATCATTTAATTGAGAGTCACGTTTGCTTCAAATGTACGCTTTGCAGTGAAAGCCTCGAGTCGATTATGTCGCTGAAATTACATTTTGCATCTCGTCATTCCCACAAAAGGTGCTCGGCTTGTCACGAGGATTTCAGTTCAGACCGAGAATTTATGAGTCACATTCATTCAAAGCACAGCTCGTCAGATTTAATTCATTGTATATTCTGTCGTGTAACATGTTCATCCGAACTTGAGATGCATTTTCATTTCTTGTCAGCACATGTTAAACAGTTCCGGTAAGAATTTTCTAATAAAATATTTGTCAGACTTCCTAAAATTAATTTTCCAACAGTTGCCCAGCTTGTTCCGAATCATTTCATGTTGAATTTCTTCTCGATCGACATCTTCAAACGCATCATTCTATTAATGATCCTCAATTGAGTGCTAAATATGCTGCTGAAAAAGAAATGGCATTGTCACATTTAAATCTGCAAAATTATCATCCATCGTTAATTGATAGCAATTATAAAGGCAAATTCTTAATGAACAATGAACCCAAACAATCTGATAATAGCTTAATGAGTGGACTTCACTCAAATATTTTTGCATTAAATTCAATATCCAACCAATACACGAAAGGCATTGATCTTGCCTCTCTCCATGAAAGTCTCAATCGTGCACAGTCGACTTTGGAAGAAAGTCAAAATGTTCGAGTTAAGCAATTATTCTCGATGAATAATAATGGCGAGAAATCTTTCAACGACACTCAAAACGTTGCAAAAAGTCAGAACGCTTTGAACATAACTAATTTAGCCAATGACAGAAACAACAATAAAAATGCAACTAATAAGGACAAAACTGATGCAACATCGCACTATAAAGAATTCGAGCCGACAACGGATAAGTCAGGTCAAAGCTTACACACAAGTTCAAAGTCTGGTGTGAGTTTGAAATGTGCATATTGTGAGGAACGTGACGATTTTAAGTCTAGGTGAGTTTTAATTTATTTTTTTGATATTCACTTAAATATTCTTAAGTAATCTGCTCATGAATTATGATTTATGAACTTTTGTTTAACTCAGAACTGAATTGGAAAATCATATGAAGATTCAGCACAACATCGCAGCTAAACATAAATGTTCGATTTGTGATGAAGTTTTACCATCCCCAGCCGGTAATTGAGTGAAATATGATTAGGGTTTGCTTTTGGTCTTAGAAATTGTGAGATAAAATATAAAAAATAATGAAAAAGTTTCTTATAAATATCTAATAAGAATTATTCTCCAGATAAATCTCATAATTCATTTAGACTCAAAATTGTGAACTCAAAATGTCGATATCCCCCAATACTGATAAAAAAATTTATCCCAACAGTTCTCGCGGAACACAAATTGCAACATTGCAAAGTAATATCGGGAAAATGTTTTCATTGTTCGGAGTCAATTAACGATGTCAACGATTTCAAGCAACATATTCAGAACCATAACATGAAAAATAAAACAGCGTTGGAATTTCCTATACATTGCATTTGCTGTCACCAACTTTTAGCATCGGACTTTGAAATGAATCTCCATGCAAAGTGATATTGAAAATGTTTAAAATAGTTAAATAATTAAATTAACGAATGAATTTTCACAGGTTTCATACGAATTCAGCCAACACTATAAATGTCAATGACGATCGAACGTGTGCACTTTGTCTCAACATTATGGAACAGGCGAATATCAAGAAGATATGTAATTCATGCATGACAAAACATAACTTCTCGCTAAATTCGGTTCCAAAAAATCAACTGCAGCTTTGTAATTTATGCAAGAAAAATATTGAAATTGAAAAGTTCCAAGACCACTTGATTGAACATGAAATGGACAATGGAACAATAGCATGCGCTATATGCAGTTCAATCTTCACGTCAATAATTGGTCTAAAAGACCACATTCGTGAACATAATCTCATTGCTTCAGATCTCAAGGAAGTTTGCTCAAAATGTAATTCAAGATTTCTTTATCGCTCAGAGCTTTCTCATCATGTTCATGAACATGAATTGATGGAAAATCAAGGAAATGTAGTAAAGAATGAAGAAAGTGACGACGAGGAAGTCAATAAGATAAAAGAAGAAGATGAAGACGATTATATAGAGATTGAAAAAGTTGTTGAGAATCCAACTTAAAAATTTAAGAAAGTTCGAAAAATAGAGCTTTAAAAACTCAAATGAAAGCTTCCTAATAACTCAATTAATTTTCATTAAATATTATTATATGCCACCTAAATATCTACTTGAATACGTCAGTAGTGCATAGTTACCAAATTTATGTTGTTGATCATCGACATTATGCAAATTCTCATTGTACGTCTCGGGCAGTTTTATACTTTTCTTAAACGTAGGATTATTACGTGTAACTTCTACGTAGAAAAATGGTACGTAAGCAACGTTATACGTAAGCATGTTTAGTTAAATATAAGAAAATTAAATTTGTAGAAAACTTAAATCTAGGCATTAGTTATTATTGAAAGTTCTGTTCACTGCTTCATGATCAAATAAAATACAATATTACATCTCATGTGTCTTTATTATTAATGAATCTACGCTGTCTTGTTTTGTTCAGTACAACATCAATTTGTTTCTGATTAAAGAAGCGATCTAAGAGTCCGCCAACAATTGATCCTGGAATTCGTTGGTTTTCCACGATTAACTTCTCAATAGCCATTGCTGTTTTTTCTTGCAGTTCTTTAGGAGTTATGCCTTCTTCATAGTAAATCGGTGGGCCAAGATGTGTTCTAAATTTAACAGGAAATCCACCATAAATTGGACGAACGGGAATTCTTGTCCAGTTATAGCTTTAAAAGATTGAAATTTACGTAATTGATTTGTCATAATAAATAGCATGAAATACAGCTTACAGTGTTATAAAAAATTTCCTGGCAATGCCAATATTCCTAAAGCCTTCTCTAAGATTCTCAGTAAACATTGGAATGATTGGAGCTTTCGATTCAATTGCAACCTTTGCGAATCCAAGTCGATTTTGCCACAACAATTCATAATAATTATTGCCGAATTGCGCTTCATAAACGCCTCCAGGTGATATAGCTAAGAGATTTCCCCGATTTAATGTCTCGGTACAAGACTTGACTGTTCCAGGTGAAACTTTTAAAGCTTGTGCAATAATTTTCCATCCTGGGAGCTTAAACAAGAAACGATCACCAACTGTGTAAGTCAATCTGTCTAATTTCAAATAAATTTTAGCGACAAAGTAATACATGTCAATTGGAATTGCTCCATGGTAGTAAATTAGTAAAGCAGGTCCATTTCTCGGAAGATGTTCCAAGCCGTGAATTTCGTAGCCATGATAAATCTTTAAAAGATTTTAAAGTTTGCATTGATTTGTAATTTCAAAGAGATCTGATAGCATTTACCGTAGCATGAGCATCCCAAACTGCTGCTATAAACTTATTTGCGACCTTCCAAAAGTTAACGTCATCCGCTCTGATTTCTTTCATTAAAACCCATCTATAACGAGCCAAAATTGAAAAATAAAATTACAGCCAAAAATTAAATAGTCGCCCCATTTAACTCACCTGTGAAACTTGAAAATGTACAATGTCATAGACGAGAAATATATCAAGAGTACGAAAACGCATGGCAATAGAAATGTCACAATAAGCGGATAGTATACAGTCATGTAAAGCCAATATACATAGTTGGAATCTTCCACATACTTGCCTAAAAAGAAGTAGAAAGACTGGTTTAGATAAGACCTTCGCAACAACAAAAACAAAATAGGAATGATTACACTGAATTAATTAAATATCATATCTTCGAAATTCATCAATAAATTTCAACAACAATAACGAAATTTAAAGGTCCCTTTGATTATGTAACATCATTTTTTCATAAATTTGTTGCAAATGTAAAAGTTCATTGTAAATCACTTTCATTGTTGTCTTTTTTGTTTGAATGTGAAAGTACCTACTTAGAAAATTGATGAAAGTTGAGTTTTTGGCGATTTCCTCTTCCATGTCTTTTATATTTTCATTGTTCATCAAGCCAGAATGATAAATATTTAATATTTGTTATTATTTTCTGTATCAAAAACACTAATTTCTCTACATAAATGTGAAAAAGAAATAAACTTCAAGAGAACATTTTTAAAATGACAAAACTAAGTTTGTAAACAAGAGAGAGAGAGTTGTTCAATTTCCGATAGATGTCGCTTGGGCTTTCAATTTTGTTTAGGGTCGAGTACAATATTATGAATTTGTTTAAGTTTCAATAATAAATACATAAGCATTAAAAGAAATTATAAAAGCAATAGTTTGTAGCATTTATACGAAAATATTATCTTAAGAAACATCTTCTCCGCATTCGCTCCAAAGAAACTTAAACAAAAGGAATGCTGGAGATGATCGCCTCATTGAGACGATTTAAATAAATTGAACGTAAGCGAAAATTTCATGAAATTCATCTCGTAAGTAGTAATTGAAAAGTTCGGTGGGCGGAATGTTATTAATAACGATTTCCATAATCAACATCACTTCATTCTTTTATTGATATCTGTAAATGTTAATAACTTTGTTCAATAACACCACAGATAAATCCTCGACCTGATGATGGGTTCAACAAATAAAAACCCAAACGGAATACGTGTATGTGCAAACGATGCTCACTTTATAAGCTTAGGTAATGGTCGATTGAGCACGGGCGTGACATTATTTGACATCCCCATAGGTTTGTTTGCTGTAATGTAATTTTGTCAATAAAACTTTGAGAATAAATTTTTTTCATCTTCGTTTTTGAAGGAAATATTACAATCGGATCCAGTGAAAGCTGCGACATCATAATAAAGGGAGCAGATGTACAGGATGTTCATTGTTCGGTAACACGTAAAATATCCGACGACAATAACTTAGGGGACGTGATATTGAATCGTGTTGGAAGTGCCAAAATTCTTGTCGAAGGTGTCGTTGTTGACGACGAATGTTATTTGCAGCAGGGATCCATGATCACAATTGGTGAAAATAGTTACTTACGGTTTAATTTTCCTCGCAAAGCAGCTCTGTTAAAGACAAACGCCATGGATATGGATCGAAATAATTCAACAGACAAATATGACGAAGTGTTAAGAAAAAGTTTAAATACAAGTTTTGTCAATTTTGCCGAATTTAATTCTGAAAAGTTGTTGAACAACAATGATAAAGTGTCGGAAAAGATGAAGAACTTGAAATTAAAAACGAATGATTCATACCCAAAAATATCAAATATGCAAACTTTTCCTTTTGCCGCAAATTCACTTGATGGCGTCAGTCCAAAGAAGCCAGAAAATGTTGTTGATGAGATGCAGCAGTTGGAGCAAGTGTTGAAAATGTTTGTCGATTATAATAACGACAATCATATTGGTGGTTCGTCTTCATCAAATCGGAGTCTTACTAAAATAAGCTCTGAGAAGATTAACTTATCACCTCAATCTCATCAAAATCGTATCAAAACAAACGGCTCGTTACCGAAAAACTTTCACACTAAAGAACATGGTCACAGTTTTGAGTTTTACGATTCCGATTCAAAGTCGACCGACGATATTGAAATCTATAAGAAACCACAAAGTCCTCGTACGCGAATAAAGACTTTTGTGTCATCGCCCACCAGCAGTAATAATAATAATTCAGCGAAATGTTTATCGCCAACAGATAACAACGATAAGAGCTACACTGCTGATAATAATAAAAAGAATGTCGCGATTGCTGAGAGTTATGAGAAAGACTATGAAAAATTGATAAAGAGTTTCGAAGAGAAGTTTCGTATGGATATTTATAACATTCAGAATTGTGAGAAGACAAGTGACGGCGGCAACGGAACAATAGCCGAATCGACAGATTTGAACAGTGAAAAGAATGAAATTTTGTCGAAGATAAGAGAATTGAAAATTCTTATTTCGGACATTCAATTGCAAGAGAGCGAGACGTATCTCGAGTCTGACGTTGAAAAGTCATTAGTATTAGCAGAAATGTCGAATGAAAAAGCAAATTTATTGAAGTTAAATGATAAATTGTCAGCATTAAAGACACAAATGAAGCATTTGGAAGTTCAAAAAGTTCGAAAGCAGAAGCATCAAGAAATTCAACAAATAAAATTGAGAAATGTTATCAAAGATATGGAAGCGGAAATCAAAATATTAAAAGAACAGAAAGATCTCTCAGTTGACTCAAAGAATCGTTTGCAGGAGTTGGAAGAGAAGCTAGAAGTCGATAAGAAGACTTATGAGGATTTGGAGTTTCATTATCTTGAAGAAGAAACCGATTGGTAAGTTGTGAAAACGTGCGGAAATTCCTTTTCGAAATTAACATTTATTTTCCACATTCTTAGGTTGTCATTGCTTGAAGAGTACAAAGAAAACATCAACACGTTCAGCCAACAAATCGAGGACAAGAAGAATGTTATCCAACAGCTTGAACAGACGAAACAGGTCAATGAGAATCTGACGCAAGATGAACAGAAGACATTGGAGAAGCGTCTATTTAATTTGAAACAAAAGCTTGAGAATGAAAGGGAAAAGCTTAAAAGTATTGACAAAATGCTTTTAGCCAAGAAACCGTCACCAAACATAAACGAAAAAGAGAATAACAATCAAAATGATTCATCATCAAGCTTTAGTGCCTTTGATAGTTTATCGTTCGACCGCAACTCCAATTTAATGTCGAAAAGCTTTAATGAAAACATGTTCTTCAACCGCAACAAGATTGAAGTGTCGCATTTTGATTTTAATCTTAATTTAAATGTCGATCCAAGTGTGAATGAAGACAATGAAGAAGAAAAAGATGATAAACAGAAAAAGTTAAACAATGCCATGGTGAAGGAAGAAGATCTGCGAATTTCACCAATCAAACACAACAACATCAACGATTTATCTCGTAATAGTCAATCAAATGACACTGATAATAACGCTTCACCTCTCATGATGCCAAAGTACCACTCGTTGTCTTCAATTAGCACATCTCAAGATGATTTGGTGCCGTCTAATAATAAAAACAATAACAACAGTCAAATACCGAACGGTTATGGAACATTGACGGGAGTCGTTCAACGTCAAACTCCAAAACAACATAAACGACCTCTCACACGTTACTTGCCAAATTTCTCCTTAGATTTTAATTTAAAACATCACATTGAAAGCGCAGGTCATCAAATTCAGCTTTGTCCACATGTCATAATTACTGGTAATTAACATTTAGCTCAACTTTTTTTATAATTTTTATTCAGAGATTAAGATTGTGATCAAAACTCAAACATTGCTTTGTGACAATAATCTCTAAAAATTTAAAATCTCAATCTCTGGATTGCATTGAAATGAAAAGCGAAGAAGAAGAAGAAATTAATTAACGACTAATTTTTTTATCTTTTCATGAACACACATAAACATTGCAGCTACAAGTTGCCGAGGATTTCTCAACAAAGTTGGTGCCAAACCACTATTCTCCAATTTACGTGTCAACAATCGTTGGTTCGTCTTTGACCGCGAACGTCAAATGCTGGTTTATTATTCTGATAAGAATGAGAAGAAGCCTCGAGGTGGTGCGTACTTCAACGCTATCACTGATGTTTATTTCGATCATTCATCGATGAAAAACAATCGAACGTTTATCGTAAAGACAAAAAGTAAGATGTATACGTTACAAGCACCTTCTCAACAAGCCTGTTCGATTTGGATTGATGTGAGTGATATAATGTTGTTTGATAAATCTAAAACAAAAATAATTGGGGTGACTTTGAATGTTGAGCAATAAGTTTGAATGGAGATCTCATTTTGTTGTTTAACTAAACTCAACAAAGTTTAATTAAACAAGGCTTTTAATTCCATATGGAATAACTTTCATTTCGCATAAAGCGTTGATCAATATTTTATTTGATTTTGCAATGATTATTTGTGTACATGTTTGTTGAATTGTCCCCACCTCAATTCATGACTAAGGAAGCTTAAAAATTTTATTAAGTGGTTTTTATGGTTTCGTTTCATTTACAGGTCATAATAACAGGTGCCCAAGGAAAGATTCTCGAATACGACAAATAAATATTAATTAACGATTTTGCATTGAAACGAAGTTAACCATAGCGATTCCTATCAACACTATCAATATTATCTACTAAGAGAGAGAGACAGACAATCACGATTTTATTTCTAACATTTCCTTTTATACTTTTCTTTATAATTTAAGAATAATTATTCTTTATAATTGCGTGCTTGATTGATTATACGAAACCATATTTTTTAGTTTAAAATAAGTTTGTGAAAAGATTTTTAAAAGGACCAACAATAAAAAGATTTAAATGAATGGATTGACTTTTCTTAATGTTTGTATGATTTTTTTTAAATTTAAATTTAATTAAAGAAGCTTTCGCTCTTTTACAATCAGAAGCAATGCGAGCAAAAATGAGATTTTGTCAAGGGGTGAATCATGACAAATTGTGATGTAGAAAAGCTTTGAAGTTTGAGGAAGTAAGTTAAGAACTCAAATGCACGAAACAATTTAAAGTTTATTGTTTTCAATTTAATGAAACATTAAAATTAACCACACGATCTATAAAGAACAACTTGCAGCACTTCTAACACTAAATTCGTCGAACTTCCCCTTGAATTTTGTAGTATTTCTCAAGTTCATATCGAAACTCTTTCAACCGATGATTTTCTTCTCTTTCTCTCTTTTCCATTTTTTTTCGTTGTCGACGGCATGCAAAAGCTGGTAGTGCTGTTTCGGTTTTTGTATTTATTTTTATTGTGGATTGTTTTTTCATACGTAGAAGACGTGCTACCGTGATCTGTGGTAACCGCGAAAAAAAAATTGTTTTTGAGTTCCAACTAAAAATAAAAACTGCCCTCATTCTTGGAATACGTGAGATAATACAAATGATGTGATACACTGATAGTGTCTTGTGATAAGAAAAAAAAACAAAGGTTATTGTAATTGTTTAGAAGAAATCATCGATTTGTAATGAGACCTAACGCCGAGGTAACTAAAATCATGGTTTTAACGACTCTTTTCCATCATATGACGACAAACGATCGTAAAAAACGAAATAAAGCTCTGATAAGTTTCTCGCTGTGATTTTGTTGAGTTGTTGGCTTTCGAAATTGCACAAAGAAAAGTAGAAAAAAATAGAAAAATCACAAGCGAGCTTTCAACTCACGACAATGAGCTGACTTAATATGCATCTGAATATAAACAATAAGCTCGTTGATTTCGATTTTCAACATTAACTTAGCTTGGATTTTCTCACGGTTACGAAAAACATTAATAAAGTAAAGTTATTAAAAGCAAAGTAGAACTTTTTTGCTTAACTTAACATTTAATTAATTTCATTTCCACGCGTTAAAAAGTTTCTGCTAAAATTCAACATGAAGGTGAAGTTCTGAGGTTTTCTGACATCAATTTCACGTTTCTTATTTCTCGATCATTCACTACAATTTAATATTAAAATTAATTAAAATCATGCGTTCTATTTGCAATCGTAATAAATACTCAATTCTATGAATATTTTTGCCGCTCTCTTTATCTAATCTCGCCTTCAAATGATTTGCCAGCAAACAGCGCAACCTGGAATTACCTATATGTAAAGGTTTTTATCGATAATTGTGCCAGTCTTATTGACGGAAAAGTTTTCAAATCACTCTGCGGGATTCGAATTTCTGTTTTATCTTTCGCTTATTCATATGCAGTCATATGCCACGATACCGTTGCGGCTGAAAGTTTTAAAGCAACAAAACACTTTGAACTTTTATGTTTATCATCTTCATTCGTTGTTCTATTCCCCGTTAGTGATCAACCTTTTGGAAAATCTCATTGACCTGAGACAGGAAGTTCAGACCAAAATTAAATAAGAAGACAGCAATCTCAGCAACAACATCGCAGTTGTTTTCATGTGAAAGTTTTTCATAGCAATTTCAAAGATATTTTCAAGACACATTTTTTCTTCTTTTTTCGTCTAAATTATGTTGTTTGATGGATGACCATGGGCGAGATAGAAAGAAATGATTTTTGTTGCTTTTGTTGTTCATAATTGGTGAGCGGTACTCAAATTTCTGGCGCTTAGGAAATCAAGGGAACAAATCGTAAATTGTGAAACCATTTTGAAACTTCCAGCTTAATAAATGCTTTTCCGTGATCGCAAAGATTTAATTAACCATCTATCGAACTGGTTATGACTTGAAGGATATTTCAGTTTAATTAACTTTTATTGCAATTGTTACCGGAGAAAGATAAAGTCAAGAAAGTTGACCAATAATTAAACTTATATGTAGACATCATTTGCGAAACTTTCCCTGATCTTGTTACACGAAGATGCATCGGTGAGCTTAGTCGAACCGCGAAAAGTAACAGCAAAAAATATTAATTCGATGTTATTAAATTATTAAATATCATTATGGAAAGAAAAGATCTTAAAGCCGCACGTTCATGAATTTAGAAACTGATTGAGGTTTTTTATTGGACTAACGAATAAATAACAGTAGAAAAGCGGTTATTCAACGTCAAATACATTTCAATCTCGCCAATTCATTCTTGCGAAAGCATTAAACTCAATCGGAGGTCAAAGAATTCTATAAAGCGTTTAATTTCGAGCTCATAAATAACAATGCTGATGTTGACTAATACGTGAAGCCGAAAAAATTCATTCCACCTGCAACACGACATTTTGTGTAACTTAACATAGCGGTGGTGAGAATAGAAACAGAGAAAAAAAGTTCATCTGCCAGCTCAGCCATACTTCCGGTTTCACTTTTATTTGAGAGTTGAGAGTTGTCGATGGTAGCCACTCGCATGTAAATTAACATTTTTTATTAATTTAATTCATAATACTGCCTTTGCTTCTTGCGTGTCTTCATGTTCCGCAAGCCATTTTATTTTTCCTATTGCAGAAATTTAATCCATCGAGTGAAACCGGAAAATAAGCGTTCGATGAAAGAGAAAAGACTTTCGATGGTCAAAAAATTCTTTTTCTTTCATTTGTTGGATAAAAAAATTGTTTAAAACCAGTTTTGGATAAGAAAACGAGCGACATTAAAGAATAACTTCAATGTTAAGTTCAATGTAATAATGACCCACTTTTACATCTTATTCTTTGTCTTTATCTTATTGGACAAGACATTGAAGAACAGAAGAGAGGAGAAGAATGAAACAATGTCAAACAGCAAAGAAGAAAAGTAATAAAAATGTTAAAAGGCACGTGAAGAATTGTTTTCACTCGAGATGCAAATCTGTAGCAGCAGCAACAGACCAGTTTTTGTTTCACTTCGATTTCGCTCAATTATTTCTCTTATTAGCCGGTTGGGGAAAGAAAGAAAGAAAGAAAAAATTTCACTTTATGATTGAATTTTATTTAACAAGATCAAAAGAAATGTGTTTTTCTTTACTCTTTACAATTTAAGAGTCTTTTAATCTTTGAATCAAAGTGGTAAAGAAAATAAATTAAATATTTGCCGACAATTTTCCCATTAAACTTTCCATTGAATTATTCACACGAATGACTCATGAAACGTTCAGTTTTTCACCATTAATTCTGCTATGGCGAGCACTCAAGATTACTTATTTTATCTTATCGGTAAATAAAAATAAATTCAGTATGCGGGGGAAAAGAAGAAAATGCGAGCCACTAAATTGTTTTACCGAACTTTATGACAGAAACAGCGCAATAATTTTTGTTCACTGTAAAATCAATGATAACAAATTAAGCAAAAGAAGTAAACAGACGAGACTCTTATCAGTAATTCAGCTCACGATATATGTTGAAATATACTTGAAACACTTCCTTGTAAATTGACTTTCAATTGTCTCCTTTTTCTTCTTCATCAACACAAGAAACCAACACATGACGGTTTGATTCGCATTCAAAATGAAATCAGTGAAGTTGAGAAGCGAGAGAATGAATTGAAGAAAGAACATGCCAGCGTTCTGCCATCTAGCCGAACGAACAGCCTCAATGGTGATGTTTCGGAAACATCAAGTTCACCTGAGCCAAGCTCAACTCCACCTGTTGTTACCATTGACAGTAAAGATCATTTCAAGAAAAACAAGATTATCGAGCCACAACCGAAACCACAATATTTACCAGTCCCGGGTCTTACACGCGCTCTGACATCGCCACAACTCTTTCAAGTGTCACCAATGAAGAAATTCAACCTCAACAACACACCACATCGAGGAATTATGGAAAAATTTATTGCGTCACGTGGGAAACTAATTGGCAATCAACCAGCCCAAAACAATTTCAAGAAAAATTTGATGATGGTGAGAAGAATAAAAAAAATTAATCTTAATTTATTCCTTTCATCATCTTCGTTTACAGTCACCAATTGAATTTAACAGCGGAGGCATTAAAGCATTTTCTATTGTTGAGAAGCCCACAATCGAGCGCGACATCAAAGGTCGACCAGTTAGAAAGGGTTACATCCCAGTGGAGGAGAAAATTCAAAGTGAATTAAGGGATTTGAAGAATCGTGAATGTGAATTGAAAAAGTTGCACAAGCTTAATGGCATTCGTGATTCTGATGATGATTTTAACAGTTCCGATGATTTGGACAGCGATTGGAGTCCGTTGAATGGAAAATTATCAAAATCAATTGATGCTCTCAACAGCAATTCTAGTCTGTCGCCAAGGTACAAAAATAATTATTTAAATTTTCTTTAGTTAACAATTTCTTGCTTTCAGTCCTGAAACCCAAAGACCAGTACCACAACCACGCACTGGTGTCATTCGGCCTGCTGTTTCATTGGCTCAACTTTGTGATTTAGACGAGTCTGAGACTCCATCATCGCATAAGTTGATTGAAAGATGGGAAAGCATCATTCAAGAGAATTTACAAAGAGAAAAGTCGCACAACTTACATTAAAAATCTTCTTTAAAGTCATTTCAAATCAAATTAAGCGACGACACTGAAAAATGTTCATCTTATTACAACTTGTCGGACGTTCTTTGAATTTCGATTTCTTCTTTTCTATTTATTAATTAATTAATGTATTTTTTTTTGTTTCAAAGAATACAAAATGAGAGAAATGTTTGAAATTGTTTTTTTTCTTTTCTTGTTTTAATAATTTCTGAATAAGTTCTTTAAAAGATGTCATCGACTGAACCCGAAGGTGCATCCAAGTCACGATAATGTATGAGGGGACGATGTGGAGCATCCATTCGTCCGCCACCACCACGAGAGAAGCCACCACGACCACGTGGCATCATCATAGGTCCACCTCCATAAGAAAATCCTTGATATGGCATTGGCGAACCACCAAAGTGTGGTTGACGATACATTGGCGAGTTCTGATTGCCTTCTTTCTTAACATTACCAGGATGTTCTGGTAATTGAGGTCGCTTAGAGTCCTTGAGGTAATTGTTGAAGTATTCAACTTCCTTCTTAACTTCTTCGACCTTCTCGGCATGCTTGCTCATGATGTGTTTGCGAATGTACTCGGGGCCTTTGAATTTCTTACCCGACAATGGACACAACCACCTGTCCTTGCCCAAATCTTGAGTGTTTGCACTAACAAACTTCTCAACCTCAGCTTCGATATCTTTCGCTCCCAACTTTTTCATTTCATCTTCTGAAACTTCAGCTGAAGCCGCTAAAAATTGCGACATTTTCATTTCAAAGTTTTTGATGTATTCTTGGATGTCATTTGAAGTGATTTTGTTTTGTGGTTGAGGTCCACGAGCGTGAATGATTCCACAACGATTTGGCATCTCATCTTCGTATGGATACTCGCAATGATTGTAAAAGTCAACCGAATGAACGATTCTTAAGTAAAAAATGATTTTGTCGAGAACTGAAATCAATTCCGGATCACGTTCAAGCAATTCACCTTCAGTGTCATCTTTCGTCTCTCCTGACATGCCCAATAATTCTTCTTCTTCAGCATCAGCTTCTTCAATCAAGTAATCTGTGATGTTCTTAAGGACAGGATTTTTAGATTGAAGACCGAAAGTTTTCTTCTCTTCATTGTCTTCAATTTGATCTTTCCACAAACCAGATTTTTCATCGAGGCTATGAGCAATCTTAGCACATAATTTGATGTCATTCTTACAAACAGTTTTATGGGCTGTAATTCCATTAACAGGACGAACACGACGACTTAAATCACGATTGACAATTGGCGCAAGTTCGCAATCACGAAGTCGAATGTTGTTCAGATTCCAGCAGATTTCTTTGATGTTGACATCTCGTTTAAATGTTATCCACCCACGACGGAACCAACGTCGTTCAACAGCTGGATCCGCAATTGCAACACGAAGGAACCCATCATAGCGTTTACACAAAGCTTCCACTTCTGCTTTCGTGATGGTTGGCGCTAAATTGCGAACGAAAATCGAACTCGTCTTGTGAAGTTCTTGGAGCTTCTTCGATGTCGAATCTTCTTCCACCAAATCCACAATTTCTTCGACTTTCTTTTCTTCATCAATTTCTTTCTTTTCAGTCATCTCAGCAATGTCAGTTTTCTCTTCTCCTTCTTCAATTATTGGAATTTCTTTCATTTCCGAGTCTTCATCTTCTATTTTCTCATCTTTCTCTTCACTAGCTTCGTCAGTTTTCGATTCTTTAATGTCATCGTCAACTCCGTTGCCATTTGCTTTCTTTTCAACACGACGTTCACTATCTGATAAATCAGAATTGGAGCTACTCGATGATGAATCTGAATCAGTTCGTCGACGTTTTTTACTTTCTGTTGTCAAACCTTCAACTGCTTTTTCAGCTTCTTCCGATGCTTCTTTCTCGACTTCAGTTTCTTTCTTTTCTTCGACAACCTTTTCGGTTGTTGGTGGAACAACAGCTGGTAAAGGCTTCTCATCGAGAACCTTTAAATCGTCATCAGTTCCACCTTCAAGCTTAATGACGACAGTGTCAAGCAAACGAATAAGTTGATCAGTGTTGTTGGTATCAGCATGCACATTTGTAATGTCGCCTTTATTAAGAAGTTCGGCAAATACTTCAACACGTTTCTATCAAAAAACGATTAAAATTAATATAATTAAATTAAATGAGTTAAAAATTCTCACCTTCAAGTATCCAATTTGTTCTTCTTTTCTCTTCAAAGACATCTCCGGATGATACTTGAGCTTGAACCTAATTAATTAAAACATTTAAAGCAATTTGTTAGTCTTCGTTTTAACATTTTCAATATTTAAAATCCTTAAGAATGTCAAGATATATTAAATAAATACGCAAAATAAGATCATTCAATTATGATGCGAATGTTTGATTAAATCATTCATTATTAAATATGAAAGACAAGCTTTCATATATTCAAAGATCCTTACCTCTCAACCTGCTTTTTTATTATTTTTATTTATCATTTACTTATTCTTTTCGTTTTAACAAGTCAAATGAGGAGCAATGGTTTAAAATTATTACATTTTCATTCAACATACGAGTTTAAAACGCGATGAGAAACGTAACGAATTTAAAGTGCACGATTTGTCGTTTGCAATAAATATATGAGCTGGAATAAAATCTTTGATCATTAAACCTGTCTTTTTTGTCACCTCTGTCGTTGTCATTGTATGCAAAATCAATTAAATATTTTTTTCTTTTTTGTTTATCGGCCAACGCCGAATCACTTTTTTTGTTGTTATTTGGATTGAAGTTGGAAGAAGATAAAAAAAAGAAATGAAGAGAAATGCAAGTTATGGTTGTGACTCACCATTCTTCATCTTTGTGAGAAACAAAGAATTCATTCATCTGTCCACGCTTAAATTCCAACTTATATTCGTTGTACTTTGTGATGGCGATTTCGTCAGAAATTGAATCGTCCTGTGTTGCCAAGAATTGTTTCAAAGTCATCATTGGTGGCTGCGTCATACCATCGGAGACTGGTGGAGGATGAAGTTCACGTGGTCCATGAGCTGGTGCACCACCATATGGACTGAGAGCACCGTAAGGATCGTGACTATTGCCATATCCGCCGTACATTCCATATTCATGCATTCCATAGCGTCCCATTGGTGGTCCACGATCCTCAAAATCCGATCGCATTCGTTTCATCGGAGGAGAGTAGCGTGAAGGACGATAAAAATCATTTCTTGAACGATTTCTAAAAACCAAATAATGAAATTTAACACTTAAATGAAGAAATTCTATTATTTACCTGTCACGTTCCGGCCATTTTTCTCTATCGCCACCGCCACCTCCTCGATCACGCTCTCCTCTAAACTTATCTCTTCTTTTACGATCGTATTCATCATCTGAGTCACCCATTTATCCTTTGTTTACAAAAAAAGAATTTTTTTAATAGAAGTTAATAAATTTAGAATGTCAATAAAATAATGAAAAAGTGAAGCGTGAACAAAAAGTTTAGTCGTAAATATTTAAGGATTTACCTTGTTTATATACTACTTCTTATTATATTTTAATTTCTAGAGGTATAAACTTTTAAATAAACGTGATTTAGTTATTTGAAAACTCTTTAATGATTCTTATTTTTCTATTTTTTAGCGACACGAGAAATTTTTCGAAAACTTGAAAAGGGTACCCAGCTATGAGTGAACTGAAGTTCAAAAAGAAGCAAGGGGTATAAAGGTATGATGTTTTTTGAACTTCCAGTTAGGTATTTACACTGAAACTTCAGTTTTCATTCGGAAATTCCTCAGTCGATACGTATCACAAAGTGTCTTAATCCGATAGTTTTATAAGATATATCTGTACATTCTATTTTATAATATAAAAAGAAAGGTTGTGCAAAGATATCATAAGTGAAAATATCAAAGTGAATTGAAAAAATGTGAGCCTCGATTTCTTTATCAAAAGAATTTCATACATACCTATTTAGAAAAAAAATATTTCACAAGTGATACAGCGAAAAAAAATTATAGAAGAGAGGACAAAAACTTGTTTTTCTTCTTCAAATTCTTCATTAATTCAAGTGGTAAGACTTAGTAACAAGTTGTCTACATTTCTAAAATATTTTTCTTCTTTCTATCGACTCGCCACCGACTCGTTGACGTTGATATAAATATTCCATTAATTTTACTTAACGATTTTTATTTGTAAACAATAGGTTACAAATAACAAACGCGTAACTGTAATAATAATAAAAAATAAAGATCGCCGGATGAAGATACATTTCCTCTTCAAGGACACATTAAACATGAAATTTCATAAATTGAAGACGAGCTGTCGGATATTTCGAAAAGAAGCACAACTTTATGGTGCGCTTATGAATGTTTAATTAACTCGAACTTGAAATATCTGGAAATACGAAAAGCTAATCGTAAACTCGCAGAGAATTTTTTTTTCTCTTCTATAACCAAACACTTTTTATTAGCTTCTCATTCTCCAAATCGATTTGTTTACGGTGACTGTCCTTTGTAAAAGGTTTTCAAGGTGAATATCAAAAATAAAAATGGATTGAAAGCGCCGTTTATATTTATAAAGAGAAATGGAAGAAATACCTTCTAACACACATCATTGTCTTTCTTTTTTCTTCTTTCTTTGGAATTTTTCTTTTGTATTTTCCGATTAATTTTTTTCTCTCTCTAACAAGCGAGGAAAGCGAGGGAATCACGTTCACTTAGTAACGAGCGTATAATTTTGCATAGTTTACATCGTGGGCAATTGTAAAATAAAAGTTTTCACAAACTTTGAATGCATTGCTATGCAAAATTTATACAGAAATTTCAACTTGTCCTTCCGCATTCCCAGCAACAACAATAATTATAATTTTTGCTGCGTTGAGACATTTCATTGAAGGTTGTTTAGTAAAAATCTTTTTGTTTTTGTTTTATTAAATGTTAATGAGTTGCCTAATAAGTGATGATGATCAAAAGGCCGTTTGCTGTTGTTGTGGTTGTTTTCTGTTAAGTGATGGCTATTCATTTATGTACATTTAGACGTGTATGTGGATAATTAGCACAATGAAAGAAGGAAAAAATATAAAAATATTCTCCGTGTGCCACCTCATAAACATTTCAAGTGCTTTTTGATTGCAAAAGGAAAATATTTGTTGATAAATCGACACATTTGTGTCGCTGCTGTGGGCGACGTAAACACAAAATATTTCATGAATAAAACTTTAAAACTTGATCCACCTGCAACCGAAATTTGCATAAAATTGCTACGAAATAGTTTCGGAATCGCAAAAATAATTTTTTCCGCCAATCATTTCGAGACTTACTTAAAAAGATTTTAATATGAAATGGACCGTGCAATGTCCATCGTACATAACTAGTATTTATCTTTATGAAAGTTACTTTTTTTCACTGAGTTTGACATACATATATGTACAGAAGAAGAACGTAACGTGCACACAAGTTATTGAACTATGAAGCGAAAAAAAATATAAAAATTAAGCGAAGATGACGAAGAAATATTTAAAGCTACTGTTACATTCTTAAACTAAAAAAATGAAAGAAAGAAAGAAAAATGATTGAAGTCGCAAGCAATTTCGAGTAAATATTCACATCCATCACCTTAAATCATTTATTCCAACAATTATGTTTTCTTTCTTTCTTTTTCTTCATCAATTGCGACCGAAAATCTAAAACACCGTCTGCATTTGACATGTAAAAGTTTAAAAAAGTCAAGCGAGTTTTTGAGGCGCGTCTTTGAGGTTTTCGTTTCGCGTGGCAATGAAAAGAGTAGAAAATTAAATCATTAAGCAAACGAATTTGTGGGAAAAAAAGCGCATTACAATACAATTTAACGGATAAATGTGCATAGCATGAGTTCAGATTTATAAGTAATGAATTGTTATGTTATTTGTGCTAAACAGTATCATCGGTAGTTGAAAAATATTCAGCCAGCGACTAAAATATGCCGATGCTGTCAAGAACAATTGTAGGCTGTTTTCAATGAAGGTCACATTCTCATAAAACTTTAATAGGAATGTTGTTAGTTTCGCTGTTGTATATAATTAAGTTTCTAAGCTTAGATAAGAAGTTAGTTCGTTGTCTGGGATCTGTAAACAGCCTGAAGTAGAAGGGAGAGATAAAGTTCTTCAATTCATTTCCAAAGAAGCAAAGATAAGAATCTTTATAAATATTACAAAAGGTACTTAAGCTTGATAGTGTGATGACATCAAAAGTTGTACATATTTATCACCTTTTTATTGTGCGACGACAATGTCACCGACAATGGTGACAATACCGAATAATTGTTATAGTGAGAAGTTGACAAAACTGTATGAGAAAGGCAAGCAATTTATAGAAGCAATCGAGCAATTACACGACTAACTGAACACGTACAAGCCCCTATAGATTGCAGTGTGGAAGAACACGCTATAAACTTATTGATTAATAATATTAACTGCTTAAAATGTAGGTCTCACTGGCGATGCAAATTGCTTTCTAATTATCATATGCTGGATATACTATTCAAAAAGAGAAAAAACAAAATAATCATAAAAATAAAAAAAGCATTACATAGAAAAATTGACAACGAATCGAGATCACCTGTTGAAGCGATAAATTCGTGAAAAGAATTTGACTTGAACGAGTAAGCAGGCAAAGTATGTAGCAAGTAACGAATGAACGAACGAAATAATGACGAATGACTGAGTCAGGTGAAAGCAAGTGATCTTTGAGAAGATTTTACAGCATCGTCATGATGTATTAACATGCCTTTCGGAATTCGATATGGCAAGCAATTGATTGGCAATTGAAATGTATTTGCCACGGCTTTACCTTGCCACATTCTTCTTATGAAAATCTTCGCTTTTTTCTTTCTTCATTCGGTTTAAATTTTTCCTAAGATTGCTTAAGTAGATATGGAAGTCGATAAGTTTTATTTTTATTGAAAGTTGACGGAATTATTAACAAACACCTTCACATGCAATCTCAACTGAAACAATAAACTTAATGAAACGATATCATTTCTTCTTTTTTTCCTCTCGAGTTTTTCTTGTTATCAAACGAGCGCAACGATAAAATATTTGACATTTTTCCACGCTATTTATTGTCGCAACAGGATTTTATGTGTGCGGACGTAATTAAGATTCAATCTAAGAAAGAAATAAAAAGACGGACGCAGTGGAAAATTATTAATCATCAATTGAAGTGAATTTGTGTAAACAGAAACTTAAAACTTTATTTTTATTTTTCATCTATCAACCTGCAACTTTCATTTCGTCTTGTCGCACTCTTTACAGGGAAAGAGAAGAAAATTACTTTCATAAATATTACATTACGGTATTTTTGTCAAAAAAAAAAATGAGAAATATCAAGCTATTAAGCAAAAAAAAGGTTTCTTTGAGTACAGAGCAAAGCATCGTTGTTGAAGCTTGAAGAAATATCCAAGAAAAAAAAAATTAAATCAAATCTTATGAATGAAGTTGCAGAGAGAAAGACCGGATTATACACGTGATTGCGCTACAGATTTGTTTTGTGGTTTTCAGTCTAAACTTTAGACTCTAAAGCTTTAAAGTCTGTGCTTATTTGCTTGCTGTTGTGTCGAGTTGAACAAAATATTTATGATGAAAAGAATTGAGAAAAAGGTTGTTACGTGTTGTTGCTTTTTCATGGAAGAAATGTTTAATTTATTACACGTGATATCACTTTGAGATAATTAACATTTGGTCATGGGGTTATGCGTTAGTTATGTCACTCCTAGTTAGTATTAATTTCTTGCTCGAAAGCCCACAAAAACTGTAACAAGTCGTTATCCCAGCTACCTAGGTCGCAAATCACGAGAAAAAAAAATTACGAAGCGACTAATTCGAGAATAATTTACGCGTGACTTAGCCAGTAAGCGATCTTTAAGCAATCTCTACATGCAATTAAGATCGACAATGTGTGTACACTGTCTGACCGATTTGATTTAAATTATTTCTCATTTTTTATTCGTTACGGTTAGCTATGAAAACTAATGAAAATATTAAATGACATTCAATATGGAGAAATATTTTGTTTATTCTTGCATAACATTTTCTTATTTACTTGCAAAACTCTTCTTAAGTAGGCAACGACAATTAACATTTTCCATTTCATGATTGCAGATTATTTAAGCGCCTTTATAATTACTTGAATGCGAATTATAAATTTTACACACAATGCATGGATTATCGACACTCAATCGATTGCTTGGGAAGAAAAACAAGGAAGGTCAGTAATCGATGAACATCTTTAAAGCTATTTTTCGATTAAATATTGATGATTGACATTTTTCTATCTCAACTATTGATGTTTAGGTTCACGAACATCGAACAACCTTAGCAAATCGACAACTAATTTGGACACATCTAGTCAACATAATAAAATCACTCCGATTGTTGTTAACAATGCGCCCTTTGAGCAAACGTTTCGCGTCACGGTTTATTTGCCGAAAAATCAACTTTATGTTGAACGTATTGGTGCAAAGACAAAGCTTTCAACTTTAATGGAGAGAATTTGTGAGAATAAACATTTGATTGCCGATAAAGTTGAGTTTCGTCATCCTGGTGACATGTCGCAAGTCTTCGATAACGATAAGACGATTGGCGAAGTTGGCTTGAATGAATTGAAATTAGTTTTGAAGACGGAAAGTCATTTCAACACAGACTTTCGTCGTTTTCATGCAGATGATGTCATCAAATACAAGTCGACCGTGCCAGAGTCTGTTTCCTCTTCCGAAATAAGCCGAAATTATAACAAGAAGCCTTCGCCTTACAGTTCAACGACATCTCTCAATTCACTCGACTCAACGGGAATGAATTCATCAGGAAAAATTCAACCGCCAGTGGCACCAGCACGTAAGAAACGAGCGGCACCACGACCACCGAGTCAAAATTCCATTCCAGAACAAGAAATTTTCAGCAAAACTTTGAATGTCTTCAAGGAACCTCATTCGATTCTTCCAATGAAAAATTTTCATGTTTCATCGCCACAACTCAACAACAATCATTTGGAGTTAAAAAGTGACAAGAACAACAATAACATTGAGAGAGAAGGAAATCGATTAAATGCCATAACTCGACCGACATCGATGTATGTGACGAACACGAACGAAAATGTTCAGAATAATTCGAATGGTCATCACCAACGAACGTCAAGTGAATCATCGGAAGTTACAAACATTTTACATGAACGACAGAATTCAAATAGTTTTGGTGAGTTTTTATTTATTTGTTTAGCTGTTTTATGATGTTTTATTGATGATTGAATGAATTTTCAGAACGAAAGAAAAAGCCAGCGCCAGTTCCGCCAAAGCGAGTTCACAAGCCGGTCCCATCACCACGAACTGTTCAAGATGAATTGAAGTCATCAACAATAACAGAAATCAAAGAAATGGATGATGAACAAGAGAAGATCGACTCATCATGTTCACGATCTGATGAAATGAAAGTCGTTGTGGAGTCGTCAGAGAAGACAAAAGTTGAAGAGAAATCATCAGCAGACAATGGAAATGTTTCGAAGACAATGCTGAACAATGTTCAGAAAGTTGAAGACTTTTCCAGTATGGATTCAACCTCTGACGGTCCAATTTCAATTCAAATCATATCGAATGACAGTTCCATTGATCCCGTCACAGATGAGATGACTTTAAGTAGTCATAACAGTTCGAAGTTACCGTCAACCGTTTCCAAAGTTCATATAAAACTTGACGATGAAAGTCGTCGATCATCTTCGGAAGATGAAATGACTGTCAACATCTACAACGTGACGAAAAGTGTTGTGAAGGTGGAAAAGCCTAAGAACGAAGTGATAGTAGAGACGAAAGAGATTGTTGAGATTATTCAGGAGACTCAGAAGGAAGTTCAAGAACGTCCGCAATCGCCACTATGGACTTACACACTTCCTGCACCGCCTGTAATTGCTGAATCGAACGTCGTCAACAATAAAACATCACCAACTGACCGTAAAGGTGATGGTGACAAATTCTTCAGTGATTTCGTTTCAACAGATTGTAATGAGACGATTCTGTCAGATTCTAACACGACTGTTGTGTCAGCTGAGACTCACATTCATCCGATAATTGTTGAACGAAAGACTTTACGTGAAGATCACGCTTTTATCATGACAACACCAACTCCAACAGACTTCACTAAGAAAATTAATGACGATGAGAGTGACAAAAGTACAGAAGTCATCACGTCTGATCTTGAAGATGGCTACTTGGGAAATGGAAAAACTATCGTGAATGTCGTTTCGCAACCATCACAAGTAACAATTGAAAAGAAGATTCAAGAAAATGAAGTCACTGTTGAGAGTTTCCAGAGAAGTCGCTTGCTTATCTCACGATCCGATTCATTCCACTCAATTGGACAAGGAAGGAAGAATAGTTACGATAATCATCAACAGGGAAAAGCTTTAAATACACCACAACGCAGCACTTCATTTTTGTCACTTATTCAGTCACAAAAATCCGAAGTTCATCATCATAACAAAATAAATTCCAACAATGACAACAACATGCTTTACAATCGACAAAGATCAACAAGTGAATTGAGCATCTCAGACGTTCCATCATTGCAAAGCATTGAAGTTCTTAAAAATATTTTAAATTCATCGTCGAGAAAGGAAAGTTTACCAAATGAGATGAAAATTGATGTAAATGAGAAGAAGATGATCGAGAAGGAAAATGTTTCAGTTGAACGTCAAACATCTTTCGAGATGGTCAAGAAGCAAAATGAGATTCAACAGAATTCCACTAAAATCGTTGAAAAGAAAGTCGAAGAAGTTAAATTTTCAAAGCCTGTTGTTGTTGTTGAGTCTAAGCAACAACCAACAACGACAGTTGTTGAAACAACAACAACACCAGCTAAACCAACTGAGAATCAATGGCGTTACAGGGGACCACCAAAAATTAATCTATCAACATGGAATGAACGACCAACAAGTAAAGTCATCATTGCTGCTGACAGTGACTACAAATTTGGTGGAGTTGCTAATCCACTTCCAAGTGAAATAAAGAGACAACAGCAGCAACAGGACATAACAAGTAAACGTCACACAATTCACATTTCCGATGAGACAATTGTAAAGAAAGAAGTGGAGAAACATTTACCGAAAGTTCTTGGCGTTGAATATAAGAAAGATTTGCCATCAGCTCCGTCTTCTGTCGTTACGTTGAGAAATCCTTCAAGTGAAATTGTTACCAAGTCTACGTCAAAGACGACAATCATAAATATCAAGCCGCGGCCAATGAGTATGGAAGTGAGTAACAATTATTCGACACTTGCAATGTCAACTGATCGTTCGCCAACGCAACAATCGTCAATTGCTTATAATCGTTTAAATAGCAACGCTAAAAAATTCACCCCCGTTGTTCATGGCTTTAAATTGAATAATATCAAAGAAAGTGATCATGTTGATAGTTCATCGCAAGTTGTTAAGAAAGATGTTGAGAAAAAGATGATTGTGCCGCCAAGTGTACCAGCAAAGCCGGCATTCTTACGTTCAACTTCAGCAGGAGACATTACACGACCAACAAAACTTTCCGTTGCTGAAATAAAACTTGATAACAATTCTGACAATTCACCTGCTTTGGATTTTCCATTTTCTCAAACGTCACTTCGTCGAACTGGATTGAAAGAAAAAATTCTTTCCACTGATAAGGAAACGAAGAGCATGTTTGGCAAGGTTGTCGAACCAAAACCGGAAGTTGTCATCCGTTATCATAACAACAATAATAACAGCAATGGTGAGAAGATGTTTGAACGATCAGCTGCAAGACAATTATCGCAGCCTGTTCCAGTTCCACCAAAGCCTCCGACAACAGCGTCAATGAACTTCCGTAAATCGGCACCTGTCACTGGAATGGAAACAAGAAATCAACTTCTTGACGCCATTAAAAACTTCGACAAAGATTCGTTGCGCCGGAAGTAGATCGAAGAAGTCTTTCATGAAGTGCCTGTGAAATTGATTTTCAATTTTGTGCCTTTGATGGAAAGAAGTGAAGAAAGGTTAAAAGTCATATCATTAAGAAAGTTCTTAAGAAATGAAATTATTCGTGAGTTGTGACTCAATTAATGTAGAGATAAAGAAAGAAATTTATATCTTTCGTTGTTGTATTTATTTAATTAATAATCTAAAAGGAAATTAAGATGAAAAAGGGGAGGAGAAATATATAAATGAGAAAGAATGATATTAAAAATACATTCCTTAGATTTATTTGGAGATAAAAGGCAGTTAACATGAAAATATTATTCCATTTACAAAAAAAAAAAGCACAAAAAAGTGAATTGTTAGGTAATTAAAATCGTACTCAAAAGCCCATAAATATCCGCAAATTGCAAGCAACTTGTCGTGATTATAAACACGAATATTAAACTTTATGATGCGATATTTGAATGTTTTTCTTTAAAAATAAAAATAAAATTGAATGCATTCAAGAAACAAATCAACAAAAATTCCGTTTCAATGATGAAAGCTTTTAAGTGTTTTTAAAATATTTCAATTGAGCTTAAAATTTGAGAAGTTGAAGTTGTAAGAATAAAACGATGAGAATAAAGAAATATCTACCAGATGAATTTTATTGCGAAGAAATCTTTTTATTTGATTAATTTTTGAAAAGTAGAACTTTTTCTTCCAGCTCGTCTTAATTTTGAGCAACGATGAGAGAAGTTTTGTGACGTGATCGACTTAAAAATGTGATGATCAGATAGAAGTGACGATTTACTTGTTTATAAATCAGTAGACAGTTAGTAATTTCTTTCACTTCACTTTAAAGTCTCAAGCTGCTTAGTTTCACTAAATTTTCAGTGTTTAACAAATAAATTAATTTATTAAAGTAAGTAAGTGAAAAGTTCTTTTAAAATTTCTGCTGCAAAAGTTAAAATATTTCACATTACCTTGTTGAAACCTTTTAAATATTATTCAACTCGATTGAATTGTTCAACAAATAAAACTAACTGAAGAAACATTTAATTTAAAATAATTAACATGTCTTTGGTAATGAGATAGCGTCCCGGAAATTTTATTTTGTTAAATAAACTTGACGAACAGAAAAAAAATGCAAATCAAATAGAAGATGACAAACGAGTTGATTCTTCTTGATTATTATAAACTTGACTATAAATATATGCAAAAATTTGGAAGCATTCATTACTTAATTTGCATATAATTACATAATTTATAAACGATTTATCTCGTGTGTGTTTGCGTCATCAATTAACTAGCAAAATAGCGCCATTTAACTTAAAACATCCGATTTTTTTACATCCGGGTGAATTCTGATCGAATTTTAATCAGATAATTAAGAGACAATCAATCAAGCTTAAATGTAATTAAATCATTTTCAATTCAGATATCCTTGTCGTGAAATAGAAATTTAAAATGACCCTTAAAAGCACCTAACGAAAGAACTTCCAACGAATGTTGAACTTAGTCACGAGTGGCATGATTTTTGTGAGTCAAAGTGTATCATTTTTTCACACAACTTTCCTGCCGTATATAGCAAAATTCTTCATGTACAAAGATCAGCGAATATTTTATTTTCAGTCATCAGACAAAAATTTGATTAACAAATGATTTTAGATTAAGAAAGCCGACGTGACCATAGACAATTTTATTTAATCTTAATAAAGTTGTTTTGTCTTCTGACTACATTGAGATAATTGAAATTATTGCCAGACAACAAGCTCATGTCAATTTAATTCGATTTTTATTTAATTTATAACGTATTGCCCTTTATCAGCCAAAAACTTTCAATGAAATATTAATTATAAATTTTAATCAAATAATATTTTAAAACTTTCACAGTTGCAATTGATAACGAGAATTAATTTGTTACGAAAATGTCTTCTCCAATCATGACGATTATTCAAAATTTCGATCGCGTGATCGACTGGAAAGATCCACTCATTTGGCTCGCAGCTGCCCACATCACCTTTAACCCCTTTTTCTGGAACGTTAGCGCGCGCCTTGAATATAAAACAAAATTACTCAGCAGAATTTTTGGCTCGACAAAAGTTGGATGTTATGTGTTGGCTGTTGTCACGTTTTTGATTGGAATGACGAGAAACTTTGTGGTTGTTATCGCTGTGACAAGACAGCTGTCTCTTGAGGCTTATCTTGGCGAAACTACTGTCAACTACATGAAAATAGTCGGCGGACTTTGTATGGTGATAGGACTCACATTAGCAATAACTTCGATGCTTCGTCTTGGAGTTACTGGAACATATCTCGGGGATTACTTTGGAATGCTTAAAGATTCTCGCGTCACCGCATTCCCTTTCAATGTTGTTGACAATCCAATGTATGTTGGATCGACCATCACATTCCTTGGACTTGCTGTTCTTAAAATGTCACCAATTGGCTTCCTTCTTACAGTTTACATTTGGATTGTCTACAACATTGCACTTTTCTTTGAAGAACCTTTTACAGCAAAGATTTACAGCACCAAAGAAACCAAAGAAGTTAAAGCAAATTAGTAAAAATTTTCGAATTAAGAAAAATAAAAGAAATGAAATTATGCTTGAGAATTTTTTTTATTATCTTAACTTTACAATTCTATTGTTGATAAAATCTTTGATTTTGATTTTGATTCATGAGATTTGGAGGAAGGTTTTGATGCCAGCTGTAATTTGGATAAGCTAAATTTGGAGGATTGTTGTTGGGTAAATGGCGACGGCCTTTCAAAAATTGACGTCGTTCTTCTGGATTTTGTTGACGATAATTCTTTCCTTGTCTCTTTATTTTCTTCTCTTGTTCATCATCTGAATAATCAATTAAGTTATCTGGTGGTTCAATGTCATTTTTCCAACTCGCATCCGATCCTTTCATCGCCATGACTTGTGATAAGATGACAAATGAAGAATATTCAGTTCGAGGTGCACAAAAAACTTTTGTACCAACGGTGATGCCCTTGGCAATGATGTCGTCATGTGAATTAAAGCGTACACAATAAATTGGACCATGAACAGGTCCAATGACATCGAACACTTTTCCAAGGGCTTGCTTTCCATTATCAAGGAACAAAACGGAGTCAATGTCAAGGGGAATTGAATTCGGGAACGTTTCAATAAGAACTGGAATTGAAATGAATGAAATTAACATTTAAATTTGATAATATTATTTAGATTACTTACCTAGTTGATCAACTATCGATGAGATTGACCCCAACTGCACGCATTCCCTCTCATCGACCGAAATTTGGAGATCTTGAATCGGCGGCAAATCATCAATTCCAAATTCTCCTTTAACTTTAAGTGGCTCTCGTTTCTTCGTTTTATTAGGATTTTCTTCATCAGACTCATCATCTGATCCAACAGGTGCACTTAACTTTTTTTCGATGATTTTTCTTATGTCAGTTTCGTTGTCTGATTCGCTGCTGCTGCTGCTACTCGAACTTGATTTAGCTTTTCTGTAATTTTCATTATTTTTTTCAGTTTCTTCTTCACTGTCAGATTCACTGTATTGAGCCAGTAATGATAGAGCAGAGGATTTCTGGATAATCACGGCTTCTTCCGATTTGTTTACATCTGTCTTTCCATATGTCTGAAACATTTTAAATTGTTAGCATAAATACTGAAGAATTTCAGAATATTTCTCACCTCTTTTGATGTGCCAGCAACTAATTCATCAGCATTTTTTAATTTGTTATGATCCTGTTCAATTTCCATTATTTTAATTATTTTCTTTTATTGTTTTTAAATTGTTATTTCACGTGTGGATGTTCGAAATATATTTCGAAATGTGCACACATATACAGACCACTGTTGAGTAATGTGCACACTATTCAGTTGCCCACTGTACTCTCATTTAGATTCCCGGCTAGAAAATTACTTTTAAATCTTTGTTACAAATGGAAAATAGAGAAGATGATGAGATTAAATTACCAGATGATACGCTACAAATTCTTAATGAGTTCTTAATAGAACAAGCAAAGAAGGAGAAAGAAGACTTATTTACAGAAAATTGGAATTTATCTCAATTTTGGTTTGTTAACTTCATTTTAATGTTTGTTTACAACAATTGAAGAGTGTGGAATCTTTTCTCAGGTATTCAGATGAAACTCAAAAAACATTTGGACGAATTTTGAAACAGCTTACGCGAAAGTATGAAGATGGAATGACGATAGCACTTCTCTCATGTCCAAGTCTTTATCAAACAATACGAAGCATAAATGGTAAATAAATTATTAAAGTTTTTGTTTCTTTATAAACTTATTTGGCTGTTATATTACAGATCATGTAAAAATATTCGAGTTTGATAAGAAATTCGAGTCATTTGGAGAAGACTTTCAGTTTTATGACTACAATAAAGCAGATGAAGATAATTATCTTAATGAGTACACAAAATCATTCAACTTAATTATCGTAGATCCGCCTTTTTTATCAGAAGAATGTCTACAGAAAACATCTGTCATAATTAAACGATTAATTAAAGAAGACGGTCTTGTGATATTAAATACTGGAAGCATCCAACGTGAATTAGCAGAAAAGTTTTTAAACTTAAAAGAGTCAAATTACAAGCCACAACATAAAAACAATCTCGGGAATGAATTTTCATCGTTTGTAAATTTTGATTTGGATAAATACCTTTAATTCACATTGTAATGAGTTACAATCAAAACGCATGTAGCGTTAATTTTTGAATAATTGCAAATACAATAAAAACAGACGTGGTGAAGTGATTCACTAACACAAAGACGAGACATTTTCTCAACATACATATGTTTCGTGAAAAAAACAAAAAAAAAGTTATAAGTGAGAAGAGTGATCTTTAAAATAGAGAAAAATCTTCATTAAATTTCTTGGTCGAGATGGAATAGAAGTAGAAGATTTTTTATTATTAACTTTTAATTAATAATTTTATGAATTAATCATTTGACATTACAATTGCCCAACGATTAGGATTACGTGTACCAAAAGCACAATATCTAACAAATTAAAGTGAGTGATATAAGCTTGAAGTGAAATAGAAAATCAGTGTTAGAAGTCGTGAATTTCGTGTCATAAGAGATGAAAAACTGACTTTGAAAATACATTCTAAGTTAACATTGTCATTGATTGATATTTATTTCAAGGTTTTCAATTTTTAATCTTATTTTCTTCGAATATCGCTTATCAATTAAACGATAAAAGAATTTCAAGCTGAAATTTCAAAGCAATCCCGGGAATAAAGTTTCTAAGTAGGAAAATCTATTTTTAGACTTGCCGCACTTTCTGCTGTCTGCTGTAACTGAATTTTATTTTTTGAGTAAGAAGACTAGAGATTCACAGAAGATAAATAATCATGGATCCCGAAAGCTTTCTTGATATCGCTAATCAAGTGATTAAGTTGAAGATGTTTCCTTACTTTGACATTGCTCATTCAATCCTCTCAGCATTGTCAGTGAAGGAAGATCTCGGACCTGGTGCACACGCTTTTTCTAGGTACATCATTAAATTCCTATTTATATTCTTCTTTCTTAATTTGAACATTTCACTTTCAGAAAGCATCCATTAGCATGTTGGTTAAGCACAATGCTTGTTGTATTCGCCGGTGGAATGGTCGCGTCTGCACTTTTAGGAGAACCAATCCTTGGACCTCTTAAAAATACGCCACAACTTCTTGTTGCTACAATTTGCTGGTATATCGTCTTCTACACACCTTTTGACATCGGATATAAAGTCAGCAAGTTTTTACCTGTAAAACTTGTCGCAAGTGCCATGAAAGAAATTTACAGAGCAAAGAAAATTCACGACGGAGTTGTTCATGCTGCTAAACTTTATCCTAATGCATACATCATAATGATCATTATCGGAACATTAAAAGGAAATGGAGCAGGATTTACTAAACTTCTTGAACGATTGATTCGAGGTGCTTGGACACCAACTGCAATGGAATTCATGCAGCCAAGCTTGTAAGTTCAATTTTCTTTAATTTCTTCATTTTTATTTCTAACAAATTTAATTCTATTTAGCTACACAAAGGCTTCAGTTGTTGCTTCAATCATTTTCGTTCTTGACAAGAAGTCTGACTTAATATCAGCACCACATGCTTTAGTTTACTTCGGAATTGTCATTTTCTTAGTTTACTTTAAATTGTCATCACTTCTTCTTGGAATTCATGGTAAGTTTTTTAATCAAAAAGAATTTGAGAAATGATTTATAATTAATAAAAATATTTACAGATCCATTCGGACCATTCGAAAATCTTTTCTGTGCACTCGCGTTTGGTGGCATTTGGGATAGTGTCGCTAAGCTTTTCGGACGCGGACAAGTAAAAGAAGAAAATAAAGATGCGAAGAAATCAAACTAAGATTTCATCATCAACACTTTGATTAGCATAAAAAAGTGCAACATAATTAAGGAATTTTTTTTACAACTCGACCAAAAAATTTTAATCATAAAAATGTTTTTTGTTTTGTGAACCAAATGTAGTGAAAATTAGACGAAATCATGATAGATGAAAGTATTGGAATTCACAATACAAACATAAGCTAGTCAAAGCTAAAGGAAATTACTAGCAAAATTTAAGACTTTTGGACTTTGTGACATTTTCCTGAAAATCGGGTTTTTTATTGAAACTTTTGTGTGTAGCTTAAATGTGGGTCTGACATTTGTTTCCTGTACCAAGTTTAATAAATAAGTTGATTTTCATGAAGAACTTTGTTTTCTTTTACTCATAGATGAAGATTTTTAATTATTTATTCTTTTTCCAGCATTTAATTTTGTTACCCATTCTTCCAGCTGTTTCAACTTTCTTTTAATTTCCATCAATTCCCATTCCAAATGTTTATCTTTTTCATCCATTAATTGATAAACTTTTCTCCGAAGTTCAACGCCGTTTATAATTTCAGCTTCTGTCATCTCAAATGTTGGTGCACAATTCTTGGCTAATTGTGATATTAAAGTTTCCACTTTAGCTCGGTTCTTATCGTAACCCAAATTGATACAAGTGGTTCCTTCGAAGCGTAAACTTTTCAGATCGGAAAGATTGTCGAAAACACTGTAAGCCACGTGTTTCACTGGATTGTTGAGAAAGCTTATAGCATGCAGTTGTGGATTATTTTCAAACAAATTCTTCTCAACAAACTGAATGTTGTTATTATTCAGATGAAGTTGCTTTAAGTTTGGCAAATTTTCCAAGTCTTCTCGTCTAATTTCTTTAAGTTTTGATTGCGAGATATCAAGTGATTCAAGATTTGGAAAGAATTCACCAAGATTGCGTGGAGCAAAGTCCAATTCTTGATTTCTGATCGAAACACCCTTTACATCGCCGTTGTCACGTTTAGATAAATGATTGTTGGAAACATGTGTAATGATATGAAGATCTCCAACGATTATTACTCTTCCTGTGCACGTGTACAATTTGTTTATTTGCCAAATATTTTTCTCAGCATATGTACAATCAAGTATTATTGCTTGAGAGTACCCGCTGATCAAAACAAGAACAGTTGCCACCAAACTATAAACAATCCTTAAAAATAACAATTTGTAAATTAAATTTTCTCTTTCAAAAAATATCACAATACTGAACTCACATTTTGAAATGTTAACTTCAGATTTCAGAACTTAAATGGTAACGAAACATTTCTTTGTGACCATTTTATATATTTTTACTTTTCTTATCATTAACGTCATTCTTCAGAATCGTTGTGAATCAATTAAAAAGTAGCGTGAACAGATACACAGATTTCTCTTTATCTTGTTTAAAGTAAACTATTACGTATCTATTGTTTTCAGTTCAAATATGTAGATATATTTTCTTGATTTATGTAGACTTTAGAGAGTGGTGTTTAATTTTTTTTTATTGATTTCAAGCAGCATTTTGACATTATCTAAAATTTTCTTTTTTTATAGATTTAGGATTCGAATCTATTGTCAATATAATTCAGAGATGAAAATGATCATCGTTAAAAATACTCTTACAGCAAATTTACATTAATCTTTTATTTACATAACCGGCAGCATGCTGATGATAATTTAATGATGTTTAAAACATTCAACTTGTTGCTTCAAAGAAGCATGTGAAATATACAACGATGAAATCCAACAAATTTAACGGTCGCGCATTCAGAAATTTTCAAATTCCATGTGACAGCATACTTGTGTATCCATTTGTAAACAAACAATTCAATGAAAATCAAGTAAACTTAAAAATTTATATTTTGATATTAGCAAGTCAAAATAACTTTAAATAAAATGGCTGATGTGTGTCGTTTATGTGGAGATCTCAAGCCTGTCAGCGACTTAGAAGATATTTATAATAGTGAATCAAACGTCGTAATGAAGCTAGAAAATACTTTCAAAATTTCCTTAGAATATGAAAAATTGCTGCCAAATTCAGTTTGCAGTGAATGTGTGAACAATCTTGAGAAAAGCAGTCTATTTGCAGAATTAGTATCATCTGTTCAAAGCAAGCTCAAACTCGATCTTGAAAACCAATTACAAATAGTTATTTGCAAAGATGAAACGCCAAGTTATCCTCGTCATGAAGTAATTCTAAAAGAGGTTGTTATTAAGTTAGAAAGAATCGATCCTTACTTGGAAACCATGTTTATTAATCCACCTCAAGTTAGAAACACTGCAAAAGTAAGAGAATGTTCAAAAAAGAATAAAATTGCGAAGAAATCTCAAAGAAATCTCATCAATCCACCTCAAGCTAGCAAACCAGCAATAGTGGGAGAAAGTTCAAAAGAGTTAAGAATTGCGAAGAAAAATCTTAGATTCTCAGAAAAGTTTCCAATGAGTAACCTTTTCGAAAAAGAACTGAAAGGTTCTTTCGCCACGCAACCTGAAGATATGAAAATAGATAAATACGTGAAATCTGAAGATGGATCTTTACCAAATGAAATGCTGGAAAATTTAAAAGAAATCAGCTGGAAGAAATATGAATGGAAGTGCAAGGAATGTCAGGAAAGTTTTGAAAACGTGATCGATTTGGATTTTCACAATAGAGAGAAACACATGAAACGAGCGGTCATCGATTGTTGCTCACGAATATTCCTCACTTATCCTAAATATCTGAAACATGTAGTCGACAGGCATCATTCCGAACTTAAATATTGCTGTCTAATTTGTTCAGAATATCGAACGAGTTTCCTTCATCTCCATCGACATAATGAAACCGATCATTCTGATCATAAACTTTTAATGTGTTTATATTGTGGTGAACATCACTACAGTGGTCTTCTTCTCTTCAAACACATTGATGAGAAGCACATTCCATTACCACAAATCCATCAATGTGACCTTTGTGGTGAAAAGTTTTCTAGAAAAGAATTAGTTAGAAAGCACATACAGCAAAATCATATAATCAATCAAGAACCACCTAGAACCCACATTTGTGAATTTTGTGGGTTTGGTTTAAGAAAAGCAGGCGAATTAAGAGATCATATCGGTACTATGCATAGCAATAAAGCTGAAGAAGCTTGTGATTTATGTGACAAAGTAAATTATTTTTTTCTTGAAATTGTTTTTGCTTGAAATTTTCTAAAAATTTGATTTTGTTCATAGGTTTTTAAAATAAGAGTTCAATTGCAACGACATAAGAGAAGAGTACATGAATATAAAAAACCTATGATAACGTGCGAGGTGTGTGGACACTTATCAAAGGCACCAGGCGATTATAAAAAACATCTTAAGGTGTTTACATTGCTTATCTTGAATTTAATATCTATGAATTAATGTAATTTCTCTTTAAAGACACATAGCGATGAAAAAACGTATGTTTGCAAAAATTGTCAACAGAGATTTAAGAATTATTCAGGACTTAGCTATCACACTCATATAGAACACACAGGCGAGCGTCCTTACGTTTGCCCTGTTGAAAATTGCGGTAAATCATTCATAGCTTATGGAAATACAAAGCGGCATATTAAGCAGGTTCACAGTATAACAAACTTAAAGCCAACCATGAAAATGAAAGTTAAAACAGATCAATAAAACTGTCTATGATTTTTTGTTATTGATTATTAAATATTAATCAAACGATAAAAAGAATTTTATTATTTATTTAATATGTAACGGAAATTTGGATTCCAAATTTTTATAGGATCAACCCGACTGTTGCTCTCGAACACGAAAATTCACCCTGTTTATTTGTTATTAAAACCGCAACTAAAGTTATCGGAACAATTTATTAAAATACTTTGAAATTAAAAAATCTAATATGTCAAAAGACAAATATTCAATTTTATTACCCACTTATAATGAGAAAGAAAACTTGCCGATCATAATTTGGCTACTGACGAAATATTTAAATGAGAGGTAAACAAATCTTAGATTTAAAGGCCACGCAATCAATCAACTTTTTTCAAACATTGTAGCAATTTAAATTATGAAATAATCATTATTGACGATGGAAGCCCTGATGGTACACAAGATGTGGCTGCCCAACTCATTAAAATATATGGTGAAGACAAAATTCTTTTGAAACCACGGGCCGCTAAATTAGGACTTGGAACTGCATACATTCATGGAATGAACCATGCAAGTGGTAATTTCATCATCATAATAGATGCAGATTTAAGTCACCATGTAAGATTAAAAATGTTTAATCAATTCGCAATCAAAATATTCGTGAAATTTTTTTCAGCCAAAATTCATTCCTCAATTTATTGAATTGCAAAAGAAACACGATTACGATATTGTGTCAGGAACACGATACTCTGGTGAAGGATCAGGTGTTTATGGATGGGATTTTAAAAGAAAGCTCATCTCAAGAGGTGCCAATTTCCTCACTCAATTTCTTCTACGTCCAAATGCTTCCGATCTGACTGGATCTTTCAGACTTTACAAAAAAGAAGTTTTGAAAACCTTAATAACTGCTTGTCAATCAAAAGGCTACGCTTTTCAAATGGAAATGATTGTTCGTGCAAGAGCTCTTAAATACACAATTGGTGAAGTTCCCATCACTTTTGTCGATCGTCTTTATGGAGAAAGCAAAATGGGTGCAACCGAAATTGTTCAATTTGCTAAAAATCTCTTATATTTCTTTGCAACGATCTAATAAATAAGTTTAAATGAATTTTTTTTTTGTTTTTTAATATTTATATTTTATCGCACTAGAACAGCAAAATTTATGTTTTTTCACATCATATCAATGACAATTTAGTGGGCATTTGAGCCTTTGCCATGCTCGACATCCCATTTTTCTAAATATTCTTTCTTGCGCTGTTCTCGTCTCGCAAAGAATTCCGGATATTGAGCTTTCTCGAGCGGATGCCTAAAATTTAATTGATTTTGTTTTTTTTCAAACAATTTGATAAAATCTCTTCATCGACGCTCACCAATAATCAAGAATCCAATCTGGTGGTATAACTTCACGCTCGTACGCTACACCTCCAGGAGATTCTGGAAACTTCCTTGGCTGTGGATGCTGAGTCTCGAACAGTTCCTGTTCAGCTGCATTGCAAAGAGCTTCTATTTCACGATGATCCTTAACGTTGCGATTTTTATCGAACCGATCTCGCATCAAAACAGCTTCATATCGGTAGCGAGGTCTGAAAAAGATAAGTCACAATATTTTGTTATTAGCTTACATAATTTTTGAAAACAATATCTGCTCAAAATTCATAAGAAAATTCATTTACCTATATTCATACCAATCCCCCAAGCTTCTTAGAGCTCTTTTGTACAAAATCTGCACACGACGAGTGTGAGAAACCGACATGAATTAAGTTTTCTTGAAAAACTGTGAAAATAAAGTGGGTCAGTAATGAATGATGTCACACAAGAGAAGACAAAGGGACAAGCTACGAGTTGCTATAAATTCTTCAAAAAATTATTATTAATGCATGTTCATTGTTTATGAATGTTTAAGGAACTGGAAAATCAATGTGAATACAAACTATTCCTTTATTTACACTTTTTAATGAAATATAATGATTAAACTTAGAAAATAACGGTTATTGATTTTGAAAATTCTAAAGAAGAGGGTGTGAAAGTACGTGTATTGTCTACCCTGTTAGAAGATTTTCATAAAATTTATTTTATTATTTTAGTTTATAAAAAGCTCAAATTAACTGTAGATACTCTCACAGGTCATTCAAAAGACTCATTTAATAGTTGATTCGCTTAATTTAAAGAATGATATAGTTAAGAGACTGAATTTAATTTCAAAAAGAGGCTCAGAAAAGTTCCCAACAACAAAGAATGAAAGAAAAAGAGATTCTCCGTTTGAAGCCTTTAATCACCAATGTTGACATTAAAGTGGCGGCTGCAACAGATGTCTCTAACGACAAGAGAAGTCAAATAATATGCATCGTGACCGAAAAAGATCAAATTATTTTGAGATATGTTACCGAGACGGCCGAAATCATTTTGAAAAAAGTTGATTGGTTTCAAGAAAATGAAAAAATCATTCAGGATGTTGCATTCGATCCTTCTTCGGTCTGGTTGTTGGTTCTATGTCTGGATAATACACTTCATATTGTTCCAGCATTGAGTATATGTGACAAATCGATTTCGTTCAAGTGTAACTTTGCTTCGAATGAAATAACTTCATTTATCGTGCCATTTATTGGACCACACGAATGTCCAAACAGCCAAAAGTGTCCAAATCATGTAATTGATGCATCACAAGACATATTGAAGCGAAATGGAGTGAGACGAGTATTCATCAATCGTTTCCAACGTGAAGCTGAAGGGAAGAAAGAACAATTTAGCACTAGTAAAGTGAACGATTTGATAACATCCAACGCAATCTACAACACTTTTTACTGTGATCAAAAACCAAATGCAAGCTCGACTTCAGTGTCAACTTCATCTTCATTTCATAAAGATTCGATATCAGAAAACACTGAAAAAGTCGCATCAAGTGGCTCGTCAACGCCAATCGAAAGCAATCCAATAAGTTTGTCATCAGCCGCTATGGAAGCTTCAACTGGCTCTTCTGAATCAACAATGTCATCATGTCCCTTTCCAACGGCTGTGATCTGGGGGAAGACACATTTAGATGAGAATCGTGCCATTATTGGATATTCTGATGGATGTGTTGTTGTTGTTTGTGAGTCATTTTTTTATTTTTCCTTGAGGCGTGTACTTGAAAATTTTCTTCTTGTTCATTTCAGTGTTAGCTAACAATTGCCCCTTCATTGGAAACACAATTATCGAGAAGAGCTGCATTGAAAGGTTTGTAATGTGTAAGGATAGCGGCATGGACACAGTTACGTTGATGATCAACACAGTAACGAAAGAGCAATACAAAATTTTATTGGAACAAAAGTCGACTTCCTACACTTTTCCATCGGACACGAAAAACTTCGACGAACGAAGATTTCAACAACGTGAGTGTGAAAGTGATTGGGAAGCTGTATCAGCATCAGGAAGTTCTGTGGACTTGCAAGACTCAAAAGAAAGCAATGAAAGTGAAGCAACAACTTCAGCTGCTTCTGATTTGAAGTCGCGATTGCTTTCACTTCGTGATCTTGGCGCTAGGAAAATTGGCAACTTAAAGTTGAAGTTAGCAGAAAGTCGCATTAAAGCAGCACGAGAAAAAGATAAGAAAAACGATCAATCGCAATTTTCAATGCTTAATTCAGCTTCAATTGCTCCGGAATTGTTAACAACGCCATCGGGTCCATTTTTCATTGTTCAAAAGCCGAACAATAAGAATTTGATGAGTGCGTTTCATCCTTACTCAGACACACTCTCGGTGAGTTGATGGAAATTAGGAAAATGTTTGTTTTTAATTGAGTTTTGATTTCAGATTCACAATATTGAGATCATGATGATACCAAGCTCGTTGTATAAGCTTCCAGCTCATACCAAAAATGTTCTTCTCACTGAAACTGTTCTTTATGTTCATCAAAACAATTCATCAACATCAGTCACGATGACAGAATCAACGCCGGTAATTTCAGGAAGTGCTTCAAGTAGTTGCATCACAACTGTTGGACAATCCAACTCAACAACAGATTTAGGCACGTCAGCAACAAATTCTAGTCAAGAATCCGATAAATTGAATAAGAACGAGTCGGGTGATAATTTTGAGAACGTGATAAGTGTAATAAGTTGTGCATTGACGACGACAAAGATTGGAGATGATTGCGAGTTCAATGAACGATCGATTCTGGGTTCCTTTAAGTTTCCTTCGCACGAGAGAGTTTTAAACGTCTTTCAAATGTCATCAGTCGTGAATTCTGTCAACAATGAAGCAGGAAATGCTGGCGATGAGACCCATGATCAAGTTGAGATCAAATCGACATATTCAAAGTACTTAAATTATCAATCAAAAATCAAAATATCGAACAAATTTGATGACACCGATCGAAAGGTGTTAAGAAATGTTTTTCCTCGAGTGATATTCGATAAGTGCCTGATTGTGACGACTCACGGTGTTTATTGTATTGAAATGAAGGAGAAACCACACGTGACATTCTTAAATCTTGCTGCTTCATCATCATGGGGATTGTGCGATGATTTCTGTAAGACTTTCAATCTCAACATGACGGAATGTGTCGAATTTTCCGGTGACATTATGTTGAAGAAAAAGAAAATTGAACAAGCTTTGCTGATTTATAACATTGCAAGAATTCCACCGATTAAAACAGCTTTGAAGTTGGCGATGTTCAATGAGACTTCTGCGTTGAGACAAATCACAGCAATGGCTTTGAAGATAAGTTTCATCTTAGAGAGTAAACATCCGATGTCGTCATTGATCGAAGATTTATTGAAGAATGTTGAAGAACGTCATGAGAAATGTGATGTGATTGTGAAATGTCTTCGTGATAAACATTCAAAGAAGCATGAAAACTTTGGGAAAATCATCAGCGATTTCTCTTACAGTTCCAACGAGAATAATTTTGAAGTTCAGATGAGTAATTCAGCACAATTTCACTTGTCGAATCTTCTGTTTTTAACGTTATGTGAACGATCGGTTAAGGATAAAAATCTCATGCCTTTGTGGAACTTTATCGTCACGAATACAAAATATCACACAAGTTTATCGTCAATAATTTTATCGCAAAGTGGTCTTTACTCGACAGCGGTGCTGTTAGCGATGCATCGTGGTGCTTGTTTAGATGTCTTCAGTTGTTTAGTGTCAACTGCTGATCATGTTTTGGGTGAGAAATTTTGTGCTTATTAATCTTTGCTTATTTTATTAACTTTTTAATCATCATCGAAGATATCTCAAACGAAATGAACGTTTTCATGTACAATTTATCCGATGGAATATTTATGGAAACAATTATTTATCTACAAAACTTTGGACTCGATTATTTCGAAGTGATTCGTACGAATTTAGATAAATTTGATGAAACTTTATTGGAGGTGAGTTTGATTAATTATTGTTCTTTATCATTTAATAAACTTCATTTATTTCTAATTTCAGCGATTAATGAATCAACTGAATCCATTTGATCCGATTTATCGACCGATTTTATTTAAAGTTAAGAACCAAAACATCATTAAAGAAGTTGAAAATGTAAGAAAGTTTAATTACTTTTTTCTTAAATGATTCCTAAATGTTTTAAAATTTATTTCAGAAATTTCTCGACTTTTGTAAGACTTTAATTGAAACATTCATCTTAGTTCTCATTAAACTTCAACGTTTGAAATGTCACAAGGACAACTTCTTAAACTCCTTAAATATGTTTCGTGTTACAAGTGAAGAACGTCAAAATTATGTAAAATTGGCAAACTTTTCACCATTATCAGCTGGATTTAGTCATAGTGGATGCATTGTTGATAATGCTGTGTACTTATGGGGACGAAATGATGTAAATTGTGCGATGAATCGAAGTGTTTTACAAAGTGACTCATCCGAGAACGACGTTTTGCCAACGAGAGTTGATTTCTTTAAAGATGTCAATCTCGATGTGTTGTCAGTTCATTGTGGTCGATCCCACACTTTGTTCCTTACCAACAACGGTTTGTATTCGATGGGATTAAATCAACTTGGACAGCTTGGAATTGATCGAAACATGAATGTGGCACTTCAGCCGATGTTGATTAAAACTCTTGATAACAAGACCATCACTCAAATTTGTGCTGGTCAACATCACAATGCAGTTGTCGCCGATGGTGTTTTGTATACTTGGGGATGGAATATTTACGGTCAACTTGGTCATGGTGACATTAAAAATGTTCGTGAACCAAAAGTGGTCGAGTTCTTCAAGTCGATGAAGATCAAACAAGTCGCTTTGGGTCAAGCCCACACAATCGTTCTCGCATATGACAAAATCGATGACATTAACACATCGCTTTATGTTTTTGGCTCGAATCATTACGGACAGCTTGGAATCGGTTTTGGTTGTGATGATGGCGATTCAAAGAAGAATTTCACAATCAGCTCAGTGCCTCTGAAAATAAGATTTGAAGAAAATATTCGCTTAATTCACACGCAATATTTTGTGAATTTTGCTGTCACTGATTCTAATAAACTTAAAACTTGGGGCTTAAGTCCACCGGAATTGCGAATTATAAATCAAACTAAAAAACGTGCAAAAGCAAATCAAAAGCTGAAAGAATCGATGCAACAAGATGTGAAGGAAGAAACTTCAACAACATACGAAAACTCGACAAATGAAGTTGGAGAAAATGAAGTAACAACAACAGCAGCGAATATTCCTGAAATAAAAATTGATGAATGTGCGAATGATGATCAACAAGCGTCAACATCATCAGCAACAACGGCAAATGGAGTCGAAGCTGTTGAAGATGGCATCGCAACATCAATGGAAGAATACGTCGGTCATTTGTTTCCTTCAGAAATCGACACTTATGAGTTGGACGGTGAAATTCTTCACATTTCAAGTGGAATTTATCATTACGCTTTAATCACCTCAAACTCGACACTTTTTATGTGGGGAAAGAATATCGAACGTCAGTTGGGAAGAGAGAATGTTAAACCAGACATCTCGACACCGACACGACATTTGTCGTTAGATGATGTGAAATATGTTGAGTGTGGAGCTGATTTCACTCTGGTTGTGACTGCGGGGAATGAGTTAAAGTCTTTTGGAAACAATAACAATGGACAATGTGGTGTTGAGAATATCGTGGATAATAAGCAAACGGGAGTTGGAAAGCTCATAAGATTTAAATCATCTAAGCGTGTTTTTCGTATTCCTGAGAGTACAATGTACTTGCATTCACCTGTCACTGTGAAAGTTCCGCCTTCAGCACAATCGCCGATTATCAATTTCTCTTGCAATCAACCGATTTGTTACTTAAAGAATCTTCCAAAGTTCAAGAAAAGTTCCATTATTGAGAGCAATCTCACCAAATCATTGAGGAAAGAAAACATTCATTCGCTTGATGACAACATTTTAAATAACAATCGTAATTCATTCTCTTCGATATCAAGCATTGCTTCAACAGCTTCGTCATCTTCAAAGTCGTCTAATGATTCGTCAAGTGAAGAGAATGATCAGCAATTGATGAGATCAAATGACTTCGTTCATTATTGTCTGTTCTTGTTTCAAGGACTTTACGAGACTTCACATTTCTATGATAAGAATATGGACAAGATTGTTGGAAGCGAGTACAAAATTCGTGGCTTAATGCTCAATTATAATTATATTGAAGCGTTCAAAATGGCTTTGACGAATGATGGAACAAATGGAGCGATGTCGATCAAAATCTTTGAATATTTTACAACAGATTCCAACATCATCCCTATGCACACCGACGACATCAAATATTTCATTTACGATGTTTTCATTCACTTCATTCACAATCACTATGATGTTGGTGAATTGGAAAAATATTTTCTCTACAATCTTGATTATTATTTCCTTCAATTGGCATTCATACTTTATTTTTGTGGTACCAATAACAATTCGCAACCGAATGGATTAGAAAAGCAGCTGTTTGAGAAGTTCAAACATCTTTACAACAACTACGAGAATTTTGCTTACTTCGACAGTAATGAAATTGAAGCAATCTTCAAGTCGATTTCGACGAGCTTTCATTGTTCACTTTGTCAGAATATTTTGAAATATTCTGAGAACATCAATTGATATTTAGATTATGGTCGGATGGAAGATTTTTTGCAAGCTGGGCTTGTTGTGTAAGAGCTGTTAATTTTCGTTTTCTTTTAATTTCTTGGTTTGATAATCCATCGCGACCTTTAACAAAATTCATTTCGCTTGCTAAGTACTTATACATTTGATAGATGTCAGTTTTATTTCTTTTTCATAAAACTGTTTAGTACGCTCGAGATCGAGAAAGGAAATTTATTTATTTTAGCTTTCCCAAATTTTGATGGTTGAAAAGCGGAAAATCATTTATAGTTCTGACAATATAAACGCGAGTATAAAGTTATTTAAATGAACATTAAAATACATTAGCAATAGAAGGTAGAAAAGTAATGGAAATGATTTTTTTGATAGATCAACAAATAATTGGTAGGAATGATAAGTCTTGACATTGTGCAATGCTTTTACAGGAAAATATTTTCTTCATTTTTAAAGTGATTTTGTGGAGTGTGAATACTTAGTAGAGTTTTTAAAATTTATTAACAAAACTTTTTGAATTCACTCACAATTTTGTAATTTTAAGAACTTAAATATTTTGATGATAAATAAGCAGCACAAGTTTTACAGAAAACAAAAATATTTTCACTATCTTTGTCTCAACTATATACGAGATCAACAGTCAAATCATATTTATATAAAATGAGCAGCTCCTCTTAATACTCAAGAAAATATGTTAAATAATCTAACATTTAAACCAAAAATTAAACAAATCAATTTAACGTTTACAATACATATTTAATAGTTTAGTTGGAATGAGCCATGTTTTATGTTCCTAAAATTGGTGTTAAATAAAAACTCAAGACAATTCATATCTTAAAAAGGTTTTTTTTAATTAATAATTATTAATTACGTAAACATTTTCAGCTTGCTGATGCAAAGATCTTACGAAATTAGGTGTTCTTGCGTTAAACTATTTACGCGACGTTAATACGTTGCTACCTACGTTACGTAAATAAGTGACAATAAATTTTGAAACTTTTCAGATTCATCTACAATCAAAAGCAAATATCTTCACATAAACTAATTTGTTCTTTAAACATTAACAAAAATCTTCAAAATATTGATACAAAGTTTAAGGAAAAATACATCATAAAATGATTGCAGTGCATTGAACACAATAATTTCGCCTCCCACTTGTGAAAATTCATTTTTCTCCACATCTTTCGATGATGTATAATTATCACCTGATAGCCGCAGAGGTGTAATGCTCAAAATCATTGTAATATTCGTTCTTCTTCAAGATGAACTTATCAGAAGTTTCGACATAAAATTAAATATTTCAATTAATAAATTCTACTAGAGACTCAAGCCCTGACTATCGTATTTCCCATAGCAGCAAATCGATTTAAGCAAAATAAGAATTTTTTATCGAAGGAGGTTGGCAAAATGTTCAATATTAAAATATAAATCTTAATAAAAATGTGTGTCTGGCTTGTTTCGCAATATTTCGATTTCTTTCTTCTTAACAAATTGATCTTCTCGCTTCGGTCGACTTATATTCCATCTTTAGCCTTATATTTCATTATTCTCATGTAGATATATTCTTCTTGTTCTTTGGGCCGTCCCCCAATTCATTTCTTTTTTGCCTTCTTTCTCAACTTGCGGTTCTGCTGGTTATCAAAATAATAATATTGTTCACTTATAAATGTTGCCTCATTCCCTTCTTCAATTTCCATTGACTTTACTCTTTACTTGCTTTTGGATTTGAATTTAAATTTTATAATCGAGTTGAGTACAAAAATGTATTAGAACACGAAGTGCATTAGTTACTTTATGCTTCGCTTGTTTCGTGATCTTCTTCTCCATCACTGTTCGAAACCGTTGGCAAAACAAAAATAAGCCCATAAAGCATAAACAGCAAAGAGAAGGAAAAAAGCGGATTAAAGTTTGAAAATTGCGTTTTTCATTTCTTTCGTCTTTCGCTTGTACAATGTGCAAGTAAAAAATGGGCGTGCTGTTATGTTGTTATTTTTTTCTGCTCAACTTTTTGTATGCATTTTATAATGTTCTCCCCATACTTTTCATGAAATATTGATCGGAATCACGTTTTGCATCTCGTTTGAGGCACTAAAGACTTTCTTTGAGAGTCATTTTGCGCACTTAAGATTTATGATGAGCATGAAGAATCGAGTATTTATTGGAACAAGATGCTGATGTAAAGCGATGTAATTTTTAAGGCAATTAAATTGAATTACCTGAATATTTATAATAAAAATTCACATTAAATAAGTAGATAAGTCGAGAAGTTTCAAGTATTGTTCAAAGCCGATGGTGTCAATCGCATGAAAATAAATTTTCCAAGTGGCACATAGTTAAATAAAAATCACAACCGGAAAATCTTGAAATATTGTTTCGAACGATATTTGGTTGGATCGAGAATTACTCAAGATGAGAAAATCACCTCAAGCCTTGCACTGAAAAATTGTTAGCAACATAAATTATTGCTTAAGATGCACATTCAAATCGGTCTCCAACCACAAAGAGATTCTCAAACGAGCACAAAAAATGCTTCATCTTAATTTGTTGTTGTGTGTTTGAGGAATTTCTTTAATGTTGAAATTTACCCGCGCTCGGGAGATTCAATTGAATGGCGAATTATCGCAAGATGTTAAGCTTTTCTTTTTCCTTCTTCTGGCTTGTTATAAAAACAAAAGCAAGCAAACGAGAGAGATTTTTGAAATTGCAAAACAATAAATAGTGAATCAATGTGTATTTTAATAAAAGCGAAATGGCGAAAGAATCTTGATAAGTGAACCGCGAAATTTATTTTATCATTTTCAGGCGTTATTTTGAAAAATGATTCACATGTTCGCTTGTTTAATGCTGAAAAATCTTCATTGGTGGAGTGAGAAGAAGAACGAGGTAATCGCAAACACAATAAACCACAAGCACGAAGAACTCCTTTCATTTAATATCAAAATCGTGTTCACTGCAAATTGATAATGCTTTCAATGCTGGGAGTTAAGTTAATGGTTGGTTAGTTACAAAGGCGAAGTGGAAACTTTATAAATTTCATTATAATCATTTCTCGATATGACTTGCCTTTGAAGAATAAACTTTATACTTAATTACATTCGATTGAACATCACTTCTTAAATCATAAGTTAAATGTTAATAGTTTTGTTCACTTTTCAATCTCAATTAAAGTAAAGATCTTTTATTTTTATTATTATTATTAGCTCAAGACAACATCTTGTGAACAATAAACGTTGGGTTTTCACATTTATTGTGAATTATTGAGATTTTAATATTCAAACTTCAAGCATTTTAAAATCCAACAAATATTTTCAAGATTTTAATATTTCTCAAGGAAGTTCTTCACCATAATTTATGCAAATATTGCACAAACTGAAGTATGAAGATATCTATTCCCAGCATAGATCACGTTCATTCAATTTTAAATTTCTTTCTCATCGAAATTTTCTTCGAAACTTTGTAAAGTTTTTCTTGTCGAAGATTTCTATTCTCGATGGGCGCTTCACTTGCTTCTAGGAGTTTATAAAGGAATTAAATTGACAACAACAGCAATAAAAAAAGTTTTTTCTCTCATCTTATGCAAGTATTAAATTTATTCATTTTTAATCAAAATTTTACTGCTGCTGCTTATAAGAAAAACTCCTTTTGCGACCATAAAAGTTATCAAAAAATTAAAAGTTTTGTTCCGGGGCTATTGAAACACCAACAACTTAAGTAAAATGAGGCGCAACCATGACAAAAGCGAATGAAGATTTGAGTTTATCTGAAAATTCCTTCATGTTTCCCTTTGACTAGAAGGCATCAAATTTTAGCCTCGCGTATCTTGTTTCAGTAATAATTTTATGGTTTATGTATTTCTTCTCTTTTATTGCTTTTCAAGTCATAAAACAAGATCACAAAATCCCATTTATCCCAGCAGCAAACAAAATTAGAATTTGCAAAATGACGGAACATAATTCGATTCCATGAGAAGAAGACGACGACGACGACAATGTCGACGATGATGATGTCTTAGGCTTTCAGGCAATGTTTGTTTAATGAAAACATGAATTGTTTGTTAGATTGAAAGACGCATGTAAGCAACTTGATTAAATTTTGTGATCATCTCCCATGTTCAAATACTAATATCTAAATGCCTGAAAAAAAAACATTTTGTCTAATCTCTAAACTCCTAAATTTTTCATGTTTTGTTGCTGAATGGAAGCAAGCAACGGAAAAAGAAGAAGAAGAACTTTTTTCTTTCCAAAAAGCAAATAAATCACAACGGATTCCTTATCGAGTGTAATCGTGATTTATGGCATCACGCGCATCATAAAATGCCTAAACAAATCATTGGCTGTAAAATGTTAAGCGAACTATGGCTGCTGAAGAAAGAGAGAAAGAATGTCAATGTTAAGCATGAACCCGTAATGTGATTTGAAAGCGATATCAATTTTACTTGAAGAGATTAAAGATCTACATCATTCGCGATACGGTTCCGTTCCGTTTCATGCTCTTTACTGTGAGGAAGACACGAGAGACGAAGAAAAGATGAGAAAAAAAATGCTAATAACATTTAAATTAGCATCGCTTTTACTGCTTGACATTGCCTGATGTGATGCCTACTAAGTGATGTGATGTGTGGCAACAATACGAAACTCGTTAACATGCCTTCTCTTACCTTCCGTTGTTTGCCTACGAAAAATGATGCGAACGAGATACATGAGATCTCATATTGTACAACTTATGTGTGTGCGGTTGTCGCGATAAGAATCAATACCTACCCGAAAAAAAATATACGAAAACGAAGGAAAATTCAAGGTATTAAAGATGGCTTTAAATTGGAAAATTTCATACACAATGCGTGAACTTTTACAGCATTTGATTGTCTTAAAAATATAAAGCTGAATAGAAAAGTGTTTTGCGTTATCAGTGATCTGAGGCAGTTGGGAAAATTGTGTGAACAGAAGCACTTATAAGTATCAAGTTACGTGAACACACGTTGTGAAGACAAAAGGCAATTTGTTGGAAGTTATAAATTTCAAAGCCGTGAATTTACAGCATGATTGGTTGGTTGATGATGAGTTCAACGAAAAGAAAGAAAAAGGGGACTGGTTACGTTCGATTTCATGCATTCAAGTATTGCACTAAAGTGAGAAGCGGAAGGAAGATTTCAAGTTTTCACCCTCAAACAATCACGTTTAAGTTGTGATGTGCAGGAAAATCCTTTAAACAAATTTTGTGCACCCTCGGGATTTGCGATTGTATGTGCGTTTAAGGGAAAATTAGTTTCCACACAGATTCATTGATGTGTGCTGTTTGATAACGTCGAATATATAGCACAGCCACTTTAATCGCTTAAATGAGTGCAAGAAGTGTTTTAACAACAAAGAATGGATCAAAAAATAAAATTGCAGTCGAATGATGATAAAATCGTTTTTAATAATCCGATTATCAAAAAGAAACCAAGTAGCACCATTTCAAGGCAACATTACAACATAGCGCATCATCTCTCACTTCCCAGTTTTCTGCTAAATTGCACAATGCGTGCGGTCATGATATCAAACGGCACGTGACTTGTATTTATAAAGTGTTGGAAGAAAAGCAAGACGACGATGACGACGACACAGGAAATAAAATTACAAACTATTTACGGCCCTATTTGTGTTTCACTGAATATTGTCGTAAAAATTTATACTCGATATCACTTTTTATGACGGTTTATTTTTACATGTCTTTGCAGAAATGTTTTTTCTCTTTTTTATGGTAAAATTTCTTTTTAATTTAATGTTCTCAATATTCAACTTCCCCACACATTCAGGAATTGAAATTTGATATTTTATGAAAGGCGCACGATTTTCTAATTAAACAAAAGTCAAACGTTTTTCTCTTTTTCAGTGAAAGATGAGATTGAGTGGCAGTGAAATCATCTTTTGTCAGTTTGTTAGAGCATTCAATTGCGTAAACGTGTGTGGTAATTGATACAAGATTCTTCACGTTCATGGTGGGTGATCCCGATGCGAATTTGATTGGAAATATCTTTAACCCCTCAATGATTTTTAAGAGTTTCGGAAGAAATTGTCATTCAAATCAACATTTAAATTTTAATTGAATTTAATTCTGCAGCTTTTGCACTCAGTCGAACCATAAAAGAAGATTTTTAATTATTTTTCATTTCCTTTTCCAATGTTAAATTAAATTTAAATGAAGGTAATAATTCATAAAAGAGAAAAACTTTTTCTTTTCATTCTATCTGAATTAAACAAAACCATGAAAAAAGAAAGAAAAATTTAAGAGATAAAATGGAAAAATATTTTAATTTTCCACGGTGTGTAAGTTAGCATCGAGAAAATGGTGGAAACCTCAAGTGAGATGAAGATTTTCTCCGTGACAGTCACAAAAGAATTGGATGAAACTTTCCGCTGTCTTCCTTCTTTTTTTTCTCATTTTCTTTCTCTGTTCGTAAGGGAAAGAAAACGAAGCCGTAAAAAGCCATAAATTTTCACTCGTAAAAGTAACATGTGATCCTTCTGATTGTTTTCTGTATGTAGTAGTCAGGAGATTTATGGGACCCAACACAATAAATCTGGCAGAGAAGGGAAAGAAAATAAAAAGTTGGATCTACGGCTACCTCATCTTCCTTCCGCCACCCCCACACTCACTCATCTTCCATTGCCAGCCTCTTCAGAGAGATTTTCATCCTTCTTTCTCTCACACACAAATAAAGCATAATTCGTGATCTTATCTCCTTTGATTTACTATGTCGACTTTTTAAATATTTTCATTTCCACCCAACAACGAAAATAAAAAAAAAGTTTAGGAAAAGATCTTGAAAAAAGTCGAAAATGTTTTAAGGGAAATTTCATGAATTATTTTTCCACTTTCGCAATAGATAAAAGCGCGAATGTAACTTTATTAGGGTGAAGCTTTGGAACCGTTGACGGATCTTTAAATGCCAAGACATATTTCTTAAGAGCCTTAAAAAATATTTTTTGAAACTTTCGTGACTTCCCTCGTGCCATAAATCTTTTGACAGCTGCGAGCGATGGACAACCAAAATGTTTCTTGTTGAAGGAACAGCAAAGTTATTATATAAACTTTTATCATTAGCGAATTATCAGATCATTAGGGTACACAAAAATTACCTGAAAATGTACAGTGACTTGCTATTGCATTGAAACAAGCATAAAAAGTTTTACACGACAATTTTTTGCATTCTTTCCTTTTAGCGATTCATTAAACATGAAATAACATTGAGAATTCATAATAAGACGCTTAGAGTGTGTAAAAGGTGATATTTAATTAACCAATTCTTCGATTCAAAAAAAACATTGAAGAACAAGTTAAGATGAAACATATTTGGATAATAATTTGAATTAGAAATGAACAAAGAAAAATTCGATTTTCTTCTTCAACGGTTCCAGTGCATGCTCATTGAACAAATCACCGAAATCACCGGTGAAATAGGAGTGAGACGAGAAAAGAGAAGAAGAGAAAAATCAAAACGGATATTACCGGAGTTTTCATCTCCGGTTTTCAGATTAAATTCGTTTTTTTTGCTGTTCTTGCTGTGTAAGGGAAAAACCTTCGAATGAATCTGATGATGCTGAAAAAGGATTTTTCCTTTCTTTTTTCCTGCCATCGCTTTCCTTCTTCATCTTCACGAATGATAATGATGATTGAGAAGATGGATTCCAAAGGTGATGGGAGAATAAATAAGACGATTTTCCACCTTCATCAAACATCTTCTTTTCCGCTTTGCTATTCGTTATAAAATGTCATCGCTCTTCGTCTTCATGTTGCGTGGGTGCAAAGAAAACCAAAGCGAATGAAAATTTTCGACTTTTCTCTGTTTATCTTGAGACTTTAATATGTTAAAGATTTATTTTTCGTTAAATCATTTAACTTATGTTTCAGTTGTATGTTTGAAAGATTCTTCTGATAACTACAGAGCTAAGTTTCATTTCGTGTGTATACTTAACAAAACATTTTTTTAACCAATGAATCGAGTAAGAAAAATGACCAAAAGATTTATCGACACTTTGACTTTCAGCTTCTTAATGATTGTTGAGTTGAATGAACAATTACGAGCACGACACACGTTTTTCGCACATTAAGAAAAACTCCTTCTCGTCGACAACTTTGATCCCGCACACTGCATATTCATTCGAAATCATTCAAGTTGAATCATTTTATTTACTCTTAGTGAATTTACACGTTTTCTCATTTTTAAATGTTTCAATAAGCAAGGGTCGAACATTTTCGAATCTTTCTCCCTTTTATTTAACAATAGTACAAAGATTTAGAACATTTATCACCGATATTTGAGGCATGAAAGAGAGCAACGTTAATAGCACCACCAAACCTTTATTTAAAAAATAATCAAACGTTGTGGGATGAGAAAAGAGAGAAATCATAAATATCCTATTATTTACACTTATAAGGATTAAATGTAATGACTTGCTGACTCAATAAATACAATTCTTCATACATAACTGCACTCACTAACTTCGCTTTGTTATCAACCCTCTTTAGCAACCAGATGAATCTTCCAACCCCTAATGTTGAACTCTCTACACGACCAGTAAAGCATTTCCACTCCCACGGGGATATTCGAAACATATGTAAAATATTAAAAATGATATTTTTTTGGTAAATCTCTTTTATCTATTATAAATGTGATAATTTCATTTGCAAGTCAGTGCATGTATTCAGAACGCATTTCATAAAGCCAATAAGTAATGCTTGAATATGTTTGAAATTAATTCTGTTGATTTTCAGACAATGTTACATGGGAAAAATGTTAAAAAATTTATGTTTTTATTTATGCCACTAAACATTATTTAGACCGAAAGAAATCGAATTTGATATCTGCTTTTGTTTTTCAGAAGTCTTCTACTTTCTCATGTCGAGATTCATGGAGAAAACTTTATTCTTTCTTATTTTTTTCTGTGAGAAGGAAAAAAGAATAAGAATCGACATAAATCTTCTTCTCGGATGTAACTTTTACTCGGGCGATATATGGCGAGGATTCGGGATTTTCGAAGCTCAAGACCACGAAAGAAAAGCCGGGAGGGGGTGAAAGAAAATGTGTATAAATCTACATTTGGAATAAATTTTCTTATCTTGACTGCAGTCCTTTAGAGATTTCTTGTTTTATGACGGTATCTTCTATTTTCAATTCTTGTTAGTTGGATTTATGCTTAAGCTTTATAAGAAAGAATTCGATTCGTTGCTTCAGCTTCTTAAAGTGGATACAAAACAAATTTAATATGAACAAAAAAACTATCAAAAATTATTTGTCCACTTACAATTGATAAATTTTCCCAAACATATTAAAATTAAATCAACGTTTTAATTTAATCAGTGAATTATTGAAATGTTAGCGAACTTTGCAAGCATAAAATTATTTATAATTAAACTTTGGACATAATATTATGTTCAAAATTACACAACAGATAAATTAAACTACTCCTAATTATTAATTAACAAAATGTATCTTGATAAGAAATGCCTTCCGTAAATATAATTTGTACGAGATTTATGATGAATTAGCATACATATTGCTCAAAATATATGACGCGTATCTATGCAAATAAGTTGCGAATAGTTTATCGTATCTAAAGTTGATGTTTACTATTATGAAGATCCCAATGTTATTCAATTACAAATGTCGGACAGATTAATAACCGCATCATTATAATTGTCATGTCAATTTTGTTGTTACATAGATGTATGTATGCAATTAAAATTAAACAAGACTACCCATAAGTGTTTATAATTGAAAGGGCATGATTTACAACAACATTTTACAACATCCGCCAAATGAAGCAATTTTCAATAACACAATTTCGAAAACATGTGACACAGAACTGCATTGCAAACGTGCAAAATGATAACATTCAACATCATAGGATAAAAAACACTCATTTCCATTCTACACAATAATGAAATGAGAAATTAAATTTGTTTAAATATCTGCTTATTGGATACCATGAATTGAAAATTGATTCTAATCACGATCACTCAACAGCTCTATTAAATGTTATTTGTTTGCTGTTTAGTTTCCAATTTTGTCTCAGCACCATTTATGATACTTTCTTCATTTTCAAAAATAAATCTTCATCGTCTTCTATTATTTTCAGCAGCAAATTTATTCGTATCTGTTCTTACACATCTGTGCCCAGTTTTCCATCCCAATAATTCCATAATTGATAAGATATCCATTATTATTGTGAAACTCTTCTCGAGCGATAAATTCTCTGACGGAATAGCTTTTTAAACTCACAAAAAACATTCTGTTTGCTCAATGGATTTCTAAAGGGTAGTTTTTCCATCTTGACTTATCTCGAAAGCTTTGGAACATGGGAAGTGTGGGTGGGGAAATGGAAGGAAACTTTTGAATGGACATGCTGATCTTTATTTGGTGATAGTTTATTCCTTTTTTCTCTCTTTTCAAATAAATATATGACATAAGCGTTTCCTGATGATGAGATATTCATCTGCATATGCTATGTAAAAATATTTCTTTCAACTTTTAAAGATTCTTAAATAATTTTAATTTCTTATTTACATTTGCATACTGAATGTTCCCTCGTCAATCAGTTTTCAGCCTCAATTAAGCTTGAGAAAAATATTTTATAAAATAATTTGCCGCTTTATTTGTCATGAACCAACCCTTCGCTTCAATGCCATGGTAAATATTCATAGAATAAAAATATTTAAACTTTAAAGTGTTTTTTGCTTGTCTCCCGGTTTTGTCATGAAAATATAAAATAATAATAATAAAAAAATTCAAATAGCTGAGCTGAATGAAGAATCCCTAACTGTGTTTGTTGGTGATGTTAACTTTGGTCTTGCTCTCTTTCTCTATGTTATCAGCATTATTCTAAGATCTCATCAATGTGATAACACGAGTTCTTTTTGTGTAAATTCTGTTGTGTTTGAATGAAAATGAAATGAAAAATTTCTGATTTTGTTTTTTCTCTGTTCATGCAAGCAGAAATATTGTTTATAAGGTTCGAGTGAACAATATCCATCTGCTGTCTTTGCCTTTGATTCAGCAGCCACTTGGTTCATTCCATGTCGTTCTCCAGCATGGCTTTACATAAGAGATTCCATTTTTTTTTGTTTCTGTTTTGAAGGGTGCGTTTTGTTTCATTTGAAATTTATTTTGTTGAAAGAAACATGAATGTAAATTGTTTATAACAAAGACATCTCATTACCTTTAAGAATGAGCTTATGAATAATTTAGATATAACATTTCAGTATTCACAAACGTTTGATTGAAAACTTTAATGATTATTACGTTATGTCATATCTTGGTGTCATAGAGACATATCCTTGGGATGTCGTTGCACATCGTGATACATCATTCACGATAAAGATGATTAAGATGCAATCATAAGTTGCAACAAAGCATCCCATAATAAAGACGCTTAGCCAAAAAGCATAAATGACAATGACAACTGAAATGCATTCTAAAAGATCCCTCAAAGGGACGTTTTTGTCATGTTTTCTTTAATTTACACCAAAACATAGTCGACAAGAAGAAAGAGTAAGCAAGAAACCTTAAATGGCATTGTCTGCATTCAGAGCCAACTGATCGTTTCTTGAAGTTTCTTCTGATAAGGTCCAAACATAAGAAAGACATATCTTTTCGTTAGCTTATCTTGCATCTTGCGATTGTCAAATATATGTTAAAATAGAACCAAAATAAAGGACACACTCAGAGATTTAAAAGCTGCTTCACAAATCTTTTACCTCAGCAGTTTTTCTCATTCTTTTGCTCTTTTTTTTTATTTCTTTTTTATTTTGGCAGACAGTATTCTGAAAAATTTAACCGCACATTTTTTTGTCTCATATCGTAACATGAGCGATAGAAAGATTTATAAAAAAAGAAAGAAAGAATTTTCAACATCATTTTACTGCTCTAGTTTGCTATCTTGATTGAGCCTTCGTCTCATGACGCCCTCAAATCAAAGCATGAATTTTGAGTAATGACGGTGACTTGCAGAAGGTTTCAAAACCATAAATGACTCACTTTGTAAGCCACCATGATCAGAGAATTAAAACATTTAAGGCACAAAAAAATATTGCAGATGTAAGGTTGCAAATTGCAACGATTGAGATAAAACTGATAAAGCAGGAACTTCATGCTTATGACAAAAACATAATTTTCTGCGCACATTTCATATCCTTGTGATTTACTGAAGATAACAACGTGGACTAGGGTGAAGAACATAAAGAGAATAGTCAATTGCTTTAATATTGTATTTATTCTCATTGTTTGAATTCAAGATCGCAGAAGCTGATAGCAATATTGGTAGAAGATGATTAAATATGGGTTGAAGTTCATAATAGTTCTGATTAATATTTATCTTGATATGAGTTACAGCACATTCGTACAACTCCCTACATTAACGCTTTCTTTTCAAAATAAGCAAACAATTAAACTTTGATTATTTCCTAAACACGATCTGATCAAAAGATTAAATTAATCTTCGTGTTTCTGAAATAAGATATCGCAATAAATAGTCAAATACGGAAATTCAAAGCTGAAAATTCTGTAATTCCACTCGTGAATCTCTTCATCCGAAACTTCAATCAATTTCACATTTGAGATTAAAATGTCTGCAGCAGCTTCGCTTCTTTTTTTCTACATTTCGCTTCACAAAAGCTTCTTCAAAGCTTCAAGCACATCTTTTCGCTGATAATGACAAATTAATTATTTCATTATAAGCCACAAAAAAGCGAAAACAACTGAAAGCAAAAAAAGTAAAATAAAGTGAACGATTGATGATAGATAAAATAACATTACACACACAATAATTAAAATATAATTACATCTCTATAAACAGAAAAAACGAGAGGAAAACTGAAAGATTTTCTTTCACTGATAACGATGTACTGAATGTGACATTGACATACAAAAAACATGTAACAACAAAAAGAAAATGAATACATGTGAGTTTATAATTTTTCCACGCTACACAGTGTCATTGACTATAACTAAATGTTTAATTATAAATAAAATCTATGAATATACGAAGATATTTAGACGATATCTTTATGTTCATTTCTGCAATTTCTATTCGTTGAAATATTAAGAAAGCTGCTACCATCAGATTCTGAACGTAAAATTCTCAAGAATTCATTGCGGGACTCAATATTGTTTTTCACTCAAAATTTATTAATAATGTTTATATCAAGTCAACCAACAGAACAGAAAGAAATGGGAAAAGGGCAAAGAGAATAAAAAAATTGTCTCCACTAACAATCATACAATCAAAATCATGCTGAGATTTCATTCAATTTATTATTAACTGCAGTTTTTTTCTCGTATTTAAACATTTGTTGCTTAGTCTCCTTTTCGATGTTGTCAAGAGGGTCTCGCTTCCACACAATCCAAGTTATTGTTCAATTGGAGGGTTTTTATGTTCATGGCTTTCGTTTATGTTGGCAGAAAACATTATGTCTATGAATCGTATCCCGCTGATTGCGAGATTTGAAGCCACCCTGAAAATCACTTTATGAGTGGATGAATTATTGGTGTTAAATGGACAACGATTTATATTTGTTTTGATTGGCTTTCAAACTAAGGTAGGTAGAAGATATTTATTCTTATTGTTTAACAAACAACTTCACAAATAATCTTCCCGGTTTACGACGGGCTAATTGTTCTTCTTTCATGTAAGGTTTTTTAAATTTCCCAGGAAAAGCTTCCCATATTCTCTTTCAAATAATTTCTTTATGAAAATCAAAATCTTTATCTGTCGGAATCGAGGAAACATTCTTTCTATGTTGCAAATCCAAATGAATGAAGATCTTATCCATCATCATCATCATACAGAAATATTTGCAATGTAAATTCTGAGAATATGATTGATATGTGCAAACAGATAACATCGAAACGTAAATATTTTGGCATATCGTTGTGAACTGTTTCGTCCCGTTTGTGTGCATCGTCTTTTCACTAAGGCATTAAAAGGCATGGAAAGATGCTGCTTTACTGATTGCATTATCCGATGAGTGTTGTTTGGGTATTTGAACGTATTTTTAGTGCAAAGAACTGGAAACTTTAGTTTCTACACGCCTTCTGCATCTTATCAGCCATCTCTGGTGTATAAAAATTTGTAAGAAATATTTGAGACTTTTGTTGTTCTTTTAAAAGTTGCAATACTTTACAAAAAAAAAGCATCCGACAAAAGTGTTTTATTTAAGAAAAAATTTTCAAATTTATTTGCCATGAGAAAGAAGAGAAATGCACAATTCTTCAACTTAAAGTACTTGAGATAAGCTCTGCTTTGCTTTTGGATGATGTGTGAATTATAGGGAGCTATAAATTTGTCACGCTACTTCTTTCTTTCATCATTGAAAAGTTTGCGGATTACAATGCAAAAATGTAATGAAAGTAACTGATCGATATCAGTTTGCGTTGAGATCTTATTTTCATACAAAGGCAAAAGAAAGATTAAATGACAACAAAAGAAATATTTAAACAACCAAATCTAGTGCATTTCTTCTTGAAAATTACTTTCTTCTTGTCGTTGTGATAAAAGAAGAAATTACGCAGACAAAAATATAAAAACAAACAAACTTCGTTTCTATGCATAAACTTGACTTGGAATCAGTCGCAATTGTTTAAAGTTTTTAAATTTTTCTTCTTTTCTGTTTTGCCAGAAATGGAGACAAACGTTTAGATGCAAAACTGCAAGAATTGTCTTTTCTTTTTCTCAAAGAAAATAATCTTCCTATTGTTAATTTCAAGTAGTACTTGAAAAAGATTAACATACAAAAGAAATAGCGCAACTTACTAGAAAATCGGTTTAGACAACAGAAGAAAGAATAAGAAGAAATTATAAGACTGATAGTGATCTTCTCTGTCTTTAGATGCACTTTGAGTTGTCACGATGACATCGAGAGATATTTTAAATTGCTGAATGCAGTTTTCTATATTTTTATTTGATTGCAGCAGTCGAAATTTCGTCGTTAAACAGTTGTTGTTGATGTTATTAACCTCGGCATTAACTGATTGAAGCATGTTGTTAACATCTCAATAAATTTTAAGGGACTGATGGTGAAGAAAATTGAATTGCTTGTTTAGCTCAATCGACCACAATTGCACAATTAAATTACAATTGGCTCATAAAAGCAACTGTTAGAAATTAAATTGTTTTTATTGTTTACAGTTTCTAATATTTTTGTTTTCTTGAGGGTTCAAGTCTTATGCAAGCAACTTTAGTTTTTTCCCGATATTCTCGTCCCCTAAACCACAATTTTTTAGAAAAGGGACAAGATAAATCTGTCCACAATTCGTTTTGACGATAATAAATTAAATTCTTTATTTGGTTTAATTTTCTTCATTTTGTCTTTAACATTGTTTTGGAGAATCATTCATTAAATCCTTGGCAATAACTTTCGTAAATCAATGTTTGATTCATCAGAATGAAAACAAACTTCATTAATTTATGCTGTTTCCGTCACAACATGAAGTCTTGGGGAAAAAAGACATAAAACTAAAATTAATAATTTAAAATCTACATTTGTGTTCCATTCATCAACAACCTTTCCAATCTATTCGTCCAAACTTTCTTGTAAATGTCCTTTTGTTTCTCAGTCTTTAAATTTATTTCATGAATCTCATAAAGAATGTAAAGCAACACAAAAGAGTAGAAAATGACGAAGAAAAATTATGGCATGATGTCTTGTCCTTTTTCGTAAGGATGACAAAGGTGGAGAATAGTTTTAAACGACCAAAATATCTCTGGCGCCAGACATTATCGTAAGCCTACCGTTTATGAGTTATCCTTTTGTTGGAATTTGTATTTATGTTGAACGATGTCTAGTGGTGTTTAGTTATGTTTCACTTCATCAAGTAACCCGCAACATTTTCGCTTGTTATGCATAAAACAATGACGGAATTTACTCGTTTCGAGAGATCCTTGAAAAAAACAAAGAAGTTTCATTAATCGTAAATGCGGTAGGTAAAGTAGCTGTAACGCGTGTCTACAATATGCTATCAAATTCAAGCTTTATTATAAACGAACAAAAATTAACATATTTGATATCAACAAATCTACGTTGTAGGTACGAAGTTTACATGCTCAGCAGCAGTTCACAAGTGATCGCTCTCTACTATGAGTGCCTTTTATTTTCCTCTTCACAAACGACACTGATTGTTTTTAATAAATCTTTTATGTTGTTTGCCTCGCCACCTTGCTAACTAATACTTAAATGAAAAATTGTTTGCCATTGTTTTGACTGCAAAAGGGGTCTTTAAAATAATTTCGATGCCCTAAGATGAGTCATCAGGAAAGTGAAATACGAATAACAAGCTTTGTATTAAGTTACATTTTGATTCTGGCATAAGAAGAATATTTCGTGGTTTGAAATATAATAAAAATCACTTAACAAGACAAAGACCCTGGTTGGAAAACATTTTCAAACTTATTAATCTTTCTCGATCTCATAAAAATTTTGGGGGGAGAGAGACAAATATAAAGCGAAACATTCATAAATGTGTAACTGAGAGAATGAAAGAAATGACATTTTAATAATAGGAGAACATTTATCAAAATCATTAAATTTTTAAGAATTCATTCATTTGTCACCTACACGTATTTGTTTCTTCTGTTTCGTCGTGTTGTTTGACAGCAAGTTTGAAGCTGTGATTTAATGTTTCTCATTTTTGACTTCTGGTTGTTGATTTTTTTTCTTCATTCAAGGAATGTTGCCATGTAAATTAACCATCAAGTTCAACTCCATAAGTTATACGGAAGCAACTTAAGCATTCCCAATTCATAATTTAATACTAAAGTAAGGAGTTGTCTCGACTCAAATATGTTTCTTTCTTTATCCTCAATTCTATGTCTTTCTGTTGATCTGATGGTGATGATAATTGAAATAAACGCTTCAAATATTCAGCTTCTAATTTAATTTGAAATATGTTAATTTGGATTCATGCCTCAATAATGAGTTTTAAGATATTCCATTCATAACTTCTTTCCGAAGATCTTTAAAATGATTTATTTTTATCAATTACAGTTTTTCCTACTTTTCTTATAGACTTCAATTGATTTATTCATCATTATTTATGCTTGCAATGTCATAGTTTCTGGATTGATTCTTACGCTTAGGGTGGCATGCATCGCATGATAGAAAAAGTTGTTAAACGATAATACCAGAAGCCAAATAATTGTAAAACAATTAATCACAGAACGGACATAAATGAAATTTAATTAATGATTGTACAATTGGAGCTGAACAATTGAGCACGTTCTGGAGAGAAAACAAATTCATATCAACGGGAGCATCACAAGCTGAGTTGAAATATTAAATTACCTTATTACAAAGGCGATTACACTCCATGGTGTTTTCATTTCTGAGAAGAATCAAAATGTTATTTGATATCAAAAGTGTCAGTTTTGAGGCAATGAAGTGAACAAATTACTGTTTTGTACACTTACTAATAAATGAAAGCTCTTAGATGAATTTCAGCAATCTAGAAAATTTATCACTTAAAATATCAAATTTCGTTTTTAAAATCTCAAATGACAATTCATTTACTTCCTAACTTTTTTTTAAGGATTAACACAAAGAGTACGAAGTACGAGTAATGAGTTTGTGAAAAATGAAATTTTAATGCATTTCATAATTACGATATCAAACGACATTAACTTTTTTTTTTCTTCTCAGCAACTCAGAGCTCATTGCCGGATTCTTACATGAAGATTATGGGTTACAGGAAAAAAGTGTAATAAACCATAAAATGTATCTTTTCTATTTGTAACGCTGCGTGGTAATAAAATTAGGCATTTTATTGCTTTTGTTATCGCAACCAGCGAAAAAGGGGTTTTGGCGGATTTAATGTCGACGATAAAATTATAATTTTCAGTAGCAAACGAAAAACTTTTGCTTCAAAAATACTTTCCACGAATCTCCACCTTCAATTTGCTTAGAAATGTGAACAAACTAAAGTTGTAGCGAAGAAAACATGTCGTAAATCCAAATAGGGACGAAATCGAAGAGACCAACAGAGAGAAAACGAAACAACGAAAATTAGCATAACATTCCACAGCATCTTTCTCATTTATAAAACAACAATTGGACGAAACCTTTTAAAGAAAAGCATTAACTGTAATGCACCATCATTTGAATAATTTTCCAACGTTGCTTTTTGGGGAGAGTTTATAAATTAAGTAACTTGAAGATACAACATCGGGAATAAGCTTCACCATAGCTTTTATGTTTATGTTTCAGATTAAAATTAAGATATCAACCAAAACATTGACACTTAAGTCACAAAACCTTCCATCATAAAGTGTTCTGTTGTGTTGGCCAGCTTCAGGAAATTTTAAACGTCGAAAATTTATTGTTTTTGCTGCAATAAAAAAGGGTTTTTTCTCTGAAAAGTTTTATTTTTCGCCCCCGAAGAAAAAAAAGTGCTCCAAAAAATGAATTTACACACAAAATGAAGTTTTTTTCTTTTTCCAACAATAAAAAAATTGCGCTATACCGAGGCCTCTCTACAGATAAGCTCTGTCGTACGTAAATGGTGAATTTTTATTGCGGAGATAAAAATTTATGTAGAAGAGAGCCAGCAAATAAACAATTTCTGATTTCATCTATTTGCATATTTAAAACAAGCATGTAAACATACTTGTGTGCTCCGACAGAAGGACAATAACGATGAATATAAAGAAGGGGCTATCTGACGACTTTACGAGGATAATTCGAATTTTAGAGTGAAAAATCTTTTCAAGACTAAAATGGATTCATTCGAGCAATAAAATCTCATTGTGAAAAAGGGAAAAATTTATGCTTTTCATTTATGCAAATTTCCCCTGTTGTTATTTTGTATTTTCTAAGAAATTTGAAGATCGAAGGAATATCGCATGTTTTGCGTGAACAAGAAGTGGTGCAATGAAAGGAGAAGAAAAAAAAATAATTAAAAGATTCCCAAGCAATATCAGTTGAGAAACGAAATGAAATAAAGGCAACATTATATTGAATCGATCGAGAAAAGGAGAGAACAAAAACATCTGTAAAACAAATTTCAAGAAGAAGGAGCAAAGATTGGCAAAAGATTTTTAAGAATGTGAAGAAAAGAATTCAGCTTCAAACCAACAAGATTCCACACAAACCAGAAATGTTTTAATTAATGGTTTTCTTTTAATGCCAAAGCATAAGCAGAGAAAAAAGGTGAATTTTTCGTTCCATCTCAGGTCTTGTGCACAAAGAGAAAGAAGATAGAAGTTCGAAACATCTGTGAACTTGTGATATGGAGACAACGATCAGCTTCTTGGAATTATGTAAACTCTTTCAATGGAATCTAGTTCGGTGGTGTGCATAGCGAACATTTAAATCTTTCCTGCTCACATCGCTTATATTTATGATACTCGTTGAATGAAATTGAAAAATTATAGCGACTGTTTGATTATAATTTGATCACGAGATTTAAGATCGTTATGAAAATCATTCGAAGAAAGACGTGAAAATAAATGAATGACAGAATTGAAGTTCGAAGGATATGTTGATACATATTTCTAATTATTTATGTTATTAATAACAGAACCAATTATTGATTGAGTAACGCTGTTTGTGCAATGCTTGAATAACAGATTGCTTCAGCAAGTGAACTTTAGTATTTTTATCACCAAACAGATGCAAAAATTGAGCTTATTGGATGTCTGGAAAATTTTAAATACTTGTACTGCCAGCTCTCATTAGAAAAAGTTAAAGCTCTTGATTCTATCGATTAGTGTCAGTCAGATCAGCAATCCCAGAATATTCTCAACCGACTCATTACTCCTCAAATGTCTTGAATGTCTCACAATATTTCTTGTGACTTTGAAGGTTATAATAATCGTCAATTTTAATTGCAACTTTTAAATTTAAACTAATAATTGGAATCAAAAGTTTTGCATCAATTTTATTCCACACCATAATCACACATTATGAAGGAAAAAAAATTTCTACTTCTCTACCTTTTCATGAATTATGTTTCATGATATCTAGCCGAATGTATCACTTTTAACATCATTTATTTTACTAGCATTATACATTAAATTGTCTCATTTTCTCACTCCCTGACTTTTAAGAACATCTTTGAATCTCTCGTTGCTCTTTTGTACCTTTCAAGCTCGTTTTCAAATTGAATTTATATAAAATCAGAATAATGATTTCGTGGAGATATTTCGTGGAATTACTTGGGATTGCCAGATTTCCTCGAAATATTTTTCCTCGATTTTATCGGAAATCACGAAGAATTTTTTTTTCTTTTAAAAATTAAGAATCAAATGCGATATCACGGAGGGGAGAGTTAAACGCTTCCATGCATGTAAGCAAGAAGGTAAAAAGTATCACATTTGAACACGAGACTTAAAAGTAAAGAAAAAGACAGAACAACAAAACAAAAATCCAATTTCGTTTTTATTAATGAGTCTCTTATTCCACAAAAAAAATAAATAAAACAACTCTAAACCTCGACACATAACTTGCGACGTTTGCTTTTCTTTCATATACACAATCAAACAATTATTAGGAAGCTGTTAAGATGAAGATTTAAGTTATCGCCACCAGACACGAGGAAGAAAGAAAATAAGACAAGACACCAACGAAATTAAATTATGAAAAATGGACTCGTATGGAATGATTGATACATGTTGTAATAATGAAAAATTAATTTTTGTGTTTGCGTTGTGAGCGGGTTTACGCATAGATGAAATACTTCAAATAATTCATTATTTTTCTGCTGCTGATGCTGCTGCTGTAAAAAAGGGTGCAAAGTAATTTATCGATGAATTCTTTAATGATTAATTTCATGGGTTAACGACAGGTTATCAATTATTACACTAAAATCTTTAATTACAATGGAATTGATGATGCTTACTTAACAGTCAAATGAGTGAATTGATTTCTCACAATTCTCCTTTATGCAAACGAAGTCCTCGTTGTTTTTATTCTCAACACCAATTTTCCAATATAATTGAGTTGCATATCGAATTTTAAATTACCCAAAACGAATTGGATGAATGAAAACAACCAGAAAGATCAAACGAACGAAAAAAGGTTGATTTCATTTCTAAAGGCAGGAAATTTTTGACTGAGACATTTCATGTAATGAGAAAGGCGTTTTTATTACGACAATGTTTTGAATATGAAATTCGCTATGGAACAAATCAATCGGAATTTTATTACCATGAGATGAAGACAGAGAGACGCGTTCCCTTACAGACTTTGTAAATGTTCCACAAAAGCACGAGCCTTAGAAATGATTTTTCGCATGTGATTTAATTGTGCAAAAAGCAATTAGAATTCGCTATGATTCGAACATCAAAATTTATGTTTTATTATGACAGAAGCATCCTAATTGTGAGAACTTGACAATTAAATTATTCACAGTGTTTAAGCTATGAGAACCACATAAAGAGAATCTTTTTTTTATTCAGGATAAGTTGTTGCAAGGAACACTTTCTTTGATCATTCATCATGCGTGATGCTCTGTGTTCGGGCTTGTTTCATCTTCAATTTATAAATATAAACGTTATCAATCTTGTTTGATCAATCGTGTATAGAATTTGTCGTATAAGTGTCACTCCCGAAAGCAGAAAGGACTTCATTTCATCATACAAACAACACTTTCATCATTCGGCAGCTTTTAGTGTGTGAAAACTTTATTCAATTGTGAATTGAAACTCTTCACAAATTCTTTCACAAAAGAGCGGCTTTGAAGCTTCATTATGCCATGGATTTATTCCACTCACTTCTTTTATATTAAATTGTACCGAATAGAAATTATTTTGTTTGAAAAGGACACAATCAGAGATGAAATTTACTCTTTGACGTATTTTATTTTATATTTTTTGTGTGTTGTCGAGGGAGAATAAAAGAACTATTCTTGGCCCATTATATGTCATAACAGAAGGTTTCACATTTCAAAAACATTCGCATCTCTCCTTTTTTCGTTCTGCTCTTTAGATACTGCAAACAAAGGATAAGAGTTTAATACACTTTATGTTGAAAATTTCTAATCCTTTCTTATGATATGATTTGGTCAGATCTCTATAGAAAAAATTTTTTCTTAACTTTCAAAAGAACCTTCGAATGAATCGTAAAATTCAATTTGAATTGAAAGTGTTGACTTCTTGAATTATCTATGAATAATAAATACGGAATGTCCAAATATTCTCTTGAGATAGCTCAGTTTTAACAACACGTCATAAACACATTAGAAGTTTCTTCGGTAGCTTACGCTTTGAAAACTTTTCAATGAATTTAAACATTTAAAAGCGCTAATAATACATTTATTCGATTAAGAAAGAAAGAGTTTGACACATGGGCGTTTGTTGATGAGCCATGAATTTGTAAAAGTAAGTAAATGGGCGCACTTCAAAAGTCTAACTAAGTATGAAGACAAAATAAAGTTTTGACGAACGTGTGCCGCTCTTCGTCAGCAATAACATCATTCAGAGGCTGTAAATTTATTTTCGTCTTTAACTTCTTCTGAAGTCAATTAAGAAAACGCAAATAATTAAAAATAATGCTTTCTAAATTATACATTCCGACTCTGTGATGATCGACAAAGATATTTCATCTTTTTTTGTTATATTCTTGAAACGAGTGAACTCTGAATTGTTGGTAATTGAAAATACAGAAGCACTTCGCTGATTGAAATCTTATAGCAAACAATAAAAATGTTGATGTGTTCATGTCACAAATTAATAACACACGCTTTTCTGAAGATTGCCCAGCATGACACTTCAAAAAATAAGAGAGAAAAGTAGCTCGATGCTATGTATGTATTTATACTTACAGGTTGTGTGTTGAACATCGAACAGTATAATTATCGAAACGACGATCGCGACTGAATAAATTCTGAAGTCACAAAGGAACAAAAATTCCAATCTCGATTTTTAATCCGCAAATATTTAATTTGGAAGATTTTTTTTAACAAAATAATTTGGAAGTTTTTAATTAAACTCAACACATGTTAACCGGTGTTTCTCTCCTTCTCTCTCTCCTTAAATTTATTTTATAAATTATAAAAACTTGCACAATTTTGAATTTGTTTTTACATCAATTTTTTTAAATTTTTCACTTCTTCTTTTTTCCCTTTTTAATTTAACACAAATATTGAAGTCAAATTGTTTTATTAACATCTTTCTGATTCTCAAACATTTCCCGTCATCAATCTATCAGTCAAGACTAAACAATCTCATTAATTCCTAATCCGATTAATTTTAACTTGTGCATTTCGTTGTTGTATTATACAAGTCGAGTGAAGTCAATCGACTCCCTCGTTTCTATTTTGATAGTCTTAATATGCTCATTCATCTTTTCAAGCGTTCGGCATGCGACATGCTATGATTTTAATATTAAGTTTTCTTGTTTGTTTTTCGCAGATATTCTCGTTTGTGTATACAGGATTCTCGTTTAAATTATAATCAATTGAGATGATTTTCGGTTGAATCTCTAAAGCTGTAAAATGATTACGACGCTGACGAATTTTTCCTCTCCGAAGAGTGTGAGGAAATTTTATGTTTCTTTGTTGTGATTTATGATTAACTTGGTATCAAAAATTTATGCTTTTATAGCCATTTATCTTTTTTTCCCATTGTAATGCACAAATTCTTATTTTCTGTTGTCGTTTCATTCCAAAGTTCGGTTACACACACTTATTTAAGAATTCATATGTCGTTCTTCTTTGTCAGATGAGATGCTGTTATATTTCAGAGATTTTCACAAAATATCAATTTTCGTATAAAAAGACAACATCTCAAAATATATTTTAATCTCCGGGGGGTTGTGCAAGATAAAGATAAGACGATATTATAGATGTGATTGCGGTTCATTGTTGTGTTGCTTACTTTTCCATCTTGCGTAGCACATTGTGTCGTTTAGATTCATTACATTATAGGGGATTTTTCTTCATTATTCCGTGAATCGTCTTTAAGCTTGTCTCATCATCAACTACAAAGTGGCAGATTAAAGCGATGAACAACATTGCTACATCTATAAATCTATTCTTGTCTCTTTCACTTAAGTGTTAAGCTGCGCTTGTTCTTATCTCACTGTGTGCAGTTTTTTCTCGTGATATGCTCAGTTTTAATAAATTTATGTACGCATCAATAACTTTGAAAGCATAAAATTAATGCATACATAAAGCCAGATCATAAATTTGATTTTTTACTTGTCGTCAATTTATGGATTTCTCCATACACTGAAATGCTTGACGCAAATGGCGTTAGCTCTCCTAAATTCGATTTCTCTATGCGCTTGTCAGAAAAAAAGAATGCATCAGGATTAAATTGATAATAAAAAACTGCAGTTTACTCTTTCGAAAGCAAGGATCTAAGGTTTCATAGCGCGATTTCATTATGATATATGAATGAGATTCATAGCGATCTTTTCATAATTTAAAGGATTCCATTTTTATATTTCCTTTCTCGCCACATCTTTCAGAAAAGTATTATCAGAAATTATAAGAAACTCATGCGAAGATTTATAGCTGGAAATGAAATATGGCTTTTATCCTCCTTTTTGCCATGTGTAACTTCTTGGAAAATATTTTATTTTCCTTCTCTTTTCGAAGAAGCAAAAGATTTTCCATGAATCTCAAGGATAATCGGTTGAATGTTGTTCTCTGCTTCTCATTGCCATAAGCCATAGCCCGGGCGAAAAGAAATTTGGTGGAAAAAAAGCATTGACTAAGAGAGATTTTTTAAGCAATAAATAAAAATATTCCGCTTCGGACAGTATCATATCCAATATATTTTACTATCATTTATCTGTGAAGATTTACGGCAGCTTGACGTATCATGCTCATACATTCGTTCCATCCCTTTCTGGCTTTCTCTATTTTGAAATTACATATCGTTTCGGTGTGAACTTAAATCCTTTGCCTTCAACCACGGTTAGTTTAGCGTTGGTGGTTTATTTTTCTATATTCTCATCTGTCGCTAAAAATCTGTTTGTTTTATATATTTGAAGCTTAAATTACAGATGCTTGAGTTATGGATTTTTACAGTTTAGTTCTGCATTGCAGGAAATATTGCTGACCAAAAGCATTCAGATTGAGAAGTAACTTAATAAGACCACTCGAAAGATTTTACACTTAGGAGAATAATTCAACGAGATAAGAATAGATAAAGGATTAAATGAATGAAAGAAGGAAAAACTCGTAAAATACGAGTACGGGGTTGGAAGCTGGTAGAATTCAAAAACCATTAATGTGCTGAACAATTAAATTAAAACCATGATTTTGCCATAAAACTGAGAGCTTCAACAATAGCTTCAAGAGTTTTTGAGAGTTTACTTCTTTTATTTTTTTCTGCTTTCATTATGAAATAGAATGAAATTTTAATTTTTATTGTTTCCCAAGTTTCTGTCGCTTAAAAGAAAACGTTAATGAAAAAAAAGGAGGAAGAAGAGCTTTTCACGAGAAGAAGTCATAAAAAATTGCTCGCTATGAAAGAAACAACCGTTAAAACTCGTAATAAACGTCTCGCTTCGCTCTCAATAAACAATATCCTTACAATAAAAGATGACAAAAAGTCTGTTTTATCTTAATCTTAGTCCGACATGGAAGCAGAGAAAAGGAGAAGTTTTTTTTGTTCATGTCGTTGAGAATTGTTGAGAAAGTTCTTCATTCTGAGTTTGAATTGAATTACTCGAGAATTTTCTCATTGCCGCATGACACAAAAGAATTAAAGCCTCAATTTCCATATTACTTCATGGTATGACAAAGGAAGTCTTTATTCATAAGGAACTTAAATGAAGTGATTGAAAGGCCGAAGCATAAATTTTCACAAAAAAAAATGTAGAAAGAAGAAAATGTAATGGTGACGTTAATAAATGAAGATATAGCTTAACAATGAACGAAAATTTGTCTTCATTATTGATATGAGTTCATGAAAAGCGGAAAATCTCTAGATGATTTTTATGTAGTTCATCCTACTTCCTGCACCAATTTCTCTCACAGCAAATAATCAAAGTGAAGAAGTCTGCTGACTCGGAATATTCTTTTCTTTTTTTTCTGCCTTTCTCTGCAACCACAATAGAGAAAATTCGACAATGAAGAAGAAAAAAAGATTTTCCCAAATATTTTCTTCCATCGGAAAATATCACATGAGAGCGAATCCTTTTTACGCTTCATGGTGTGCGTTGGTGAGTGGAAAATGCTTCTCGTTTCAATGGAAATTTGAATTTCCACGAAGCATGTTTAAAAATGGCACTTCAACTTGTGGGCGGGGCTAAAGCATTCTGGAATATTATTGGTCACTAACACTACTATTGAATATTTATCATCCAATTAAGATTGTATCAGCATTTGAATGTTGAGACAACAGCGAACGCAAAAACCGTCTGATGCTGAATCGCGTCGTGAATACGAATGGAAGTGCATTTCATGAATATATCTCGTCACCCTCGGGTACGACATGAAAAAAAAGAAGAAGAATGTTCACATTCAACTTTGTATGCCCTCTTCTATTTATGTTTGCGTCTGTGTTTGTTCTTTTCTCTTTTTTCATATCGTGTAACTCGTGCGTGTAACTACATGATGTTGATGAAAAAGCAAAATAAAATAGTGGAAAACATTTTTCAATTCATTAAGAGAAGCATCAGAATAAGAGGAAAAAACTCATTTGGTGGATTATGTTGAGAGCAAGCATATTTTTTATGCTCTTTGAAAAATTATTGTACGTGACAAAAGAGTTATTGTTGTTGATGTTATTGATTTTCATGTCATCTCAGTCTCCTCCACTGGTTGGTATTCTTTTTTTCTCATTCTCATATCTCAACATTTGCGAAAACTAATTTATTCAATGGATCAACTTACAAAATGCTTTTGATTTGTGCTGTGACATGGAAATACATTGAACATTTATTACGAAGGTATGAGATTACTTTTATATATTAAATGTAACAGAAAAGATGCATCTAGTAGCACTCCCTTAAGTGAATTAATCATCACTTAAATACATGACACTTTAACACATAGCTTTAGATACCAAGAAACTTTTAATTATCGATTTTCTTTATTCTCTTCTACTTGCACTGCAAATATTTATTTTATTTTTTCGTTTTCCTCATTTATGCTTTCATTCGCATGAAATAATGTTTTCAACATTTTCGCTTTTCATTAAAGTCCTTTTTTTCTCCCAGAAAATTGTTTTTTCACTGGCATGTTGTACGTTCACACACACACACACACACAAGAGCTCATGAAGAAACATTTATGATTCCCAACTTGTATGGCACTTTAATATTATTGTATGACTATGCAGAATTTTCATATTAGCGTCATTTGAGTGGTAGGTCATGTATTTTTATGGAAGATTTACCAAAGTCTATAAATTTTCAGCTTTGCAAGCTTCAACAAGGCATTTTCCTTCCCTCTTCTATGTTTAAATAAATAACTTTGTCGTAAAATTTATTTCAAGCGCATGCTAATCATTTCTGTATAGAACAAGTTTGATTTTTCATCGCATTTTGAATGAAAGCATAAAATATTATCATGAAATAAATGGAAACAGCGACAGAAGAGTGAACAGAAAAAAAATGCACATGCAATTTTAAATTATTTATTTATCGAATCTACATTTTTTTCCGAACGAGCATTGTCGGTAGATTGATTGTGTTGCCTTCTTTTTTCATATAATAAAATTTCCAACGCTTTCCGGAACTATGGTAAACCAGATACTAGCTGTTCTTTCGTTCATGAAACCCACCGCATGTATGTTCTCATAAACAACACATATTTTAGTGTACAAGTTTCCTATGCATGTTTCACATCAATTCATTCATTCGCATGACCTTATTTGCATAATTAAATCATTTTAAACTCGCCTAAATCAACGTAAAACCACCCAAATCAAGTTCTTGTTGAGCTTTAACAGCTTTCTTACTCATTATTTCTGTTTTCTTTTTGTGCCATTTCATTTTGTTTTGTGTGTTTGATGGTGGGCATAAAGACGAAAAACAATTTCATGTGAAATCCTCACACTCTTATCTGTTATATTCTGCTCCCTTTACATTAGCATAAAACTCTGAAGCTAGAATAGAAATTTGAGAATTTAAATGCATTTTTTTCCTTGACTGCTTTTTGTTGGCAACACGGTAGGAGAGAGAAGTGCACAAAGAAGGAGTGAGAGCGTCCAGTCATGTAAATTTATTGCTGTTTATAATTTTTCCAACTATGAAATTCCAAGTTTCGCCCCGACGACGAACGAGAGATTTATACGTCCTGGAAATTAAGTTGAAATATAAATTTGGCTTTAAGGAACACCATTTGTTTTAGAGAATGATTAAAACTATTCGATAAGAGAATGCTTTACAACTTTTCCGCAAACTGCATGTGTCTTCATAATTTCTGCGCTAGCGAATGCGACTCGAGGGCAGACGAAATTGCTGAAATTAATGTTTCGTTTCTCTTTTCTTGCGCTAGATCAGCACCTATAGCGAGAGAGAAATCACCATCTTGCTTCTTGGTTTATGCTTAAGTTCCCCATTTCCACTTTATTTATCATCATAACATAAACTTTTTTATTGCAATCCATTTTTTTAATGGAAAAACCTAAATGCAATTGCACATTCTATTCCTCGTTGCATACAAGACTTTAAAATTAAAATGAACGTATCTCAACATAAGAACATTTCTGTGAATAAGCAGAGAGAAAAATGCAAATAATTATTGTGAAAAAAAGGGAAAAACTCTTCGTTTTTTTCTTTCGTTTCTTAGAAATTCATACCCATGTAAAAAAAGCTCGAGAATATTTGCACAATATGCATTTAATATCAAACAAATAAGTAACGAAGATATATGTATGCGCGATTGTGTAAAGAAGAACACAAAAAATACGTTGAATGTTGTTCAACATGAACACAAGCACAACATAACTGTTTGATGTTTTCAAATGAAACATTCAATGATTTTGTTATGTAAAAATGTTAACAAACAATGCTCAAAACACAACTACTCACACAAAGTACACGAAACATTGAAACATTCTTCAATACATAAGTCTCATGTTGCTTTCAATTCAAAACATATTTTGTCATTCAACATCATGTTCTCAGCTTAAACTCCTCCCAATCTTCCTCTTCTTGTCGACATTGTACAATGTTAGAGACTTTATCGATCGTTGGTTGGAAAATAAAAACTGGCGTTGATGTATCGCGTACACACAACTGCACAATACCCGAAGCAAAACAGAAAAAAACACGAACCGCTTTTACTCGTTCTGTTTCTTTTGAAATTTGATTCGAGCGTGTACCTGCCTGACTTTATATTTCAGTTCGTTCAGAATATTCAGCCCGCTCTGCTGCTGTTCGCGCGTTTGTCCCGTAGGATTTTTTTGTAATTTCTTTCGTTTAATTTACGAAAATCGGATTTTTTACTCTTTCACTATCGCTAATAAAGCAACGCTAAAAACATAAAAACATTAAATAGCGTTAAAAAAGGAAAATAACGAGGAATAGTTGTGTCGTGTCACGCGTTAAAGGAAAACTTTTATGCTACATGAAAGCGAGAATAAAATACAAAAACACGAAAGAATAAAAAATAAGAAAAACTTGGTGGAAAAAATAATTTGATAAAATTTTGTGATGTTATATTGCACACTTAAGTAACGATAAAAGGAAAATAAGGAAAAACAGTTTGCTTATGCTCAACAAAAAGAAGTGAAGAATCACCAAAAACGAAAACAAAAAAGCATAATCGTTAAAAATATTGTACAGTGTTTAACATAATTTTTATAAGTTGTTATCAATCGCTTCATTATCTAGAAGATAAAAAATGTTTGATAACCATGAGGTATTACTATGATATACTATTTAAGATATGGAAATTTCGCCTTCGTTATCAAGATTTTGGCTGAAGAAAATTATGTTGTTCGAAAGCATATTTCACTTCTTTATCTATGATCTAAGATATGAATTTATCGCTCGATTCATGCGAAGGGAATATACTTGAGAATTGTTAGTGTGATTTTTGGCGTGCGATAAATAATATGGCGATGATGATGATTTCGGCCCATCATTGACCAACCTGATTCTAGATTCTTTTGGCTACTACTGATTAATATCGCGAGTTGTGGATATAAGTTTTTTTTTCGGCGTACAACTAAATCAACAAAAACTGTCGAGGTGTCAAAAAACAATTTTTTATTGCCAAGCACAAGGAAAGTGTTTTTCATTGTTCGCAAACGATAGATAAGATTCAACTGCTTTGATAGCGTCAAGTTAATTTTTTTGAGCGATAAGATTTCATTTTTATGGTTTTACAATCGATCATATAGATCCAATTGAAATTGTCAAGTTCCCTCGTTTTGCTTCTTTCATCACTGAATATTTAATATTTATGAAATTAAATACTATTGAAATCATAATTATGCAAATAAACTTCATTGAATAATTTACTCAAGCATTGAAGCGATTGAAGAAACGGTGAATTCCGAAGTTTCTGAAAGCCATGAACTCTCGTGTGCATTATTTTCAAGGTTTTTCAAACATGTTTCGCATTTAAACAGAAAACAGTGAATAAAAAATATTTGTTGTAAGTTTATTAGATACTTGATTCATAATTGATTGGTAATCAGCTGTAGCCAATTGTCTTTTAATGCAGAATATTCAATTTCAAAAATCTGATCACATTAAGTGAACATTTACAGTGATGATGAATTTTATTTTCCATTTTCTTTCCCTGAATACGAAAGAAAAAAAATTGTCTCGTTTCGTTGTGCGCAAGTGTTGATTGTCGGTCTGAGCCATCACCTTTGTATTATTCTCGTTTTCTCTTGTCTTTTATAAGCAAATGGCGATTCCGACGGCGAATGAAAAATTTGAATAAAAATAATAAATTTGCTTGATGCCAATTAATTATTTATTTACGGGCCTTTAAATTGAAGAGAGCAAAAAAAATATTAAAAATTATGCTAATTAATGCTTCATTTTGTGAGAAAATAAATGTTAAGAATCGAAATCTGACGCAACACAATTAAATAAGATTTTCGATGAGGTATTGAGTTCTACGTGTGTGAAAGAAGTTAAGAAAGTAAAATAAAATCTAAGCTAATCATTAATTTATGACCATTGCCACTTGTTCCATGAGAATCAAAATCTTTTGAGGGCTGAGACGTCTAGTGTTTTTATAAAATATTGATGTTCTGCATCTCTTATGTCGATGTGGCCTCATCCCAAACAAAATATTTACTTTTTCACTTTAAAATATTTTCTCCTTCTAGTTTAGTTTCATTTTCTACCTGACAAGGTCAAAACTGTTCGACTGTTGAGAGCTATTGTGCAAAAATATAATTTTCATGTTCTTCTTATTTCAATTCTATAGAAAAGTTGAAAGAAGTTTTGTTGTTCAATTAAATTTGAGACAAATTCTTGTCGTCTCTGAAATTGGAGCCATGTGATGAATGTCTCATTCTCACCTCACCCGTAAATTTTACGCAAAGACCAAAATGATGTTCTCCAAAATAAAAGTTCTTAATTATTTTTCAATCAACTAAACCCTGCTGCATGATATTTAAGGAAAGAAAAAAACTGTTAAAGTGATCAAAAGAATCAATAAATCATAAAGACACCAAACAATGACTCGATGGGGAGTTCACTTTTTGTATGTTCAATTACTATTATTTCTCGAAGAAAAAAAGCAGACTATCATTGTTGGTAAAATATATGGCAATTCGGAAGAAGTGAAAAACACAATTTGAAGTCTCGCGCTTGACTTTAACTATTATTTTTTTTTATCATATTTTTTCTCTTCTCAATATATCGACTCTACATAATTACGGCCTCGACCAAATAAAGTGTTGAAAGAAATTTCCCTGCTCGCACATCAAATCAATGGCAAGCTGTGAAGTTTTCAATAATGCGAGTTGTTATTTATTGAAATTTAGAAGTTAAATAAATTGATTTCTTAGGTTGTTGGAGTTATTCACTCAAAAAACTGAGAGTTTTAAAAAAGAAAAAAAAATTAAGTTCGAATTTCTATTAAGTTTCGTTGCGTGCACTTTCGCATTGAGCTTCCTTGGTCAGCTGTCATCAAATGATTAATTATTTTTTAAATTACGTAATAGTTGGGTGTAATTGAAAATTTGTAGATAAATAATGGTCTTTATCACACTTCTTCACGGTGGTTGATATGTACACCAAAAGAAATAATAATAATGATTTGAAATATTTGTTTCCAAGTACCGCTGTCTCTCATCAACAACTTTTTCGCTTTTTCAATGAGCTGTAATAATTCATCGGTGTGCGGTCTCTTCTCTTAAATTTCCATTTCAATATATTCATAATAAGCCAATTTAAATCATTTGGAAAGAGGTTCAAGAAGATTTATTATCTTTCACACCAAAATATTGCTCATTGGAAATCAATCAATTCATGCATGAAGTGTGCAAAAATGACCATTAAACATGGACAGGGCAAAAGTGATAATTGATTTGAAGATAAAATCGAAGATGTCAGTATGAAAGCTTTCAAATTTGACAGTTTATAATAAAATTAAAATTCTATGGTGAAAATTGAAAGATTTTGAAATGAAATGAAGCAATACAAAAAAGTATTTACAACATCAAATAATAATCAAAGTGTCTGATAACAGAAATATTCGACATCAAATTGAGTTAACTGTTAATGATTATTGCCATGTATAGCTGATTAAAGGAAATTTGTTGATAAAAAGAATTGGTTGGTGGGTTGTCGTATTGATAACGTTTTTATATATGAAAGATTTACACGTCTGATCATCAGTAAGCAGAACGTCTCTGATCAGATCGTTGCTTTTCCTTTTGTACCATCAATCACACTAGCAAAACAATTGTTAAACAAAGATAAATCTCACTTTCCAACTAACCCATATTTCTTTCATATCTTACAGATTTGCCCACTGAAACTCGTTGCACGTACAAGAGTTAAAAGGAAAATTTGAGAGAATAAAAGTGAATTTATAATCAGTGATTTGATAAAAGAAAATAAAAAACTAAACTTTCAGTGACTCAGCTTCTTGCTTAACCTTATGAGTGCTTTTGACTAATTAATTTATCTTAAAAACATATCAAGTGAAGGTGAAGACTTGAAGAACAAAGACATTTTTATAATGAAAGTTCATCAAAGTGTATACGTTTTACAATAATAATAGCAAAGAAAGATAGAAGATAGAAAAAGATTTCATTTTATAATCAAAAAATAAAAGCATCAAATCAATTTTCTTGGAAGAATCTGAGAAGTGACAATGGATATGACATCGACAGCAGAAGCAAGTCGTTGGTACGGTAACCAGAGATTGCCTGGATCACCCAACACAGCCTTATCAGCACATCAGAATGCTGGTGGCTCGGCTGGGGGGGTCGACGCTTCAGAAATGAGTGCTTATTATGCTTTGGAAAACAGCAATGCCCATCGGAGATATTATTCGGCAGCTGGTTACAGCCCTCACAGTACGTACCACAAATGTTATTTCTTTCTGTTTCATTTTTATTCCTGCAAACATCTCAATCGTGAAGTGGTTTGCTGACAGGGTGTGTAATTAGTTGGAATCTCAAAGTGTTCAAAACACTTAAAAAGCACACTTGAAAGAAGATTTTTAAGATGAAAGAAAGCATAAATAAAAGGATCGTAATGTATATATGTAGGCATACGGCAACATCTAATAATTATTGACATTTTCTCTTCGTTTTCAATCAAAAGATCCCGAAAGAGAGTAAGAAAAAAAAATACTTTTTGCTCTAAATTAAATAATTTTCTAGTAAATATGTTTTCAATGGCTTTAACACGCCTCAATCCATTAAGAAAATAATAGTTTAATGTTATAGTTATATGTTAGTTCTGAAAAAAGAGGCAAAGAAAATACAAAAAATTGCAAATCATTGTAAATAAAATTCTAGAGAGAATGAAGAGAAAACTTTTCTTATAAATATTTATACGAAGAAATAAAAAATCCTTGTCGAAAGTTCTAAAGGAAAAATGTGAACTCCTGACAAAGCCAAAAACATTTTTATGAGGAATTGAATGGCACACATCAATGATGTGCCGGGGAGGCAGAAAGTCATTATATCACGAACATTCTTTTTTCTTCCTTTCCTCCACACTACATTATAGTTTCGTCTCTAATGACAAAAGAGATTAACATAAATTTATAGTCGAAAAATTTAGGGAAAATAAATATGGTGAATAAGCGAGTCGATTGAAAGTGTGAGCGAGTGAGAATGATGGATAATTTTCTTTTTTTATTTTATTTTGTTGTATGGCTATTTTCCGAGCGCATTTTTAATGACATTTTAATGATTTGTGTCTAATTTTTGCTGTTCTGATGAAAATGCTGTTTCATGTGACATAGACACAGTAATGGAGGATTATTTGATTTTAGAGAACGGTTTCAGGCCACAGCAATTATTTAGTTATTATATCTCGCGGGTTAGATTAACATCTTGCTTACCTTACATCACGATTAAGTTACGTGGTGTTTTAGTGCTTATCATGTCATGTATTGTTTGCCTTATCGAACGTATGACTGACTTGTTCGTTGTCGTAAAATCAATTTAGTGGAAAAAAAGTTTCCAAAAATTGATTTACAGCGCAGACCTATTAACTGTTTTACTGCTTTTGTGCGATGTTAACTTTAAAATAAAATCGCTTATCGCACCAAAAAACTCACCGATAAAACTTGTACATGATACATCTATTAAACTGCCAATAAAAATAAAAACAAATTTTATAATCAATCGCTTGTTCACTAAAAAGTTGACGAAATTAATTGACTGATATCAAACTCTGGGAAAAAAAGCGCTAAGAAATATGCCAGCATGGCAATTATTATTTGTGATTGCTTTATCAGAAGACGTTTTTATATGCGAGTAGAAATGTTGGGTTGACGTTACGATAACAGATATTCAAGTAGTTTGTTTTAATCTTATCGTCAACAAGAAATTGAATTTTTTCTTTTTCTTTCTACCCTCGAAAAGAATGTAGAATAAAATGATGATGATGATGATGATGATGATGATGATTAATTTATGGAATCGCTATAAAATCGGACTTTATTCAAAACACATTAAAAAAGAAAAGATTCTTATAACGTATCAGTTCATATAATTTAATTTCTTTTTTCGAAGTATAAAATGATAAAACATTTTTACGATCCATCATTTAATTACAACAAAAACAACAACAACTTTGAGAAATAAAATAGTTTTATATGATTTGTTTAATCTGGAGAAGCGGGAGCAATAAAAGGAACCTCGTCGATCATCAAGAAAAATAAGAAGGCAAAAGTAAAGTCGTAAAACATTTCTTCTCCCTATTTTGGGACGTTTGACTTGACATGTACCAGCTATACGAGTTCAAAAAAGGAGATGCAAAGAAATGAAATTAAAATAAAGATGTTTGATGAAATTCATCGTCAGATTCATCGTAAAATGGAGGGAATGAAATAATTAATACGAAGAGAAGTGAATATGAGAGTTATGGACGAGAAAACAGAAGAAATCGTTTCTCATACACACTCGAGTGAAATTTAATAACATTTTCCATTAAAAATATTAAACTTTGTTAGCGAAACAATAAAGGTGGAAACACGGAAAGGTGGCCAAGAAATGTGCGCCACTTAATTGTAGAGAAGATTTGGAAATAATAGCAAAGTTACTGTTTCATGCCCTGAAAAGCATATTTGTTTAAAGATCTTTTTTTCTGTAGTGTTGATAGATGTTTCTTATGTGAAAGCTGCCGATTTTGTCTGAGAAGTGATTTTAGAGGGATTAAGCACTTGACCTCTTAGAATATCAAGAAGGAACAGAAACAAAATCGGATTTCAGCTTTTTAATGGATCACGATCTAAAAAAAGAATTCCAAACCTTGAAGGCGCACAGGCCAATTTGCAAAGAAAAGGATTATAAGCAGATAATCCATAAAATACCACTTGAAACTTGAAGAGCCTCAACTTCAAAAACATAAGAAAACAAAATTTTATAAAATTGTAAAACAAAGTTCAAAATTACCTACGAAAGTCGGCTTTATCCTTGATGCATAAATACACACGCAAAGCATACCTTTTATGATGGTTATTAGTTGTAAACATAATGAACTGTCTCTAACGAGAACATTGTGCTAGTCTGTCTTTAATGAATATGAATTTTGCTTGCATTTATTATAATGTATGTAGATATATGTAAGCACAAGGAAAATAGAGAGAGAGAGAGATATTAAGAGACAGAGAGGAAGAGATGAGGAAGAAGAAGAAAAAAAATTCAAACAATTACTCAATGTAATAATATTTATGATGATGTGTATGTTGCAATTGCAATAAATATAATTTCTGTCTAGAGCATCCATTAAGAAGTCATTAAAATATCAGACGTTAATATATTTTTATGTTGTCATAAAGCGTCGAAACATTCAGTTACGAACACTCAAGAAGAATGCGTGGGTGATGAACTTTTTATTTACATTAATGATTTTTTAAAATAAAAACTTCAATTAAATTTTTTTTTCATTTCTGCTCTCATACCGTTTAATTGGAAAATTTAACAAAATTAATTTCGAGCAAAAATATTTTCCAAGTCAATGAAAAAATCAAAAATCATTCGAGAGAAAAGTTCGACATGCATAATGAATTTGTGTTTAATTCTTTTAATGTGCTTGATTTTTCAGTTTTATTTTATGTGGTTTGCTACATGATTTCAATAAAACTTTAAAGAAAAGAAGAAATAATTTACATACACACTCAACTCACGATAATGAATACAAAGCAAAGACAGTGTTGAAGCTTTTATTTTACCTTCTCCTTTGTTCATAAAAATAAAATGGTCGAAAATAATGTTTTTCTTTATTTTGTGTTTTATTTTTTATGCCTTGATTTTCATTGCTTTGCATATATGTACATCCTCAACATATTACTTATATGGATGAAGTCTTCGATAATACAACTTCGTTGTCGAACAACAATTCATCCAATCCAAAACATATTCCTGATGTTAAGTCCGATTCGATATCGTTTGGACACGCAACGCAGTCCCAAAATTTAATTGTGATATTGTTTCTTGCATTTTAAATTAAATGATCCTTCTGATTAGTACCACGGAAAGGAAAAATGTTGAACATACAACATGCGTGCTACTGCAATTGTTTCAAAAATAATAATAAAAGTAATAAAAGCAGAACAAAACGATCCAATCATTATTTCTCATTACGAAATGCCGAGGAAAACGTTAAGAATTTCCCCATAAAATATTCAAGAATTTTCCTTGTCAAACCTCCACAGGTTGTTTCTTATTTCATGTTTCTCTTTACTTTTATGATTTTATTTAATAAATGGTTATGTATCATTGGAAAACATTTACACACCAGCGAGCAAGAGCAATATGTGATTGAACACGGAATGAAACTTGCGTCTGATTTTATTTTTGTATTTTGCTTTTTTGTGTACACGACGACGGCTTTAGCTCGACATTAATAATTCATAGAATCGTCCAATACTTGCAACACGTATAAATAAATTAATAAACTCGTATATGGCAGACGAGTTGTGTTAGCTTTGTTTGCCGGGTGTCACTACTAGCATATCATCCACCTAATTGTTTCAAATTGAGTTTATTGGAAAGAAATGAAAGAGAAAGGAAGTGATTTGAGCTTAAGGAAATCGGGCGCCGTATTGGCTTCAATGTTCACAAACATTTTACATAAATCACATATTTAATTTTATTGAAAAGAGTCTTGAATGTTTTTCAAAAAAACTTCGATTCAAATTATGAATTAATTATCGCCATGCGCATTTTAAATCAATTCAAATTAAGTTTTTTTTTCTCGCCCAATGTATCGCGGTTGCTAATTATTGAAAGAAACAATTCGGAGATAAATTATTCATTTTAAAGCTTGGGGAAAAAAAATAATTGAATTATAAAGTCCAATCAATGGTGGAATAAATTAAAATGATTTGCGGAAATCGTAGAAAAATTTGTTGTTAAGATGAAAACATTTTTCAGTAGAAAATTGGCGTTATTTATGTTAATTAAAATCTCTTTCAGTGAAAATTCCTCCCAAACAGTTGGAGCGACTAAAAACGAAACGAAAAGCGCCGTCAATGCCCTAAAAATATTTTTCAGTCTTCATTTGAGAATATTTCATCGTCGTGGTTCATTACCAAGCGAAGGAGAAAAGAAGTTTTTTCTCACACTCAAAAACTAATAAAAAAAACACGAAATTAGTCATAACATTTACATAAAAATTACATTTCTTAATTTTTCTTCGCGAATCAAAAGATATTTCTTTTTCCATTTGGTTATGCATGTGAACGAGTATCGTACAACTTACTTGCTCTCAGTATCCTTGTTGGGTTTCATGTGAGTTGAAAGCTCTCACAGTTTTTCGTTATCTTAAAGCTTCTCAGATGAATTGTGACAAAACTTTCATGTCAACCCCAATTAAATAAAATGTTTGTCTTTATGATTATTCATATATCTTTAAACATCATAAACATTATTTAAAGCAAAAAAGAAATTCGAAGAGTCTTTGCGCAATAAAGAGAACGAGAAGTTCTCGTATTTATCATCAAGAAAGATGATGATGAACATTTTACTTTTGATATATGAAAAACAGCCAAACAGTATCAAATTTCACGTGAATACAAAAAAAAATCAACTAAAAATTATTCAAATCTAAAATAATATTTTGGAAAGATTGTTTCGTATTCAGCTTGAGTCAGAGTTTGAGTTGTGTAAAAGAAGCAGTTACCGTCGGGTTATTTATTTCCATTCTTTTTGACATATAAAACAGAAATTAAATTCATCAAAACTAAATAGTGTAGCTCAAAGCATTTGCGTCTTTCGGGGCCGCTTTCGCTTTAAAATAAACAATGAAACAATAACAATAAATTCATTCCTCATCTACAAGCGAAGTTGAAAAGATTACCTTCTTGTTTCTATGTATGTTTTATATATTTTTTGTTATGATTGCTTTTTAGTCTCTTACCAATCCATCTCAAGTGTCTTTTTACAACATCACTTGAACAACTCGTATTTATTTTCTTTTCCTTATTGTAAACTTTGATCAAAACACCTACAAATGTGAATCATTTCACAAAGGTTTAAAGAATTATTCTGTAATAAGAAGAAACTTAAGGGAAAAAATGAGAGTTTACCAGATGAAGAATGAAAAAAGTGCTGCTGCCATTTGCCTGCCAACTAATTAAAGACATTTGAAAATCACTCGTTTTAATAGCCGCCACCTGGCAACTCACAGTGAAAAATGAAATAAAAAACTTCTTAAATTGAATTAAAAAGTGCTTGAAAATGTTTTTTGAGGGGCCTGACTGTTTAGAGCATTGTTCCCAAAGGAGGCTCTCAAGATGCCAATAATAATAATAACAATAATAATAAAAAAGAAAGAAAAACGAAAAATCTGGTGAATAATGGCTTTTGAATGAATTGAAATAAGAGAAAGATGCTTCTGAATTTAGCTGCTCTGTTGCCTGCTTTTCATTGTCAATTTTATTATTTATATCATTCATTTGAATTTCAAATTGTTTCCATTTTTACTTTGTCTCCTTTCTTCGCGCTTTCAAAGCAAAAAAACATTTTTTTGAGGGCGATCGAAATAAAAAAGAAGTTCGTGTTATGTATTTCATTCATTTATGTTTTCTTCTTCGTGATGTCATTTAAATTTTCTATATCATTCTAAACACTTAAGAGAAATCGATTGATTGCACTACCTCATCAAATTTCCATCAAGATAACTTGAAAATTCCATGTTTAATTGACGTGTAATAATCTCTAATCAAAAATCTAAACTTAAGAAATTATTCATGTGAAAGTGAGAGCGACAAAGAATGTCAACGTCGTTGAGGCTTCGGTTAGAGAACCAAAAAAGCAGAACTTACCGAACTTTATGACATTTTAATAACTTAATTAGCAATTACATAATTAAATTCTTTTATCTTCAAAGTCATATCTCATAATATGGATATTTTAGGAAATGTTTATGTTTATTGATTATTCAGAGTAGAAAATGAAATCTATGATAGCGTCAGGTATTATTTTAATCGAATCAATCAATCAGACTCGCGCCAAGCGCAAACTCAACAAAAAATTCATTGACAAACAACTTTTTCATATATTTTTTTGCGGTCGAAGCGCGGGTGAGAAATTCATTCAAAAAATTTACATCTAATGAATGTTGAAGAGATCATTGAGCTCTTTGAGTGATATGATCTGGAATTCCAAGAACTATCTTTATTCACAACAAAAGCATCTTATTTTCTAATTGATAATTTGCTTCTTCATTCAACTCAACCGACCGACACATATGAGTGTATTTATGTATCTGAATATGTATCATTGAATGTCGCTAAACTTCTGAAACAATTTGAACATAGTGAAGTCAAACAAAAGCGCATCTCTTCTCATGCTTGTCTCAGTTCTTAATAAAACTCATTCGCTTCTTATGACGAGAATCTGAGCGCCAAATGAAGAATTCTTTTTTCTTCATCATGTAGTTATTTGATTCGCTTAATTAAACAAGATATTTGAAACTTTAAAGAAAGAAAGATAAAACTTCTCATATATTTCTTTTATTTTGGTTTTATTGTTGAATAATTTAATTTAAAAAATCGTACGAATGTGCAGTTGATGCAGATTAAGGAAATAAAAAACTGCATTTGATAATAAAGGAAAGAGAAAATGCTGCTGCAGAAATATATTTAAGAGAAAAAAAAATAAGTCAACAATGTTTCTGTGTGTAAGCACATTTAACCCAATTTCCAGGAAATTTCATCATAATACAAAACAAAACGATGAAATTGAACCTCGCTATGAAAGAGAGAAGGGAATAAAACAAAAAGCTGAAAGATTAAAGAAAATAAAGCGAGGATAAAATAAAAACGAATGTAAGAAGGAAAAGCCAAGTTGCATGATAAATATTTAAATTGACGATGCACTTTAAGTTGTCTCATTAAAACCCTGATGCAGTTCTCGTGAGGTCAATTCATTCTTTATTCTTTCATCTCTCAGGAATAGGAATAGGAAAAGCTCGTCTTCGATCGTCACCCGCATATTTTCATGTTTTCTGTCCAGTTATCAGTAATTTTTGTCCATGGTCAATGTTTATGAACGCGTTTGCTAATGGGCACCAAACAATTACGATAAATGTTTTTTGCATTAACATAAATTCCATATAAACATTGAAAATATGTTTTATCATAAATATGACTTGCGGTGAAATTTATTAAAATTGATCATTATGATTATTTTCGCATTCTTATACGTACGTTCATGTTTTAACCGAATGTTGTACATATTCAAGGAATATGAGGTGCATTTTTATTGCTTATGGAACGCTTTTCTCTTTGAATTGATCGGCTTTCCATCAGCAGATTCTGATGGTTCTTTCTCTCGTTCTTGTTCTTGTTTTACTTCAGACACAAGAAATCCCCAAAAAATAAAAAGAAGTAATTTTGATCAAACATAATTACAGGTTTTAGAGAGAAAATTGCTTTTCTCATGATCAAGATGGAAATAAAAAATATACAAAATGTTATGAATGAAAGGAAAGGAGCAAGAAGTCCCAAATTATATTTTATTAATAGATTTTTTTATTTGATTCTTGATTCATATCTCGATTGGGATTGTTGGCTTCTTTTCATTTTATAGTCGATGCTACTATACGAACAAATCTCGCAGGCTTACGAAGGAAATTATTAATGAAACCACAATGATTATGTGATTAAGTGTAAATTGAATACATTTTCCTTCGTTTCGTAGATACGAACTGATCGTTGATAAATAAGAAATTTGAATTTGTTTCCAATATTTGTGGTCCAAGATGTGATAATTTAATTAAACGATCAAGATTCGTTTTTGGGGAATAATGAGCTTGTTACGTCATTGACAAAGTCGTAAATTTCTATTCCACGCGGATTCATTTTATTATTGATCAATAAAAGTGGCCTTATCAACACTCTTTTGTTTCTTAATTAGTGACAACATCTAGTTAACCGATCGAAATAAACGTAAAACGATAGATTTGTGATAAATATTTAAGCAAATTTCGTGAAAATTATCGTAAACTTTACATTCAAATTGCTTTAAAAATATTTCTCTAGTTTCATGTATTTAAATTTTGATATCTTTGATAACTTAATAAGCGTACATTTCCAATGATGTTAGCTATGACAAGTTTTTTAAGTTAAAACTAAACTTCAAATTCTTCTTCCTTCCATTCAATTTAATGATTGATTTGTTTTAAACTTTCGAAAGATATTCCATTCTTATGTGTCAATTAAAACTTCTTCTTCGTCATCATTTTATTTTTCATGAATGGATCATCAACTTAGAAATATCAAAAACATAATTCGATAAAATAAGAAATGATTCTCATTCGACATGTATATTGATATACGACATAAAATCACAATATAATTTTGAATATGATTGAACGTTTACGTCAAATGTCTCATATCGTTGTCTCGTGATAATGATGTTAAATTCAAGCACAGAAATTTATTTTAAAGGTGAATAATTATCGAGAAAGAAAAGCAGAAAGAATGAATAAAAAAACTAAACATTTCGTTCAATTAATTGGATACAAACAGGATTGACCACTCATTGACTCTCAGTTCGAAGTAGTTATCAGCTGTTGAGTTCGTTGTAAAGCTTTGATTGACTAAATTGAGATTCAACACATTTCGAATCGAGTCGATGAATATCTTGATGATGATTATCGCTTGAGAAAGTGAACATTTTAATAAGAAGTGCAAGCAGGTCAACATTTATTTTACCTTCTTTGCTTCTGCTTGTTGCTGTTCATTCGTTCAACTTAAAAAAAAATAGAAATTGAAGAAATAATAAACCATTCGATTCAAATAACACAACGTATTGGGTCCAACACACATGTCAATTTAAAATTCATAAAATGCAAGGAATTGACACCTATCAGGAGCGTTTCTCGCGATTTGCTGTTTGTTGAAGTCACTTTAACGAGTTTGTGCCTAAAACTTCAGAACTTTTTCTTCGATTCACATATATCTAAAGATAGCAAACGTTTGATGGACATTCGCAGTCTATCTTCATGAAAAATAGTTAAAGGAAGCTTTACACATGACTAACCATTCCAATGATAATTGATTGCCTGCCTTACTGATTTGCTTACAATTGACGATTTATTTACGACTATTCCTTCCTTTGACGTTTCATCCAATTGAGTGACAATTTCGATTGCAAAACCCCAGTGCGCATTGCACATTAAAATGATTTCGTACATCCGTTGCAATTGCATTTTTCAACAAGCTTCAAGCGGTTTCAAACATAAAAACTAAGAAAGAAAAAGTTTTCATTGAAACTGCGAGTACAAAATTATGCAATGAAAAAAAAATCTATGATGCGAGTGTACTAAATGCTCAGTCAACATAAAAATAAATTAATGGCAAAAAGCTTTTGAGTGAAAATTATAACAATTAAAGCCTATATAGCACATTATGGAACATTGCATAATTGCAATGATGAATGAGTGGCATTGTGATCGTTTGAAACAAATGTTTAAGGCGTGCAAAATCGTGGCATGTGTGCGCGAAAGTTCTCAATAATATTGCGTTGTATTAGTTGAGTTCAAATGAAGTAAAATGTAAAATAAAAATAGCAAAAAGCACCGTGAATCTCATTACATGGTCGTTAGCGTTAGAGAGTTAAAAGAAAATAAAGAAAGAATTTTCATAGCGTGTCCAGTTCTAAATGTGAAGTCAGTAATTTCATCAATTTTCCTTTTTTCGAACAAACGGTCTTTTAGGACGACGCTAAACTGGAGTAACGCACCTTTATTTACCCAATTTTGCTTCCTTTATTTGTTTTCCAAGCGTTTTTCACACTGGATGAAATCACACGCCACAGAAAACGAGCTCCACAAATATTTCGAGAATTCCACAACACGACAAACAAAACTTACTACTTCAAACGCTCATGCAAAGGTGCTTTTTATGGCCGATGTTATTTTATTTCTCTGTTTAGCTAGTTCTTTCTTCTTTTATTCAATTAACGTCTCATCAAGCTCACATATACTCACATAAAAAGCCTATGACATGAAATGGCTCCAATTTCACTTAATTGCGACGCAAACAGCACAAAATCACATCACATTTGTATGTTATTCAATTTCGTCGAAATAAAAAATTGTCATAATATTCCTACTCTAAATAATTGATGACATTCATGTCATGTAAAACTCATGTACTTACAATTTTCATGTCACAATTGCTTAGGAACCTATGCGTGTGATGAGGTAATGCGAAACCATCTCTTTTTCACTTCATGTTTCTTGTTTAACCGAATAATTGTGATTTAGCTATTAATTTGCTTTCTTTGTCTCTTGAAAGCATAATTTCCAGGAGGTCCCACAATGTCTCCGTTGAAGCTTCAAGGCGGCTAGTTCAACACTTTTTATTTCAATCGCAAACAGAATATTAACAATAAAAATTTATAATATTTTATTCTTGCAGTTCTTTTTTGCGTATCATCATAATACAGAAAAAAGGAACAATAATCGTTGAAACATTAATAATTCCAATAAAACTTTAACATTTTGTCTCTGGTTTTTTATTGAAGAAATATCAGAAATTTGAATTTAATAGCGCACACATATAAAAGTTGTTTTATATTTGAGAAAAAAAAAGATTTTTGTGGCTTCATTCGTCAGCTTAAACTTTAATTTTATAACAACAGAAGTAAGAAAATCTTTGCTACGTTATTTTTGAAATATCCCCACAACACAACATTTTAGTTTTATGATTATAATGCGCGAAAAAATAACTTCAACAGCCGATATAAACAATTGATTGTCAAAAATATAAGAAATCGATAAAACAATGAAAATTGTGATAAAAATTTCATAAAACATGAGAAGCATAAATGTGAAAAAGGAAGAAAAAATATTTTGAGATGTTTGATGATCGATTTCTGTTTAAAGATTTCTTTGTTGCATGTGTTTTGTATGTCGATACGATTGTTTTATTCTGTCTTTGATTGTGATCGCAGAATCTCTCAACGTTGCTTATTGCAAAAGGGAAAAGTCAATTTATCATAGGATCCAAGAAAAAGCTTTGCAAAAGAAATTCAACATATTAAATGCGACACATTTCTTAACAAGTTTTTATTGCACTCTTTAAGAAAATTCCTTTTCGCATTGTTCAATGATCGAGGGTTTTAAATTATTGAAGCCACACACAGACACGATGACGTTTTTCTTATCCTAAAACATATTTTAAGGCATTTTTTTGAATTTATTATATTCTGTTGGTTACCTTTTATCGATTGATACTGTTTTTGTGTGATGACTTTTTGAATTCTGACTTCACTTCAAGACTCAACTTTAAAATCGTTTCTCAAATTTTGATGTGACTCAAAAATTTTGTCACATTTTCTTTTATTTATTTCCTTGGCTGTTTACTGATGAGAAGAATTTCAAGTGCTTTTTTACTCGGCGCTTCTTTGTCTGGTTATGGCAATGTTTGAACTGCAATCTCCATCGTTAACTTCTTGAGGCAAAAGCGTTTTATGTATACCCAACGCTCCATAAATTTCAGCTCCATTTTTGTATAGCCTTTATGAACTGACACTTTTCACAAGAGCAAACAAACGTCGGGCGCGTTGATGAAGAAGAAAACTGTTAAATATAAAAAATGATGATAAAGTGGAAGAAGCAGTGTGAATTTTGTAATAAAAACCTGCGAATGAAAACAAAAATCGAGGCGATAACTAACAAAAGAAGTGAAGAGAAAAATGTAGAAATGTGCACGAAACAAAGGGAAAAGAAATTAAATAAAGAAATTAAATGCATTTTTACAGCGACGTTTGAATGGTGAACTCGGAAAGTTGTCAGAAACAAAACAAAGTCACAGTGATAAGATGGAAAACAAAAACCAGTTTTCATTTTATTAAGTACAACGTCTGAGTATAAACACAGAAACATTCACTGACTTTACTACTACTTTCGGCATTTCGCATTAATAATTCAGAAATATGAGATCAATATTATTCATGACATTCCTCTGTCTGCATTTCATAACGCATCAATGATCTGTAGCGTGCAAAAAAATGTCTGCATTCGTCATGATAAACATTTGAATGCGTAAAATAAAAATTTATATCACTTGACGCTGCTTGGTGTCGAAGAATGTGATTTTCATATCCGATAAAAGACAAAATTGATATTTTATGGCTTCATTCCTAATATGTAAGTGTCTCCTATTAAGGTGATCTGATTGTTGATAATTACACTTTTGCATTAATTAATTAATTAATTAAGTTGCTAATTAACTTTGACTTCTTTTTTTTTGAAGAACTTCAAAGCTTTGTGGATTTATCAACGGCACAACGAAACGCATGGCGCTTCACAGAACCCCATTAGAAACTTCCAAATTCTATTTTTAACTTAAAAATTTATAAAGATTATTAATTATCTCGGATTTCTTAAATAGATATGACAATTCTACTGAATTGACCATTTTCGACGACCACACGCCAACCAAACAAATAATAAACGAGAATTGAATTAAATTATTAACAAAATTATTCAAAGAAAAAGTTCTTTTATAATTTAATGACCAATAATTTGTATTCACCTGATTGTGGCATCATCTGCTGCTTCAATTTAACAATAATAATAATCCGTTAATACATGTGAGTTGAGAATTTTATAATCCACTGAAACTCCCCAATAAAAAGCACACCGTGCAGAGATTACTGGAGACAAACAGGCTACCACATATCTCATAATTTTATTACACAAAATTTCATTGATTTAGGAGACCACATACCACCAATCACGATTCTTATTCCACATTATTCTGTTATCCAACTCCACTGGAGTCTTTCATGGACTTCGTTTTTTATTTCTCTCTTTTCTTTATTCTTTCTCATTCATTTAAATAAATTTTATACAAAAATTTTATGTATTAGCGAGAGAAAACGTCTAACAAATAAAAAGTTAGATATCGTTTCTGTCGTTTGATATCGTTAACTTTTATGCAGTTTTGCAACTTGACAAATTTCAAATGCAAAAAAAAGGAATGTAAAAGTCTAGTTGTACATATTTTTATGTCTTTTAATTAACTTGGGACTTAAATTAAAATATGTTTTATAATTCATTATTGCGAGACAAAACTTTTACGACGTGCGTGAGACTGTAAGCGCCAAGTTTAATTAATGAAGAAAATTTTTTGTGGCACTCATGACACAATTAAACTCAAAATCATTGACTTTAATTAATGCATTCATAATAAATGTTATAAAATGATTTCCGTTGACTATTGAAGCACCATGAACGTCCAATGATGATTCTGTTTGCTTCAAGCTCAAATGCATTTCTATTGAAAGCGATGTTGGTAAAATGCCATAAAAATTATTTGAATTTCAGTCAGCTCGACCCAAAAAGTCAGAGTAGATCGTATTATGCAAATATTGCCTCGGGCCGTTAGTTTTCTTTTATTTAATGAAATCATATCCCGGAGAGATCTCGCGTAGTCTATTATTTTGCATTCAACAATTGATAGCTGTAGTTTTTGTAAACTTTTTCTCTTTTCCATCAAGAAATCGAAAGAACTGTTCGTAGACCCTTCACAAGCAGGTGAAATTTCAGTCTTTTTAGTAAAGCAGCAAAAAAAACGTTCCCAAAAAAAGAAAAATATTTTATTCTCTTTTTTTTTGTTATTAATTTCTTTGTACATATTCATAAATTTTAGTTCCGTTTCTTCAAGATTGAGCAGGTGAATTATAACAAAACTGTGTGTCAAGAACCTTTAAGGGAGTTTTGATGAGACATAAGAAATTTATAATGTCGAATTATTTATTGGTTGCTCCATTTGGTGTTATAAATTGTAATTAGTCTACAAATAACATGTTTTTAAACTGCTCAATAGGACGCAAAAACGCACGATGCACATTGTCGCTTACAAGCAAAAGTCATCAGTTCCTGCAGCTAATGGGAAACAGACAGAAAACAATATTAAATTACAGCATTTTATTCGTGCTTTAATTTATCACTCGATTTGCATTTCGAACATGAATTTTCCTGGTTGAATCCGTAAGCAAAAACAAAATATGTTTTGAGGTGCAAAAGCTTCCAAAAAACAAGCATAAATTAAAACATAAACTGATAAATTATGATATTTTTACTGCGAAATTTATCTTCAATGAATTGAATGTTGGAATGAATTCAAAGGAGGGACATTGAATGTTAATACTAAACTAAATAAAGAAAGAATTCGGAAAAAAATCGTTCGAAACAGCGCATAAGAAATCAGAATATGTTTCAATGTAATTTTCACAACAAGGCGTCAAGTTTTTTTTTCTTATATTTTGTTAATATTTTTAACACATATTTTCTGATGTTATGCTGTTTTCAAGTTGTTTTAAACGCAGCATAAAACATGAAAAACAGCAAGAACAAAATATACAAGGAACAAGACAGAACGAAATATGTTTTGAGACGAGCGATGAAGAGATGGACGCAGCGTATCGTAAACTGCATGTTTTGATAAACTTCCTTCGTTTTTATCGTACGAAATTGATAAATACACCATTAAGAGTCACTTCGTCTCTTCGATTTTCAAGAAATTGCTGTTGACTTTTGTCTTCTCTTCTTTACCAGTGCTTAATGCTTTAACAAAAGCATTCTTCCAACAATTATTCTTCTAAATAACTTTTAGCGGGCGATAAAAATGCATTCAACTTTTCACGAAAAATTTTATCACGATTTGAACATCGAATTCTTTTTGCTTGCATTACTTACTCTTGAGTTCATAAATTTCTACATATAATTTGGTTTACACGTATAATTTGAGATGTGATTTCAGCAATACAAAAGAGTATGTTACAATGAATTCCATCGACCAGCATTTATTTCAAAAAATCGAGTGAACTGACGACGACTGATAAGATCAACACATTTCAAAAAGAATTCAGAAGCCATCCAACCCTCAATAGAGCGTTTTTTATTCCGGGATTTTTTCACCCTCCATTCATAATAAAGATTCTAAAACTAGAAACCTCAAATCGGATTATTCCTTACACGTTTAACGTTTGGTACCCTCAAAGCAACGTGTTTCCTTTTTTTCTGGGTGTGTGCAATGACTGGTGTGAGCTAAGCAATGATTTTCCCAACTTTAACCAGAATTCAAAACGGAAAATGAATCGATTTTCTCACATCATCTCAAACAGCTATTGACACGACACGAACTCACTTCAAAGTTTGAATGACAACTACTTGAGATTACTTTTAACTTTTTTTTCTCCTTTTATCATTGTAATGAGATGTTTGGAGATTTCAATTTTCAATCCACAATAAAGCACATAAAAGATGAATGCAATGAAGTTTAAAAAGAGTTTTCCATTTTCTTTCTTTTACAATACAATATCTCCCATTGCTGAAAGCAATTCAAATAAAAGAATAGAAGAATGCAACATTTCAACAGGATAAAGAGTTAATGAGAGTGTTTTAAGCGGGACTACCTTTTCCTACATTTCACTTTGACATAACATATGGCTTGATGTTTAAATGGGTGCTTCGAAGTTCGAACAACACAAAGACCTTTATTTTTTTTTATATGCAGAGTGTCTATCAAAAGAGGTAAAAAGTGAATAATACAGTTTAGCGATTTTATCTCTAACATTTTGGAATTTCATTAAAAAATGGCCGAAGAATGGAAAGACTACATCCAGCTGTCGTTTATGTCGAGAGTGTTTCATTACAATTAGAATAACAGTTGAAAATGTTGATTGAAGTAGAGTAGTTGATGCGTGAGGATTCCCCCATTCGTTTTCTCTTGGCTTCATTTTCGAATTAAAATATAGCTAAATGAATGTATTGGTGAAGAGACTTCAATGCTAGATAGCTCGCGATTTAAGGTAACGCGACGTCATACTAAAAGCTTCTGTTGTGTGTCGCTGACGTTGTTCTTCCGTCTCTCTTTATATAAATTTTCATTCATGACTAAATTCTATGGTTATAAATCAATAACGCCTTAATATGAGTCAGATTATGCAAATGAAGAAAACACATTAAACGTGTTAAGCGATGTAATCAAAACTGCCAAAGAAACATGAAAGGCTTGCACTACATTTCAATTCGCTATTCATCTGATAAGAAGGTGTTAATTCAAGAAACCGAGTACAAGAATAAAGAAAACATTCAATCGACAAAACTATGTATTTATTTATTGTTTTGTTTGTTTCATGTTGAAGCACAATTGTACAGGATATTAAAGTTAAAATGTAAAAGATAAGAATTTAAGATGTGTTTAACTCATTAAAATTATCATAATTGCACTCATCGAACGAGAAAAGTAAGCATTATTTGCCCTGCCAATTGCATTATAATTTATAGTTTAACAAGATCTGAATTGCTTTTATTTTCATTATTAAATATTTACAATCTTCCTTCATCATGAAATAAATAATTACATAGCTTTGGTAGCGATTGGTTGATTTCGTGTGATGAAGACGTCTAAAAGTTTCTACATAAAAATATATGCAATTATATGATGAAATGTCATCTTATTTGCAGTAGTGACCATCGTCTTATCCTTCCATCTTCAAAACCAACAATTATCGGAATTAAACACCGAAAACTGACGAGATATAATCCAATCTCAAACAACTCTTTCCTTTATCTTGGTCATGCACAGCAAATTGATTAATTGAATACATAATTGTAAGTGTGGCGAGAGATATTCGAAGAGTAATTTTCGAACATTTCGGCAGCAACAGCAGCAGCAAATCGTATGTGGAAGATTCTTCCAGCACGATTGTATGGCTTATCGAGATCAAATTATATTTATATGAATAAGGCATTGAGAGCGAATAAGAACCACGTCTCAAATGGTGAATAGTAATTTTCAAATCAAATAATATTGTTTATCGGAGAAAATCGTCCCGAACTTGAAGAGTGAAATTACAATGGTAAGCACACAGCAAGATGGAAAATAATTAAGATATCTAAGGAGATTTATCTTTACGAATGTGGATTTACAATGATTTTTAAGCTTCTCGAATGGATGTTCACTTAACCATCGTTGCTTTCTTATTTCGATCAGCAGGTTATTGTAGGTTTATATTTCAATTAAATATAATTTCGCGAGTTGATTACAAATGCTTTCTTGTTTACTGCTTCGCTTCCCATTTTTAAGCTTTTCAACTGAATTGCATCAGCAGCAACATTTGACTTTACACAGCACAGAGAACATCGGCATGTAGTATATCGGTAATCATTTCTACTGATTTACCGTCCATAAATCACTCATAACTTCTACATGAACGAAGCTCAACATCCGCCGCTTGTGAGTGTTGCGTTTTACTTCTGGCTTAATAGAGATTTATAATCCTTTCTTATCCACGATTCAACAGCAGTTTTGATACGCGCGAATCTGTTATTATCATTATTATATTACATTAATCAATAATTTTCCATTCTCTGTTCGAAATTCCCCGCAACAAGAATCCATCATTTGTCGGGAGATCGATTACTTGCTTCTTGATGCAAACTGGTGTTGTATATTCTTCGACTGAAGCAGCAACAGGATATTTATGACATGAAAAAGACTGATATCTACTGCTTGTAAAATGTTAAAATAATTGGAGCTCACAAAAATGTCTCAAAAATTTTGATGCCAAAAGCAAAAATCGAGAAGTCGTTGAACTGTTTGCAATTCTTACGATCATCATCGAAGACACCTGGTCATGTTGTTTTATTTTAATTTAGTCATCATACACACATATTTTGAATTAATTTTCTTCTCATAATAATTATGAAGCATTGGAAGGCATTTAAACTAACAAACAAATGATAAGCAGCACTACTATTAAAGAATTCAGCGTTGATGATGTCAAGATCTCATGTCTTGATGGTGGAGAACATTTTGTTTTGTTTTAAGCTTGAAATTGTAGCAAAAGAAAGATAAATACTATTCGCATGTAAGATTTTCTGATTAAGATTAGACATCAAAAAATATAACTCTAAGCAATATATTTTAATAACACTTTTCTTGGTTGTTTCGCTTGCATGAATCTCAAGGCGATGATGCAAAAAAATAAAAAATAAAAACCAGTAAAGAATTGTGCACAACACAATGACTAAGATTATCCGAGCCTCTCGTTTTTCTCTTTTCAATCATTGTAATTATTATGATTAAATTTGTATCGATTGCAATTTCTTTTTCGCTCTCTTGTTTCATCTTCGAATACCTCAACAATGTGTTCGCAACATGCCAAAGAGAAAGAAAGTCATTCAATTGTTTTCGATACTGAACGAGTCGTCGGATAAATAAATGAAGGCAAAAGTCTTCATAAAGATAACGATTTTGCGTTGATCGTCAATAAATATTATTTATGAAGGCATCTCATTCTTCGTCTCTTCTTCTGTGTTTGGCAAAAAAAAAATTATTTAAACGATGGAAAAACAACAGTAAAATGCTGTTGGCATTTATGTGATGTATGGATGGGCTCGTTCGGTGTTTCGCCTCTTAAGCGTTGCGGGGAGATTCCAATATTTCATATTTCCACCTCGATTAGGCAAACCTCACTTAAAAACTGTTATTGAACGTTGAAGAGAGAGCCTTAGGATGTGCAGTGACGTCCAATGAATGATAATTCAAAATTACCCAAGTCGATATACTGGGTGCAACTGGATCAATAAATATCCCGAATATCTGTAGTAATTTTCGCTAATTTTTCATTTCTTTTTTCTTCTTTTCATTGCAGCATCAAGAATGCCCTCGTCGCATGTCTCAACGCCCCAAGTGTGTCGACCACATTTTCATGCACCATTACCGTGGTCTTTAAGTGATCCACCTAAGCCATTAACATCGGGAAGTGCTTGGGGATCACCTTTCGCTTGCCCACAAGATCCGCAAGATAGCAAACTCGTTGGACAACTTCAGAATAGTCAAAGTGGTAGTGGACAACATCTATTCTCGTTTCCACCAACTCCACCAAAAGATTCAACCCCTGACTCAGTACAAACCGGACCAACCGCCGACTACCAAGCCGCTGTTAATGTTTTTATGCATCAAGCTCAAGCATCCTCAAATAGCCAATTGAATGGAACTGATACAAGTTCAAGTTGTGGTCTCGATGTGAAGCCTTGCTTATCAGGATCGGGGAATAGTGGTGGTCAATCGCAACAACCTCCAAAACAGCGTGAAGGTACGCACCAATCACAAAGTACTAATAGTCAAAATAGTAGCAGTAATAATAGCAATACAAATAGTCAAAGTCTAAATAACCATTCAAATGCATCGTCAGTACACAATGGAAGTGCAGGTAACAACACCACAACTGCACATCATCAACAACATAGTGCATTGAATGGTAGTCTTTTTGATTCAACACATCAAACATCATCGTACGGTGCCTACGAAAGTGGTTATCTCGGATATCCACAATCTACTAACAGCGTCTTTCAATCCAACATTCGTTCGTCGGGAATGAATAGCAATAGTCCATCATCCAACCACAAACCACAACGAACAAAAGCGAGAACAAGTGCTGGTAAGATGAAGACACGGTGTGGGGAATTTATTTATTTCTGAAGGGTAAAAGAGTTTAATGTCGATGATGTTGATAATAATAATACGATGATAGTTGAGATTTGTCAGACTGTTTCAATTAACATCATAATATCTTCAATCATCGTAGTTTATTCTCTTACCCTGACTTTACTTATTTTATTTTTTAATTTTTTTATTCAACGTAATCTATCATTTGGTTCTCATATAATTTTTAATACATTATGGTTTATTGTTCTATTTTTATATTATTTTATCGTCGCTGACCTCCCTTTCCTAGGATATTTTTAATTACGATTCTTGTTTTTTTCCCATTTTTGCCATAACGTACAGCGTAGCGCAATTGCCTGATAACTAAAGATTTTTCATTTAGAGTTGGGAAAAAATGAGCTTAATGGCTTAGCTCCAGGCAATGTTCAACGCACCATTTCTCACAATAATCGTTAGTGGTTCACATTTTAACACTCTTCGAGGTTTTCTTTCTTGTGCGTTTTCCGCGAAAAAAAATATTTCTTTGTGCGGTTTTTCCCCCCGATGTGTGTTATCATAAAATGGGCATCTCGCTGAAAGGGAAGCAAAGACGGTCATAAATAGTAAAAATCATAAACTCGTTAACTGTGTGCTGGGTATTTGTTTTTTACTGCTTAAATTTTTTTTTACTTACTTCAACTTGTTTTCGTGCCCACCCACGTACATATAACAACATAAGAGAAATAAAATTAGTTCAATGTAACTTTTTCCTACACCGTTCTTGAGTATTTTATTTTATTTCGTTATCGATACGATTGTGCGTCGGACACGTTAGAACTCAAAGCACTAAATGTACGTTTGTTTTCCGTGTAAGGTTCCAATATTTAAATGTTTAGATGTGGCACTAGAGAAGCAAACAATTGCGTTTTTATGTTCAATTTTAATTTATTTTAATGTCAGCAAAGCTATAAAAAAGCCTGAAAATTATTTATTAAGCAAAATTTTCCGGAACAATAAATAAGGGTTTTGTTGTTGGCACCTACCGAGATTGAGTCGTTCATTGATAAGAAAAAATTAAAGTTTTCGCTTAACTATTGTAGCTTTCCACACGATAGATGACTAAACAATATGAACTTCTAGAAACATTGTAGAGGTGCATTCGCTATCCGAAAGTTTTTGATCATTTGGGTCTCATTTTCCTTTTTATTTGTTTCTGATTCAAATTTAAATTCGAGCAGCTGATATTTAAGCAACATTATTCACGAATTAAACAAAAATTCACCTTCCCGCTCACGTTTGCAAAGTTATTTTACTTATTTCTGACGTATGTTCGACATATCTCCTTCTCTCTCTATCTCTCTTTCTGTCTTCAATGGCCATCACATTACGTAATGCCTTGATATAAATAAAGTTTATTCCGACAAAACAATACAACATTAAGCTCATTTAGAAGATACAATAAATAAAATTAAAATTCTAATAAAAATTATTCTTTCCAATGAATAAATTAAAAATGCAAACAGAAAAGAATCAACTTGATTTAGCATACAATTAAATGAAAATAGCGATAGAGAAGAACAATACAATTTGAGGGTATTTTAAAGTACATTTGTCCATCAATCCCGCGCGCTCGAGAGAGAAGAACAACTTTCGATGAATTGTTCGTTGAATGCATACAAAATTAACATAAATGGAAAATATGTGGAAAATAATTTCCATACGCTTGAAACTTTGCTTGATGCTACGCTAGAAAAACTCGTTTTTAATTGATTTCCAAGCAATAAAGTTCTCCCGCAGAGCTATAATTTTTAATAAATTGTGCAACGAGAACACTTAAACTGCGAAACAATAGCCAATTTTTTTGCCATATTCAAGGTTGAATAATTTAAAAGTTTTAATTCAGAAATTCTCACAGATCGAAATATCGTCGTAAATGGTTGTAAACTTAATTAAACAACGTGCTTAAGTGCACTCAAGAATTATTAAAACTTGAACACGAATATTGATGCTTCGATTGTGGAATATCTTATGGCAAAAGTGGCCACTTTGATGTGACAAAATATTGATAAAGTAAAGCGAGAAATTATGAAGAAGAGAATCGTGACATTTAAAGAAAACTTTAAAATATCTTTTGAGGTTCGTGGTGATGAGAATTTTCGTACATTAAGTTGAAACAATTAATAAAATTTCTCTATTTAAAACAATATAAAAATTCCCTTGTAAAAGAAAAAGAAAATAATTTGTCGTTTAAGTCAAAACATGCATACAAACACACACACAAGTGATCAAAGCAAAGAAAATTGCTTATTTAAATATTCAGATTAGAACAGATAATTCATTTGTGCTTCTATCGTGAAATCTAATCTTTCGACTCCGATCTGTGTAAGATTCTAATTAAATTGTTTTGTGATGCATCAGGCAACAGTGTCACTTTCCAAACGAACAACCAAAACAAAAACTGTCTCGATTCGAGATAAAATAAAAAGAAAAGAAATAAAAATTAAAACAAGAGACATAGTCTCGATAAAAAGCAACAAAATTTTGTCTTTAAACTCAAAGTCACAATTCTTCTCTGTGACAGTTTCGAATAAAAAAAGAGCCAACCATACTTTAAAGAGTCTGGCTCTACTAGAATTATTGTTTTATGTTTTACCTGCTTGCTACGGTAAAAAAAAACTTCCACTGGTCTCGCTAGAATTCATTTAAAACTTTTTCCATGGACTCGCGTGAAATTTATGATGTTCTAAAATGTTGGACGAAATTTTCTTATTCCCAACAAAATAAAAAGAAGAAAATGTCGAAATTATTTATGTGAACCGTTAATAAAGGGAGACGTACATACATTGTGTAACGTTATCAAGTTGAAAATTTCTTAATTTCTTCGTTGTTTAACAACAATACATAAATTTATGAAATCCTTCCCCATTCAAGTTACGAGAGCTAAGTAAAATATTTGTTCTTAGCGTAACATTACCGCCCAAAAATTTATTATCACTCATTTGAAATTTATATTTCTTTCTCGTGGTCATGATGGTGCTAACCACTAGAGAGTGAACCAAAGCTTACGCAGAATGTTGAGGAAACTGATTGGCATTCGCTCTCACGATTCGTTCGAATGGCTCAACCTTTTAATTTTTAATTTTATTAGTTTTAATTTAATTAACAATTTTTTTCTGTTCGTTTTTCGTTTTTTTCCTTTTCCAATATTATTTTAATAAATCACCAATCGTGTCTTTTTCTCTTAACCAATTCTCACAACAGCACAATAAATTTTAAAACAGCAAATAATCTACTCGATTCGAAAGTTAATGAAAAATTATGTCTTCGCTTTAATTGATTGTGAATCGAGTGTTAATATCAACAAGTATATAAAAGCTTACGATTTCATTGCATGGCAAATAATTTAGTGGAATATTTCTCTGTTGATTCCTCGATTCCTAATGAATATTGAGTATCTACATAACAAATTGAAGCAATAACTAACTTGCCACTAATTGGGAAATGTTTTCAATTTGACTTCATCTAAAGGCAGTGTGTACTTGTTAGCCAGTTGCAATAAAATGAAGCGTCATTAAAAGGAGTCATTCCCTTAATGACCACTGAGAAAATATCTTCACGACCGCATTTCATTGCTCCAATATGCTACTGAAATATTGATGAATATGGAAAAGTAAAATGTCATTCGCTTCAATCAACTATCAAAGCAATAAAATGCCTTCAATTTGTACAGTTTCACATTGTTGTTCCATGAATATCGTCTGACATTTTTATCCAACATTCAAACGATTAAATGTTCATCTCATTTCTTGTTTCAGTAGCTCGTTCACCAAAATCAGCTACAAGAGATCGTTATGAGATTTTCTTGTCTTGTAATTTTTTTATACAAAAAGAATCGTGTTTGTTGATGATACCAGTCGAGAAACAAAACATAAAGAAAAATGTCTTGGAGACACCAAAAGAGAATCTGAAATGAAGCTTGAAATTATTCAAAGTAAGCTCGTCGAGTCTTATGCATAAATTCATTTAAACCATTTTATAGTCAAGTGTTGCCAGATTCATTTTCTACATTGATGGTGATGCCACCTGAAGAATCCCAAGAATCACGTAATGAATGAAAATGAAATTAATTTTCCAATAAAATAAAAACATACAAAACAAACAAATACAATAAATGAATGGGAACGATGACGGTTCTCCATGACCATCGATAAATCAACTGTTTAATGATGTTTCCAAAACAAAAGTGACACTACAGAATTTCAGAAAAAAAGGAGAAAAAGAAAGAAAAGGTTTAAGAAATAAATAACTGGGAAAAGGTCTCCAGATTTCTTCCTAGGTTTCGATGAGAATTAAAAATCTTTTGTGAAACTTCTTGTTGTAGTTTAAAAGAATCATCATTGGTTCAACAGGTAGAAACGCCAGCATAAAATAAGGACGTTTAATAGACGACACGAAAGTTTTTTAAAACAATGAGAATACATTTTTATGGCTATTTGTCTCCTAACTTCAATAACATTGTCAGCATGTCTTCTGTCTGGTGCTGAAAATTTTACAAAAAATAATAATTTCTCGTTCCTACCGTCGTAAATAATTGCAAAATGTAGACGTCAATGACTCCAGAAAATAGGAGGAGAAGTATTTAATCCCTTTAGGTATGTTGATGAATTGCTTCCCTTATGACAAGGTGGAAATTTAGTTCAACAATATGAACAAAGTTCTCTTTATATCACTTAAAAAATTTGGAAGCCAATCAAAAAGAATTTTAAAATGTTTTCTGAATTTTTAATTCTTCTATAAAGATTTCTATCTACATATTTATTCAATTAAGTAGATTTGCTAAAAATGTTAAAATTCTTATCGAAATTTCGATGATTTTTACTAAATTTCTTAATTTATTACTTTCATTCATTGTGCAATTTGTTAACAACTCTGGCAACACGATTAAATATTTATTCATCTTTCGTTCTTGCTGGTTTACTTAACTATTTTAAATGGAAATTAATGAGAAAAAATCCTGATTACAAAAACAAAATTCTATATATTACAGAAAGAGGGAAAAGTTATTTTATGTACAACATAGCAATACATATTTATGTATGGCATAATTAAAATTTACACCTGTTTGTCGCTTGCTTTTGCTGTTTGCACAGAACATTCGACATCCCCTCGAATAATAAAGAGAACAGCTCAACTAAAAGTGTATAAATTTGTAAGAAAAATTATTAATATTATAAGAATATTTTTTTCTTGTCATTCTGTTGTGGCTTAAAGTTTAAATTGAGCTTCTATATTTGAGCATAAACACCTTGCCACGTCCCCGTCGTTCGTCCTCAAAATGTAATAAAAATGAGAAATAAATTCAGACGAAGAAACGAATAAATTTTAGTTGAGACATAAAAACTATGATGGGACAAGAAAATGAATAAAAAATTCAGGTGATGTCGACTGTGCGGCATAACCGCTCGCCAAAGAAATTTAATTGTTGAAAAATTTTAATTTTAATGATTTCGTCTTGGTGTAGCGAAAAGCACATAAATCTTCAGTTTGAGATCTGCTTTTCAGCGGAAAACTTATGATGTTAAGGGTCATTTAAAATTGTTGGAGTAAATTAGAAATTGAGTTAATTTAAAACGCTGAATGATTGCGATTAGTGAATACTTCCCAATAACTCACCCATACGATGAAGATTTCGAGGTTTAGATAACATCCAAGTGCAACTCCTCCTGTGCAAGACAGTTACTTCTATTCATCTTATAATTTATAAAATTAATTTGATGGAAAAAAACTATTTATTTAAATTTCAAACTAAGAATCTTCGAAGACATTTAAAACAGACTTTGTATCATTTTATCTGCATAAGACAAATTAAATTAGTTAATCAAATTAAAATCAATGATCACAATAATTCTTAAAGCGAAGCCATAAAATTAATACAGCTAATAATTTGCATGGGAAATCTTTTCGATGGAGATCGCGGACCAATCATCTGTGGATGATTTTTTTTCTGTTTGTTTATTTTGCGGTGGAGTTCCTAAGGACCGTACATAAATTAAATTATGGTTTTCAAAAGAAATGATAATAAGCAATGATTTATTGGTGAGAAAAAGCATTTTTATTAGCTGCGCTCTGCGAAAGACTCGGAAAAGAAGGAGAAGAAATTTAAATGGCGATGACACTTGAAATTCTGAGAAATTTGAATCCCACTTGGATTGCGCACACAGTCGAAAGAAGAAGATCATAAAGACGTTTCATGGGAATTTACCTGAGATGTGAGATGTGACTGAAATATTGTACAGAAAAAAAAGATCTAACAGACTTTGATGCTTTTCTAACAAAAATTAATTGAATTTATTTTATAATTTATCACTTTTCATGTTTTCTTTTTTCCAGAAGGTAGAGAATGTGTAAATTGTGGAGCAACTTCAACGCCACTGTGGAGAAGAGATGGAACTGGTCATTACTTGTGCAATGCCTGTGGATTATATTATAAGATGAATGGACAGAATCGTCCGCTTATCAAACCGAAACGAAGACTTGTAAGTATTCTAATTCTTTCATTTCAAACTCGTTAAACTTTCTGAGCTTTCACGAATTATTTCCCTTCATGTTTGTTGAGACAATTTTAATTAATTAAGAAATCAGCTTCTCAAAGAAGTAAAGAAGAAAGAGATAAATAAAGAAAGACTGTGATGAAAAATTTGAATACTAGATAAGAAGCTCGTGTCAGATTTATTCCAAACATAATTTTTGAAAAGGTTTTTATTATATTAAAACTTCTTTCGAGTGTGTGTCACAGAGCACAACTCAACAGAATAAATCTGGCTGCTTATAAAACAATAAAAAGCGACGTTCCCAATGATCATTGGCTTAAGGAAGAAGCAGCAAAAAAGTATAAAATCAATTTAAATAAACAACGTAAAACGACCAAAAACTGTCTGCTGAACAACTCTTCTCTCCACTAAGCAATTTATTTCTTTCTCTCGCATTTTGATTCTTTTTTTATATTTTGGTAACGAACCAGAGAAGTCATTTAATAAACACAAAATAAAACAAATTTTAATCTTTGTGTTTAACAAAATTTTAAATGGAGTTTTTATTCAAAAGAAAATAAATTTCTCAGAATGTAAACTTAACGAGGAGAAGCTACAGAGTTGACTCATTGGTGGCATACGTATGTGAAGAGTACAAGAGAAGATTCATTCCATAATCTGGCGCTATCCTATTAAGAGTATTAACATCTTCGGCCAGTGCCTTCCCTTTTGAATATTATACGCGTATCAAGAAACAACCAGAACTGGATGTTCAATTAATTGACTTTTATAAGAAGAACATTCTTGTTCGTTTCTTTATGGACATGCTTTTTGTTTGCTGCCGTTTTTTTTATAGATCTTCGCTGTTCTTGTGTGTCGTCTCCATGTAATAAATTGGATCAATTTTTTCTCCCTTTTTTTTGGAGACAATGCAAACAAAAGAAATCAGCAACAATTTCTCTGGTAGCTCAATTCCTACAATCATTTTTATACTAAAATCGCATCATATTGTAAACAAAACATTCATGTTTTAAGCGTGGATGATCTCATGACTCTCAAGCTACCATGAGATGATCCTTTTTTATTTGAAAATTTTCACATCGGCATCAGACAATAGCTTCCTGTCTCGAATTACTTTTTTTTATTATTCATATGTACATGTCTGGGCAAATTTTTTGTGTCAAATATCCATTCTCGTTCATTGATTGTGTAAATATAGTAAATAATGTAGAGACAACTTGCCAATAAAAAGGTCAAAAACCCTATCAAAAACCGTAATGTGTATCCTCAAACTCGTGGAAAATTTCGCAAATAAAGTCGATGTTTTGCATATAAACATTTTCATTTCGTTGCTAAACTCTGTTTCGATGGAAGGAAAGAAAAAAGTTGTTTTTAACGAGGTTTAGCCCCCTTTTGTATGACTGGCATGGGTAAGCAAGAGAGAGAATTTTTTAAATTTCACATAAAAATATAATATTGAATGTGCGGAGGGCGTCGATATTCGATTATTGAACAACGAAGTCAGTCGATCTGATGCCTTTTTTTATTCACTCGTTATTGTGTCGCGCAGGCAATTTTCAGTGTTTCGCATATTCTTCCCAGGTAATATCAACGTTCAATTTTGCAACAAATACTGAATAAAGTTTCCAATAGTTTCTCTTTTTTTTTGTTTTCTTCTAACTCGAAGTTTATCGCATGATAAAGAAAAATCAAAAAAGAAATCGTCAGAGAATGGGAAACGAGGGATGGTTGCATGAAATTGGTTGCTTTGAAGATGCATGGCAAAGAGCATCAATAATTGATGCCTTGAAGCTTACAAAATGTGTGCATTTATCGTGTATCGTCTTTTAAATATGTTTTTAATAGTAGGGAGTGTGCGTTAATTAATTCACATCTGAATAATTTGAACTGATTCTAAATGTAAATATTAAAATAAAACAAGTTTCATTGAATCGTATCGTTAAGAGAATACAAATTTTTAATGGAATAAAATAATTTAATGACATAATTTATGAAGCTCCCTGGGAAATGTAAGAAACATCGTCGATATATTTATAAATATCAAGCAAGAAAATTCGCTTCGATAACAAGGAACACTCAACTTCACTGTTGTTTGAATCAAACGCTGACGAAATAAACATAATAAATCGATTACTTAATTAATTATTAATCACCTTTAATGTTGCTCTTTTACAAAACTGCTTTTCGATTTCTTGTGATTTTAAAATCATTGCCTGAAGCATTTTTGCTCTCGGGAGGGTATCAATTGTATAAATTGGCGCAATTCCATTGAATTTAAATTTTATGTTAAGCAATTTCATTGTACACGCGGATTTATTTTATTTTATTTTTTTCTTAAATGCCCTTTCAATTCTTTCGTCATTTCAATCAATCCCCACAACTCGACTTTGATTCTTCTCAATCATTTTCAATAAGGTTGACTGTCTTGAAGCTTCTGCAATGAAGCCTCGTTATCTGGAGCTGATTGTTGCCTTTTCCGAATCAATATTGCTTTACTTGCATTCTTCTCTCATTCCCACGATTTTCATCTTTCCTTTTTCTTCTCGTTTAATTTTCCTTTTACTTCATTTGTTTTTGTCCCTCTTGTGATTACAACCGGTCACATGGTTATTCGATTGTTTTATTCACTTGGAAAGTCATCGTAAAAGTAGCAAACTAACAATTATATAATGTTTATACGCACCGATTCTTCTAGTGTTTGTAAATACATATTTTTATTTATTCTTTGTTTTCTTTAAATAATGAAATAACGATGATGAGAACATCTACAGGTGTATTTGTATCCGAAAATTATTGTCCCCCATATTTAATTTCTCTTTTTCTTTCCCATTCATAACTCCTACTATTTAATGAGCGATTAAATGTGGCATTTTTTCAACGCTTCTTCTATTATATCGTAAACTTAAATGAAGATGAGAAAACAAGTTCAACATGAGTCTCAGCGACAATTTTAGCCTGACTTTGAGCTCGATGGAAAACCATTGCAAACAATAGAATTTGCTGTAAAAAAATTCATAATTATTTAATAAACTTGACATTAATCAAGCTTTATTAAATTATTAAGAGACAAAGATTTCTAGAAAATTAAAAACAATTCAAGTAACTGCTTTTCAAAACATAAAAGAAAAAAAATTTCAATTGTAGCATTTATTTTGTGAAGGGCGATTAATGCGCGAAAGAAGACTCGCTGTTGTCATCATGTATAAAAACATGTAAAACTCACTTTTAATTGCACTGAGAAAATTAAATAATTAATTGTAAGGCGGCAATTTACTTTCAAATGAAGCTCTGAAATGGAAAATCGAGAAAATTATCTCATGTTAACGTTCTACCTACACATTCTGTTATGTTGAACATAAAAACAAAATTCTTAGCAAACTTTTACATTTAATTTAAACAAACATTAACACGTTCAATCATTATTATTATGATTATTAAAAATAGTGAAAAGTCGATAGAATAATAGACATTGAACAGATTCAAAATACATCCCATAAGAAATTTTGCTGATTTGAAAGGCCTCAATTTCTTTTTTCTATCAATGACTCGACATAAAGTCTTCGGCTGCAAGTTTAATTTCGAATCAACAAGATTGAAGAATTTTTAATCAAAATATTTTTGTTTGAGTACAAGCGATTCTGTCAATAATGTTGAGAAGTAACGCAAAATGGAAGGTAGGAAAATCTAGACACTCAATCGTTGATCTCAACTAGAGTCTTATGCTATTTGATGATGAGTGCGCATTCAAAGAATGTAAAACATATTTTTTGCTGACATGTAAATCATGAATAACGACATGGAAATGTTGTATAGAGCGATCACGATAAGCTTTAACTTATTTATAAACATAAATACATTTTTGATCTCACTCTGACAGATAAAATCATTTGACTTTGCAAAAATAATTAGCCAAAAGTTATTTTTGTGTCATGAGACTTATTACATGAAATCAGAGCACTTCCTAGAACGAAACGTTCTTTTCATAATTTGTTAAATGCATTCATTTAATTTATTAAACGGGCAGTTAGCTAATGATCATCAACGAAACTCGATACTTTAACATATCGCTGACATGTTTTGGAATTTTTAATTGCGGCGCCAAAAACTAATTTAAATAATTACGCAAAGTCCAATTAATTACCCGGCATTCTTCTTCTTCTTCTCCCACAAGTCTTAAGCACAAAAGATAATGAAAAAGAAGAAGAATTAGAGAAAAAGTCTTTAATTCTCATTACCAGATGTTCACATGATCCAATGAAATGAAGAAGAACGAAGACGATGCCAAACTCACACCAGGCCCTCCACCAAACATGTAGATCGTGAATAAAATGAAAACGAATGAATTGTTACAAAAGCTCTCGCGTTCTTTTCTGTGTCTTCGCAAGTTAAAGCAATAAATTCTCTATAAATCAACAAATCACAGTTCTTGGAAATTATCATATTGAAAACAACAGCACAGTTTACCAATGAAACATGAAAACAATTCTCAAATTCATTTCATTCTCTTTTCCATATATTTTTCATCTCTTAACGCGAAGAAGTTTTTTCATTCTTGCATATCACTTGAGTCTCCGGGAACTCTGTCTAGGTAGAGTATTGATAACTGGTACCTTGTGGAATTCCTTATGCTCGTATTAAAGCGTTGAGTGAACAAATTCTTGTAAAAAGAGAAACAACACCAACAACTTGTCCGTTCTCATATAATAATCCATGAATCACATTACTTTACTGTACCATTTTCTCTGCATCTCCTTCATCGTATAGTACCCACGCGCCACAGGGAACCCTTTCTCATATCTCGCTTTTTTATTGTTAAGAAATAAATAAAATTTTGAAATTTTATCACATTTTTCTCTCGCTCGACTCGGATACGTTTCTTCAGCTTTTTTTTATTTTGTTTGCTGAGATGAAATCTTAAACAAACACAACAGTTTACTTTGTTGAATTGCATCGAAAATCGCTCCTCCTTAGCATTTTAATGAACGCAAAAAGGACATTTCAATGAAATCGCAGCCGGGGGTGAGCTCAATTATCGATGGGAAAATATTTTTCTCAGATGCTTCTGTTGTTGTTAAAACTGATTGATAATTTATTAACGAAATTATTGTGAGACAAAATAATAAAAAAATCTCGTAAGAACATTTTGTGAAATTTCAAGTCAGCAGACAAATCGCCAATCGTTAAAGTCTTTTCCATACCCCATGCGGTACGATGAACGTAGCAATTATGTTAATTAACGATAACTTTGAGACCAGCTGAAGAAGACTTTTCATGTTCCCATATTTCTACCGCATAATTTTGATGAGCAAGACTTTAATATAATTCAATAAATTTTATGACGAAAACGTATATTTGAATAAATTTTATTATAATTTCATATTAAACAATGTGAACAAGAAAGAGAAGCTATCAAAAATCATTATTTTTTATTGATTTGTTCAGTTTGGATTGTCAACAAATTAGTGTTTAATCAGGTGTTTTGTATACACGACATCGACTCTTCTCTGATAGGGGCTTCGATCGTACGATAAGCAAAAATCATTTTCTAAATAATTCGAACTGTGTGGGAAACTTTCATCATAACATCTTCAAAGATTTCGATGCTATCAGGCTGGTAGCTGGTAGCTTCTTGAATACCTACGCCACTCGTCTTTAATAACACTCGTCAAAGACTCATAATTTAACAACGAATATGATTTATGTATTGATAAGAAGGCGGACTTTACATATCAAAGAGAAGTCATGAAAATTCATGAGATGAAATAAAACAAGAAACAACAAAGTGGAAACAAATTGGATCTGGCTTGATGCTTTGGTGGAATGAAGCTATCAATTTTCTAAACCAATAGTTTGGCACAAAATAAAACCATTTTACCAACTTCAAATTAACATTACATTATAGTCAAATAAAACATAAAACAAATATTTTCTACTTTAATTTAATTTCTGTTTAATGTTGATTTTATGCAGTTTTCTAAATACGTTGCGTCAAATAGATACGCAATGCTACGGTATTCAAAGGAAATTAAGTTTCATTATTATGTTCAGTTAACTCTTTCATTTAAAATTACATACTGTTCGGTCCACCTACCGAATTGTTTGTTGTTTTGTTGTTTTATGAATTCAATTCACTCTTAGAGAAGCTTTTGAATAATTTTCCAATACGATATGCTCGTTTTATAATCTTAATCGTCTCTGCTATTGTTCAACAAAGCATCAAACGGGATTAAAAAACAAATAAAGAAGTTTTTGTCTGATAAGAGTCGCCATATTAACAACGCATACATTTACATCAAATTGTAGTTAATAAAAAATGCATCTACCTTCAACGAAAAGTCATTAAATAAGAATTGTTTGGAGTTGCAAGTGCCCAACCATACAAATGTACAGCAATTCAAATTAAAAACAAGTCCCATAAATTAATTGGTTCAGGCATAATAATCTTTATTCGAAATTTATTTTAATTCGCTTAATGTAGTTTTATTTTTTTGTTTCTCTTACTCACACTTGAAACTCGAGATTATATAAATAAATAAATAATCAGATTTCCAATCCAATAAAATGTTTCATTGGCTTTTAATATGAATTAAAACATAACAATTTACGCTTGTGTGACAATTTTTTTCTTCGTTGCTTGATAACTCTCAACAGCAATAAAAATTCTCTCACACAAATTCAGTTAATTTGATTCCAATTAAACAAGAAAATAACTTTTGTTTCACCCACGCACGTTCACACTTAAGTGTTATTTTTAAGATCTCTTGCAGTTCTTCGTTTTCGGTCAGGCCATTGAATAGCTGTAAATATCTTGTTTATAAGTCACTTATAAAAACATTCTCATTAAAAAGCTATAATAATACAAGCTCTCTTCATTCACGGTGAATACAAAGAATATTGTGAAGGAGAACTTTAAAAGGCAACACATTATTAGGCATAAATATTCATAAATCACAAAGCGATCTCGACATTATTGAAAACATGAAGTTAACGCCATTGTCTCTCGTACAATGTTTCATCAAGTCATGTCATTGGATAGATTTCTGCAACAACTGTAAACAATGTCAGATCAATTTCCAGTGGATTTATGATGATGAATATAAAATAAAAGATATTTATTGACTAATTAAATGAGCGTTGATCGAAACAAAACAAACAAAATAGACTCGATAGAGACCTGTTTGAATGTTTGCTAAGAAACATTTATTTATCGCACGCAAAGGATTGTGTGATTGTAGCACATAATTGGTTTCATCAAATTATGTCAATCGCACATCAAAGGAAAGTGTAGATTTATCAATTTACCACGCTTTCGCCTTGACGCTTAAAATGTTTGTAACTTGTACGTTATGGACGTTTGATCTCAATTTCCATATTCAGAATGATTGCTTGAAAGATTTAAGCACAATCCATCGACTTGTTTCTTTCACGTTCACTGTGCGAACAATTAAAATCTTATATCGCTTCGCATTTCTACGCTCTTGAAGCAGTAAAATTAATGGATTGTAAGCACCTAGGTGGCCGCCACAGAGTGAACATGAATAAAAAGTTGCTATTCATATTTTGACACGGAAATTGTAGATAAATATCGATTTGACTTTTTATTTTCGTTAAAGCTAACCGGGAATATCGAGTCAGGGTGTTAAACGCGCACAACGACGACAACGACAATCCTCTAGTCAGCTATTTCCATTTTACCTCGCCACTGAATACATTTATAAAGAAAACTAGGGACGAGAGAGATGGAAAGAGAAGAGAGTGAAGAAAAAATTCCTGAATCATGTCAAAGGTTCGATTACGTTTTAGGAAGAAAAGCGACAACTAGTAACAACAAGCATTTTATGTTGAAAATTATGATGGCAACACATACATAAAATGTTTTCATTTCATTGCGCGTTCTCTGCTTTTGTCAATGTGATTCGTTTTCCGCGTTGTTTTGCGCGTTTTTTCATACAAGTTTGCTTTAAGCAGCACAACCAGAGTACAAGTAAAACGTCGAGTCGTGACTGAAATTTCAGTACATGAAAAAAAAATTTATTGTGCAAAAGACAAGAAGAACTCAAATTTTTACACCTCAGACTGATTCGAGACACACGGGGAATAAATATTTCAATAAATTATTATGCAATATTAAATTTGTTAATAGAGTTGCGGGCACACTTGAAAACATTTATTTCGCAGACTCAATCAAATATCCAATATCAACAGAATAGTCAGGATGGTGGAACATGCGCAAATTATTTCTCAACAATCAATCGACTACAAAAGCTTGACTGAACTGGAAAAGAATAATTAATGGTTCAAATAGCAATCTTTGATTCGTATTCTATTACATATTTTTATATGGAATTGTCAACCATCCCCGTGAAGGAGAAAAGTGAATGAAATTGAACTCATAATGATTAATTGAACGACTTTTTTGGTTGAAAACAATCTCATGTTAAGATTTTTATTCGCAGCCGAAACAATTAATAAAAGTTTCCCCATTGAGATCAAAAAGTTTATTTATTTTTGCTTCTCTTGTGTAGCTGTTGAGTTTCTGTTTTCATTGCTACGCACACTTCGTTTACACTTTCTTGGTTGTTATGGAAACTGCCGCTTCACCGCTTTTCCATATGAAAAGGAAAGAATAAGGAAAATTTATCGAATAAGGTCGGAGAAGAAAATCGATAATTTTAAACAGCAAATGCGATGGATTCTATTCAAGATTTTCTTTTCTTTTCCATGAAAATTGAAGCAACTTTTCTTCTCCCTTCGAAATTAAGTTTCGTTTAGGGCGTGGTAAGAGAGAAGAGAATTTCAAGTTTTTCCACTCAGTCAGGGGTTGCCAAAGGAATTCATGCGATGGGAAGTCATGAATGTAGTTTGAGTTATCGATACATAAAGAAGAATCAAATTTGATTGGTTGATAATTTATGATTTCATGTCAACATGATTTCGTTGTCAACGAGAAGAGCAGTGAAGAAGAAACTTGAGAAACGAGAATTTCTCAAGGTTGATACCTTTGTTGAGAAATCGAAAAGAAAGATTTTTATGGAATTTTGCACGTTAACAAACTACATCGATGATTACGACGGCGACAAGAGGAAATTAAAAGGGGCAGAGAATCCTAAAACAGATTGGATGTTGATTAAGAATTTTTTCTTACTTCCTTTTGCTTTCTCATTAATCGATTTGATGGTTTGTCTTGTCTTGTTTAACAAACGCCAAATGCTTCCTAAATGTTATTTTTTGATATTTTATTTTGCAACCGCTGACGTCTGATTGTGTGAGAATAACTTTTTTTCCTATCTTGGTCATCATCATTGCATGATGAAAGCTTGAAGAAAAAATATCGATGAAATCACCGCTAGATTGATAAGTGAAACAGATCGTTGAAGTGTAATAAATCTAACCAACGGAATGTCGTTACCTCCATGCTTCTGTTGAACGTTTCTGAATAATTAATTGACATCTAAATCAATTCATGATACTTCGCTTTTTAAAATCCTTCAACTTTAATTGGTAATCCATTAATGGGTTTGGGATTAATCATGGAAACATGCTTGATAATTTGCAATTGATAGACATCAAATGATTCATCAGTCAAGTCACAGAACGGCAGTGGAGACCTTGCCCGCCACACACATCTTCCAATCGATTTCTTTGCCATCATTCACATCGCGCTCTGTGATTGATTTACGAAAACTGTCTTTCCCATCTTTATGCATATTAAAAGCTTACATTCATCTCTCATCTTGTCTTGTGATTGAAGTTGAAATTCATTTTAATTAAGTTCTGGAAAGTATACTTTTCAAAATCCAACAGTTTGAGATATTCACGTCTTGGGAGTTTGCGTTCGTTCTGTTTATTGTACTTATTGTGTTTGCAACTTTTAAATGTAAATCCAAGGATGACATTTTAAACACAGAAAATTAAATGTGATGGAAGAAAAAATTTCAATCTTTCTTTCGATATCGACTCAACTTCTTCTGTTACTTGTTCTTGATTTGTTGTCGTTTAAATAAGTAATTTTTGGAAACGGAAAAAACATTCATTGTTATTTTCAATTGGAATAATTCCTTTTTGAAGTAACATAAAATTAGCATAAATATGTATATGTATGAAACTGCTTTTATTGTAAGAAATTTCATTATTTTCCAACTCTTCAATCTTCTTTCATTTTAACAAAAAGAAATTTTATTTGATTGAAGTTTTGTTTACGTCCATTTCATATTTTTACAATGCAAAGAAGAAAGGAGAAGGAAAAGAAATGTTTGAGCGGCAAATAATTGGAAATCTCATTGGATTAAGTGAGAAGATTGAGTTGAAGCCATTCAAAAATCATAAGGAAAAATAATAATATTAGATTGGCCTTCTAACAAGCATCACATTGTTGTATTTTACATTCGACTTCTTCACAATTTTGTAGGACGTAACTAAAGCTTATGCTCTAAATTATTTGACAAGATCTAAATCAATCAATATAATCATGGGCTTGCTTCCGGTTCATTGAACGATCGCATCCCAAAGAAAAAGATTCATCACAAAACTGAATTGTTGTGAATTGAAATCCCGAAATCAATTTTGTCTTTGCTCGTTTTGATTTCCTTTTTTGATTTTTTCAATGCTTATCCCACACGATAAGACCGCCAGCCCATTACACATTAATTATATATAATTTCACCATTTATCAAGTGTTAGAAATCAATTTTCGTTCGACGAAATATCAAGAAGTTCTCGCTCCTTCTCTCTCTCTCGTTTTGAATCTTTTCATTTCAACTTCTTTTGCTTTTGCTTCCATGTAATTTTCATGTCAAAATTAACGTCTTTCTTTGCGGTGGCCTAATCAGAAAATTCGAATCTAAATTTACCGAAAAATCACTTTCGTCCATTCTTAAGCGCGAGTGCCAAATTAATAACAATATAATTTCCTACTTTATTACCAGATTTGTGTTATTAATTTATAATGCGACCTTTTCCACAAGAGTTCGTCTCTTACATACGTAGTTAAACAGTTAGCAGCAACTCGCAACTTTCATAATTCTTTCAGGAGCGTAATTGTCGAAAATAAAAGAAGTCAATTCCGCTGTTCAACAACTCATAATTTTAACTCGATCCATATTCTTTCTTACCTTTTGTGCATTGTAGCCACACGAATGAAATCCCAAGAACAAGAACAAATCACGACAATAAGACATTCGATTACCTACCAACAAACTTTACACAAAAGCAATTTATTTATACAACAAAAATGAGCAAATGATTTTGTTAAAGAAAAAAAAAATAAGTCGAGGTTTTAATAAGCGTCGAAGGAAGAAACAAATTTTGTATTTCTCGAGCAACAATTCAACAATGACTAAGCAATAACGTCACATGATGCTGTGAAATTCATGAAATATAAAAAAAAATAAAATAAAGGCATTCTGTAACTCTTTTGGAAGAAGAAATGATTGGATCCTTACCAAATAGAAATCATGAGATATCAAAAATGTGGTCAGCTAGTTGTATAGTTAAGACATTCATATCGTCAAATCACCCACAGTTTCTCATAAATAGCTTTTAAATGTTTGTTAGGAAGAGATGAAATAAAGAATGACGCTTCAGAAAATCATGAGACGAACATATAGAAAGATTGAGATTTCATTTAATATGTAGAATCATTGAGATTGAAGCTTCAAGCTCAAAGGCGTACAAGCATTTGATTGAACGAACATACGTATAGTTTTCTCAGATTAAACAAAAAGTCAAATCAAAGAAGTCGAAATGCTTGTGCGCCCTTAACAATGTGTGCTTAAATGGCTAGCAAACATGTGTAATTCGATATAATAAATTTTCTCAGATCTCATTTGAATACAAAAAAATAAAAATAAAAGTTTCATCGGCATAATTGGATTGGAATCTGTTGGAAGCATCAAGCCGTCGTGGGGAGGGAGAAAAGAAGAATGAGAACAATATGTAAAATGGTAATAAATAAATGCATAACAAATTAAAAGGAAGCTAACATTCCTTTCTGGCTGTTTTGATTGTGGCTTTGAATTTGCTCAATTTTCATATTTAAGAACGATGTCACTTGAACTGATGTTAAACAATGAAATGAATCGTGTGCGTTTTTTATATATTCAAATTATTTTTGTCGCGATCCCAAAAATATTGAGTTTAAAAGCGTCTTTACAAAACAACAAAAAGAAATGCAAAACTTTTTAACAATCGAAGTTCATTCAATAACAAGAGATGAGAAGAATGTTATAAAGTCTAAAAATCACGAAAAATGTAAGAATATCGGCAGTCGAAGTTTTGCAAATTGAAGTAAATAAATCCAAATTAAGCTTAAAAAGAATTGGATAAGAAATAATAATGGCCACCCAATCCTCTGTCTATATTTGGCGAGTCAGAATAATGTGAGAAAGGAGTTCAGTAAAGTAACTTTATGCTCATTATGTGACCTAAACAAGAATGCCATGTTGTTGTGTGCTGTATGATGCTTTGTGTAAATATTTAAGATAGGAAACGCCATCTTATCTCAGAACAAATATCATTAAATTCATGGAAAAAATGTTTATATCTAGTGAGAAACATCAAGAACGATTAAAATAATTTTACACATCTGGAATGATTAGATACGGAAGTTGATGACCGTTCAAAAGTCTTTAAAGATTCATCGAATCATTTACACATCGACTTCAGATTTTAAGAAATGTTCGAAACACGCTTATCCAATGCTAAATGGCTTCTTATCGCATCTGATCGGAGCACCAATTAAATTTGACAGCTGGATAAAAGGAGAAGGGAAAAAGCAACAACATAACACAGGAAAAAATTATTCTGTCACATACACCTGAATGTGGAAGAAATATTTGGGAAATCGTTTCGCAATCTCTTGATTTTTTATCTGACTACCGAAATTACATTTTTTTTTCGATGAAATCTCTCGAGAGAAAAGCAAGGGAAAAAACAGTAAACAAGCATTGTGACTGTTGTATACAAAGCACAAGTGAAAGAACAAAAAGTTTTACTTGAAATACAAGAAGATTTGAACGCTGAACCAAATAAATTTATGTACAAAAAAATGTTTCCCAACATAAGCGATTTATTATCATTTTTAATTTTGTCTCGTTTCTCTTCTCTGAGCGCCTTTTTTGATACGCTTTTCTCAGTGCGTGTTGAGAAATGACAGCATGAAATCATTACATTTATTCAGTGGTTGCGTGGTTCAAGTGATATCAATATTAATGGCTCATGTGTTGTGAACTTTCTTCAAGCAAGAACATCTCCCGATTAATCGTCGCCATTTCCCTTTTAAGTGTTTGGCTAATTATTTCACTTGCCTTCAATTCATTCTTCCTTTTCATAGCACTTTAAAATAAATATCGATTTTTCAACAACGAACGTTTAACAAATTAAAGCTCAACATGGAGAGAACTTCAATGATAATTCTTTATACTACCATGGCCTCTTCGATGCTTCACGCATGCCCCAGAAGAAAGAAAAAAAAAGCGAATCTCCATTGTGAAAATTTCGAAATAGGGTGACGTGAAGTATCATTTTCAGTAGTCTTTGTGGCTGTGTGAATTTAAAATTTAATCGATATGGAAAAAATTTAAAACCATCATCATCGTTTTTACGTTTTTCACTGTCTCGAATCACCAAGTCGCGACTGCTGATGTTATCAGAAAGTCAACTCAAGAAGTCCTAATGTGTCAAACTTGAAACTCACGCGAAATAATCCGAAAGCATTCAGATCCAATCATGTTATAAATCTTATTAAATGGCTAAACGCTGGTGATAGTATCTGGTCGTAATAATCTATCTAATAATTATGAACGAGCGTAGTAAAAAGTTAAACTTGATACGAGTTGATCCGATGGTGTAAAGAACACCAAAGGCTGCTAACCGTTTTGGCATTTCATTTCATTCTCTTTTTGATTCGATTTTAGCTCAATGATTTGGGAACTCAACCTTCATTTACGTATACATCTACATTGCTTTGAATGAATGCATTGGCGGTTTTGTACGCATGATAAAAACCGAAATTAACTTTAACTATCGCTTGTTAAAGTCTCGTTTGATATTCTTATTAAACAGATCGTACACAAACACGGATTATGATGAATTACGATATCAAAAACCAATTTTTCTTTCTTTTCTCTCACTCATTCGTTCTCGCGATATCCAAATTCAACAAAAAAAAGTATTTATATTCCATCGAAGCATCAGTCTGCGTGTCCGTCATTTTTATGATCTAGCGATGTTCATGGAGTGTAAGAAGAGCCCACCAAATTGAAATTTTGATTTATTGTGTGTACTTTGGAGTCACATTCAGTCGAATTTTAATTCATTCGTCAAATGTACATGATATAGAATTTAAATCTTCTCTTTAAAATCCTTTTAAACACATTCTTTGACTGCTTGAAGATGATTTTATTTTTGACAATCAAAAAATTATTTCAATTGCACACAAAACTTAAGATTCATTGGCTTCCAACACCAAATTGATTTTCAATAAAGCCATGACTCAAATTCAAGTTATTCAAATTTAATTCATCAAAAGCAAACGTCTTAAGAAGCAACAACAATTTCAGTTAACATTTTTCCCCTTCTCGTCTGGTTTATTGCTGGGCAAAAGTTATCCATCTCTGTCATATCAAATGACATTCAAAAATATTTTTTTACTTCTTGCTTCTTTCACGAAATTAATTGATCGAACAAAAATGAGGCATAAAAAATGTAAGTTACAAGCATTTCGAATTTCTAAGGAACCTGAACCTGTGTGTTGTCCCATAACAGAAATTTTCAGATATAATCATGACTTGCATGGTAGAAGCCAACCGACAATGACGATGATGGGGAGTTTCAGAAGTCTCGTGTCGATTTTAAGCATTCGTTAACTAAGTGTGGGTGGAGGGAGGGGGGAATATCGATCGCATATCACATGGTTGACAAACGAAAACAAGTTACAGAATAAAAACGTGATAGAAGTAAAATTGTATCAGTTTGATCAACAAGTAAATTAACAATTCATGTGACTAAATATATTTTTGTCTTTATTAGATGCTCAGAAATAAACGAAAGAACGAAAGCCTAATTTTATTAATCATAAAATTTTCATTCTTCATTTTATTTTTTACAGAAATTGCAGTCACTTCAAAGTGCAGCACGGCGCGCTGGAACATCCTGTGCAAATTGCAAAACAACCACAACAACACTATGGAGAAGGAATCAAGGTGGTGAACCAGTTTGCAATGCCTGCGGACTCTACTATAAATTACACAACGTGAGTATTCATAAATTTTCTATTCTTACGCAATGCAATAATAAAGGGACTGTACAAATGAACGTCACAAAATTTAAGTTTTCCATTTGAAAGAAGAAAAGTTCATTTGAATGGTAAAAGTTCTTTAGTCAGATGTACAAATATCGATTTGAAGAAATATCGTCTAGAAAAATGTGTAAATGCAATGGAAATTTCTCCTCTGTTAGCATAAAATTAAAGGAAATTTATTAATTCCTTTTCCCTACGGTTATGGTGCTCATTACAATGAGTTAGCCATTGAAAATATAACATTCAGCCGGATATCCTTACAACACGGTGTAGAAAAGAAAAGAAAAGCGAATTTATTTCAATTCAACCTAACAGCGTTTGAAATCATTAAAGTTTTCATTAAACATTGATCTGATTTTTCAAAAAAATTATTCGATACTTAATTAGAAGTGTTTTCGAAAGTTTGTACCTTAATTAACCGTTACCAATGCCTTTGATACATATTTTCCAACTTGATTGTGATTTTAATTGTGTTTCCAAGCAATTTAATTCTCCTACACTTCATAAAGCTTGTTTCAAATGATAATCAATGAATATTTCAGAGATTTTGGAAGGGAGAGAAGGAAACTAACACTCTGAATGTTTATTCAAGGGTTGATGATTCGAAATCGATGTGATACGATTAGATGTAATGAGATTTCCCGAAAACGGGAAATTAGGAACGATTGAACACGTTTTTCCTTGATTTTTCATCTCCCATCATATCATTTTCACATTTCAACCCTCTTTTGACTTTCCAAATTACCCTTGTTGTTTTAAACATTAAAGAAAGCATCGCAGTTGTTTTAATTTATTGCTATTGCAAAATGTGTTGGAGTTGTTTCAAAGTTCTGTCATGATTCATTCTCTCTTTTGATAACTTATTAAACTCCCCCGCTTTGTGATTCAATGATAAATTTCTCTCTTAAAGATTTTGATATTGCAAATCCACAAGGTTAACTTAACTTTCAAAACAATAATTCTTTAAAACCGCAATTATCCTATTAATATCTCAACAGGGAGTAAAAAAGAAGAAAACAAATATTTTTATCAGAGTTTTGAAAACAATTTTTCTGCCTTTCTTAGTGGGGGAGAGTTGGAAAGCAGCAAAAGTTTTTTCCCTCAAAAACACAAACAGCAGAAGAGAGAAGCAGAAGATCTTTATCAAGCTTATTAAATTACACCCTTCTGTACCGTTTAAACTTTAAATAATATTTTAATTCAACAATAAGGAGAGTGGGTGGAAAAGTCTCTTGAGAATGAATGTTTGACATTGGCAACTTAACGTACACACTCACAAGTCACAAATAAACTCAAGCAAACCCCAGGATGAGATAAAAACGAGATAGAAAATCTGAGACAACTTTTTTTTTTATTTTAGTCATTGTGCTTTGGAATTTTTCCCTTGACAATTTCCGATCTAAACTGTCATTGCGAGTGGGTGGAATCTGTAATCCCTTTTACAAAATGAGAATTTTTCTTCCAGTGTCATGACGAAAAAAAGAAAAAAGGAAAAATAAAGAAAAGAAAGAAAAGCGAGAGGAAGGAAAATGTTTTCCTCTCACGAAAAATGGCAGATAAAAGTTTCTATCAATCCATAAATCGTCTGAGATACTTTGATAAAGGAAATTATTCTCGAAACATACACAAAAAGTTGCGCTCTGTTGCTGAATGTGTTGGACTTGCTTCGAAAGCGACTTCTTGAGAGCGAAGCGATGATTTATGCTGTTGAAACAACTTCTTCTTCATTCTGTTGTTGAGCTGGTAAAGTTTTCCGTTTTAGTTCTAGAATGGAATAAAATTGTATCAATTAAAATTGTTCATTGCTGCCTCTTTTTACATCGCTAGTTCAAATAATTACACATGTGAGTTTTCATTTTTATTGCGATATTGTACAATTGCCGGGGAGAAGCTTCAAATACATTAATTTTTTAATTGAGCACTTCTCCGCTCTTTTTTTGCCATTTCATTTTTCGGCTCAATGAAATAATAAAGAACAATGTGCTTAAATATTTAATTATGTCATTTCCTTTACCCCAAAAATCCAGCAAAAGTATTTTGCTGAACGAATGTGTGGTGAAAGAAATAAAGTTATTAAATACATAAGTCGAAAAAATACCGTCGGAGAAAATTTCTTAATTTTTCAATTGAGTGGAAGCTCGAAAACAATTCACTCGGACGATTTCATGCGCAACAATTCAGTAGAGAAAAGTCGATGGAAAATTACAAATTAAAATTCTTATGAAAGATTAACTGCTTTTAGAATGTACATAAATATCTATCAGTTGTGATTGATTTATTGCCAACAATCAAGACAAAAGATTAGATTATAGAGCTCTTCCACTGCTGTCAGAGAATTATAAATTAATAAAATAAAATTTAACAATTCTTATTACCGATTACTCTTATCGCAATTTGAAATTTTCGACAATTTTCTCAACTGACTGCAATTTATCAAACTTTTCGTCTTATCGTGCAACGTACAGATAAATTCATACAAACACAAGCACCCTTTAGTTATCGGCAATCCAACTTAATTCCCCTGGAAGTGTGTGACATTATCGCATAAATCTGATCTTTGGACGATGATTTCGTGTACATAACGGACTCGTTAGCTGTTACCTAAATACTTAAATATTCCCTCAGACACAAAAATTCTTTTTAAAGATTATCAAAAATCAATTTCTTTCCTCTTTTTCGTGATCTATTCAGTGGCATAGTAAAAGATTTGATACTTTTCAGTTGATTTCACATTCAATATTGCATTCTATGCGACAAATGTCGGCAACGAATGCAAAGATTTTTGTACAGTAATCGGAAGTTTTCTTTGTTATTTCATCAATTGCACGTATCAGATTTTGAGTGCCTTTAGTTGTTTGCCTATTCTCATTGTAAAGAGCTCAACAAAAGCATTATAGAATGAGGAAAAAAAGGATCAGTGGGCAAATCCATTAAACCATTACTTTCGCAACTTGAACACGCTGCATTTGATATTTTGCTTTTTTTCCTTGTTTGCGACAAATTCCATCATTTCAGGTATACAATAATTACATAAAGAAATTGCTACAGTTCCATAGTTATGGTTCGCTTTATTGGAATTTAATTTACCACTTAAAAAGGGAACAATTTGCAAAAAAAAGCAAAAGAGAAATGGAAAGCTTCTCATGATGCTATTGTGTAATATTTTACTTCATCCTGCTGGTTGGTACATATTAAAATCACAAGTTAAATCCTCTTGTTGTCTCTCACACACAATTCATGCCTCTCGTATACTTTAAATAGAAAGAATGAATGCAGTATCAATTCTTCAACTGGGAAAATTATACGGTAGGAAGAATTGAAGGTAATGACAGAGTTCCATTGTTAGCTGAAAGTATGAAATGGGAAGAAGAAAGAGAAATGAAAATCTACATATATCCATAGAGCGTACACATATTTATTTACGACAAAACATAATGAAATTGATACTGTTGTTGCCTCTTCGACTCAAAATGCACTCGATTCGCTTCGTCTTTTATTACCTTCTTCACTACTTTTGTATTGTTATGCGAAAATGCACATTTCTACAATTTATTTATTGCAGTTGCCCGCTTGTTTCAAACCGTACAATTAAATACATAAAAATCATTGTTTTGCGATGTACAATGCCCGAGATTTTTAAACACGGGGAGAAACTTTAAAACTTCATTTTGCTTACTTAAATATATATCTAGTTGTTATTATTCATATTTTTATTTGTGTTTGATTCCTCTCCACTCATTATGTCGAGAAGTGCAATTTACAGCAGAAAAAAAGCAGAATGAATTTTCATCGCCATTTATAATGCTGATGATGATGAAAACACCAACTCTATGGAGAGATCGTGCGTAAAATCTGCTCATCAAAGCGTGTATTGATAGGCACATCACTAATAGAATCACACTGTTAAAGTCACTTTAATTAATCGTTTTACCTCTCTTTATGCTTCTTTTATGTTGTTCGTCTTTTCATGTCCGTGATAATTAATGATCCAAACATTAATCACTTAACAGTAGACTTTCCTTTCTTCATTTTTATTTTTGAATAAATAATTTGAATAAAATAATAAATTTGACTTAACAAGTGAAAAGTTTGCACAGGAAGAGAAGAATAGATTTGAGTGCTGATTCAGTACCAGCTCACACACATGATGCATAACAAAGTAAAACATTCGTTTTACTTAATAGGAAATTCAATTATTAAACTCATAATTAATATGGAATACCGACATAAGTAACTATTAAAAGCACATTTTCCAAGGCTCATAAATCAAAGAAGTCACGATGCAAGGAATAACAAGAAAAGTAAAATAATGTTGTGAAAGCAACATACATCATAATATAAAGGAAGATCCAAGTATTTTTATTATATTTTTTTTGCATAAATGCGCGAGAAAGCTGGTTGAAAGTTTCCAATGAAGAATTTTTATGTCTTTTAATGTTGGGAAAAATATTTATGCAATATAATGTCAATTTTTTATGATCTTTTTGAATAAAACATAACATTTGACGATCTGCTTATGACACAACAATTCACGCAAATTCTCTTGCAAATGGAAAAGAAAAAGTTAAAAAATGTTTGAAATAAAAATATTTTTGCAATTGAAGTAAAGCATCAATTAACGCATTCATTATAATTTTAACCAAAACACATTAATTTGAAAATTATAGCGAAAGGGAAAAAGATATTTTTTCTTCAAATGCAGACATTGTATTTATAAAAACTCAAAACATATTCCTGTTACATGAGCGATAAGCGATCTGCTTAAGTTGGGGAAAAAGAGATTCAGAAAATTGATAGCGAATTTTTTGCTGCTGCTTATTTATTTATAATAATATTAAAGTCTTAGTTTTTACTCGATCTCAGTCATTCTTCTGGCAAGTGCAGTTTGAAGACTGCTTGAAATAATCTCGTCGTTCGTATAGTTTACAAGCAAGTTTGTCTTACGTGTACGTGTATTTGTTCAGAAGCATTCATTAATTCATTTATAATAAAATGCATCTAATTAAATCGAGTGCGAAAGGAGAAAAACAGACGAAGTTGATGATGATGATGATACCAACTGCCGTTTGTGCGATAAGCGAACGAAACAAAATAAAAAACCATGAATAAATTAGTCAGAATAAAAACAACATTAAGCTGATTTTTCTCTTCAACTTGATGTGACGACAGCATGAAAAGTCAGTTAATCATTTAGTAAATTCTGGTGCAGCCCGCACGCGACTTGAAGATGAGATGCAACTTTCCATAAACATTTTTTTTTTGCTTTCCATCATCACATCACGAAAGAGATTTGTTGACTGTCGTTGGAGACTAAATCGAGCGTAAAGGAAAAGTATTTGCGTATCACGTGCCACACACGCTGATAAGCATTTTGAATAAATGTCAACCCTGAAATGAAATCTCGCCTTACTTCTCTCCTAATCGCCCTTTAATTATTTACACATTTTTCGTCGACACGCATCGAGTAGAGAATTCATCTGGCGTTTAGACATAATGTTGCATTGCAAACCATCATTTTCTTTACTAATTTGCATTCGTTTTCGTCATTTGCAGGTAAATCGACCGTTAACGATGAAGAAAGAAGGAATTCAGACACGAAATCGTAAGTTGTCATCAAAATCAAAGAAAAAGAAAGGCGTTGGTGGATGTCTTCCTATGGGTCATTTGGGTGATTTGATGAAGCCACTGGATGCCAAACCATTTCCAGGTGGATTTTCCGCTTCGATGGGTAAGTTACATCAGCGCCTTTATTTACGCGCAGCGCGTTTATATTTGTTCATATTAGATTGTTTGTATCAATTTACAGGCCAACATGGACATCTCTCTAGCGGTTTACATCCAGCTCACACTCACATGCATGGTGGATGGTACACGGGAATGGGTGCACTTGGAGCATCGAGTAGCCTTCAAAGTGGATTTGCATCAGCTGGTTCCCTTGGTGGTGGTGTTGTGCCACATTCGCAGTCTTATCATCTAGGACTCAATTCAATGGTAACTTCAATTAATATTTCAATTAAATTTTTGAATATTTATTGTTTGTTCTGCTTTCTGTTTCACAGGGCGCATGGAGATCTGAATACACATGATGGAATAATTCACAAAATATCAACAATCACCATCATCACACCTATGGCAACACGTTGAATAATCTAAATAATAATAGCGATATTCTAATGAACTCTAATCATAATTTATTTGAATTAAATAATAATTTAATTGATAACTGTAGTGATACGTCGACGCCGAAATTACAAATTACAGCAACAATAGCAACAAGTCAAGTACAAAACATTAATTCCATACAAAATAATTAAATTCATTTTTTCTTTCCATTTCTTTTGACTTAACGGCGTGCTTTCGCGCGATTTTTCTTTTCCTTGAAGCAAAATAAAAATATTAAATCGTTTAACACTTCAACATTGTTGTGTCCCTTTTACAAATGCTTTGAACATGAAATAAGAAAACTTCCTTATAATTTTCCCTGAGGATACATGAAATTTAGGGACGAACAAAAAAATTAAAAGAGAATATTTGAATAATATCGCCATTTCCATTAAAATGGGAAATTAATTTTAATATGATAATTTCTTTTCTTTATGTTCTCTTTTGCTTTCGAAAAAAAAAGAGTGAGAAGGGTCATTTGAATACGCACATGTAAGAGGGGAGTTGTCATCCAGTGTTGTCATGTAAGAGTGATCGAGAAGAAGAATTCAATTACATGAATAAACTTACGTACAATGACGCTACTTTAAAACAGTTCCGAAACGAGAAAATAGTTTGCAAAGCAATTTCCTGAACGTTTGTTTTTTATTATTTTCACGAAAAACCTTCTGAGTTGTTTTATGTTGTTTTGTTGCTAAATTAACTGCGGCATAAGTACACACATATGCATATTGTAAGTGAAAATTTATGCGAATAGGCGGCAATGTGAAAATAGCAATTGCAAATTAAATGAAGCCATGCAACAAAACTATACTTTTGAAACATAAAAAGTCTCTTTTATTCGCCTTCGTGCGTCCATGGTAAATCACTCACTTGGAACATTCATAAACAACAGACACTAAAATAAAATCGTTGATGGCTTTTCGACTCTCAAAAGTTACTCGCTCTATAAAATAACTTTGAACCATAAAACCATGAACGGATTAAGTTTTTTTGAACGGAGGAGAATCAAAACGATTCACAAATTATTTTTTTTACAAAAGTTTATTCAATTTTTAACAAACAAAAAAATGAAATTTGAAATTTTAATTTAATTTTCCATTTTTGATACAAAACAGACGTCGTATCGTACGCCCTCTTTCTCTATTAAGCGACATAATATTTCAGTCGCGCTTTTCTCAGCAATTTCAATTAACATTTAGCTTGGCTACCGCAGCAAAAATTCACACACGAGTTACACGGGGGGAGAGCAAAAAGCCACGCTCAAAGTATAATTAACGATTCTTTTAACTTTGTGATTTTAATTCAATTCAAATAGACAACATCCCACTGTTTATATTTTTTTCTTTCTTAATTTTTATTCTGTTTTATCCACCAAAGCCGAAAACAACAGAGAAAGAAATTAAAATTAACAAAACATGATGCAATTAAAATTTATTTCATTAGCTACTTTCCTATTAAAACAACAAATTACTGGCATTTGAATTATGAATAAATTCATTTCAAAGCACCTAGCAAATCTTTATTTCATTAGTGATAGAAAACAGCATAAAAATATGAAGGCGAACATAAATTAACGTCAAAGTGTGAAACTAAGAATTCAACGATTGAATTACCGTCACAGACGATTAGAATTGAAAAGTTTCACTTCATCTTTTTTTATCAATTTGTTATAGAAAATGTGCCAGAAAATCATGGAAAACTTTATGATGAATCAAATTTGAAATCATAAAAAATTTTCCAAATTCAAAATTGATTTAAATTATAAAAAAAAAATAATTTTAATTAACTGAAAAGTGCAATTTTTCCTTCAATTTCTTTGTGTTTAATAATCACAGAAACTATTATCATTAAGTATTTACATGGTTCTATTTATCTGTTGGAAAATCTTAAGACAGATTGATCTAGGTTTATGTTATCTAAGTTTCTTGATAGAACCAATCAAAATTTCACTTGATTTTCAAAGTTCTTTGGACGATAATTTCGTCAATTTCGATGCACTATAGCGTAATCGATATTAAAGAAAAGTATTGATGATGATGATGATAAAGATACATGTTTGATGCCATATGAATAAGTAGACTGTATTTTTATTAAATGTGTAGTGAAATTCAAGGAAAAAGAATTAAAAAAATCTTAAAAAAATTAAAATGTAAATTCTAAAGAAGTTTCTCGATGTTTTTTGTATCATCAAAACTTCAAATGTAAATATTTTAACTTTCATAAGTATTTTAAAGTTAAAGCTAAATAAATATCTAATTTTAACTATGAACAAAATAAAATTCTTGATGTGTTGATAAACATAAGAAAAGTTGTAGAATTCATGGAAAAATAAATTCAACAAGAAAAAATAAATAATTTAAGTAAAGATGAAAAGTATTATTAATGTAACCATGGCATAAATAAATAATAATAATTAATTGTAAATTGAACGTGGTATATGCAAGTTTATTATAATCAATTCAAATGAAAAAAATTATAAACTACATTCATGTAATGGTTATACAAATGATGTAAGATTATTAAATAAAATAATTGTAAAGTCATGAAAAAAAAGATTTTTGAAAAAGAGAAAAATGTGAATAAATAAATATTTAAAAAAGTAAAATATTTTATGCTTTTATTGTTCAACGAAAAGCGTTAAATTTCTGTTCTAATCAATCATAGCCAAACTTAAGGTGAATGAAATTTTATATGATTTAACGTGAACCATTTTTCATTTAATCTTCTACAAGTCAAACTGTGAAAACATAAAACAAAATAAATGCAATGAATTATAATGTTTGCTTTATTTATGTCACTCCACCCACAACTCATTTTCACAGTGTCCTTAATTTTCACTGATGTCAGAAGAATTGTTGAAACCCTTCAATATGCATAATACAAATGAGATTCTAAAAGCACGTCATGTGCATAAACCGAACTCACTCTCAATACGGAAGAGAAAAAAATTAAGAAAAGTATTTTCGCGCTTAATCATGATTGATGTTTGTTTATTGCATGCAACTTAATACATTCAGAATCTCAATTTGACCTACAAAACAAAAGCGTGGAGAAATGCTTTTCTCACGTCACGAGTTTTCATTTTCAAACGCATTTCTTTTCTGTTTATTTCACTTTTCTACATTATCACGCACATTCTAGACTCGACGATCATGAAATCGAAAACGCTAATCGTTTCATTATGACTCTGAAAATCTTGATTAGAGAAACAGAAATAACAAATTTAAAATATTTCATTTTCCGTTAAAAATAGAATCATAATTAAGTTAATCCAATTACATGCACGAAGGATGCTTGAAATGGCAGTTTATGTGCCGATTTACATTTCAATTCTGCTATAAGGAGTTTCGGAATGGAAATCGTGAGCTCAGGAATTTCGAAACACAAATTTGGTGCTTTGAAATTCCGCGCATTTATTTACTCAGGCTTATAACTGTTTGAAACTGTTTCTGTAGTTTTTTGTTTAAATAACGAGAAATTCAATAGACAGGTGTAAGAATAAGTTTTAAGAATTCTGAATTCTTCAGTTGAAAATACGAAAGACTCGCTTAATTGCTTTGAGAATAATATCTAATCATTAAAGAATCATAAATTTTAAATTGTGTTAGGCTATAACCTATGTGAAGAAGGTAATCAATCGAACTGTGAGCTTCACTGAAGGCTTTCGTGAAAACGAAACGATAATAATTGGCTTCAACTCGTGCCAGAACTCCAATTTCATTCATTCTTGAAGTCAGTAAGACTTGAAACCCATTTACACAAATTATACATTTATGAAGAAGTGCTGGCAGTGAAGGTGAATAAAAAAACGATGCACCTTGCGCTGCTTTAAAGGTCGTTTGTTGTATTTTAAGCGTTTGCTTTTTAATACAACTTTATGTCTATTTACGTAGTCAGTAAACGAGTAATCAGTTTTTATATCGTCAAAGCCGATAATGGTTTAAGTAAATTCGGAAGTTGATGTTGATATTTAAAAAATGATGAATCCAAATCACAAATTTCATATAAGAAGAAAATTACTTTTTAGTTTGACCAGTTGACGCTCTTGGCCTAAGCAACAAACACAAAATTCGACCCGGAAAAAATTGCCATCGTTAATAACAAAAAAAATTGGATAGAATAGAAATTTATTGCGAAATGTTTTGAAGCGTGATAAATCTACAATTTCGCAAGGATATAAATAAATTGGTCTTCGTATCTAAGCACGCATCCTAATGCCAAAGGACTTCCAGAAATTAATAAAGTGTCAAATCTACTGTAAAATCGGGTGCTTGTCCCCAAAAAAATATTGATGACGAAAACTGTTGGCCAAATCCCATTCTTGATTTTAGGATTAAGAAAGGACAAAATCGATTCGATTTTTTATTGGGTGAATCTCAATTTTTTAACTCATAAATGTTTAATGTTTTGAAATCCGATGAGAATGAAAACCTGTCTGAAAAGTATCTGACTAGCTTAGCAGATGTGAAGTTCGTTGTATCGAAAACGACTTTTCCTAAAAGAAATAAACGAATCTTTATAAACATCACAAACAGGGAAAAAAGATTTCTTTTAAATCAACCGGAAATCGACTTCAAACATCCTTTGCTGGCATTTGAGGACAAAATCTATTCTAAATGATTACACGCGATGACTTTTTCAATATCATTTACAGTAATCGGTCATTTCAATCATCCAATTTAATGCTTATTTTATTTGATACTCAAGCAGAGTCCATTTCTTTTTACTGTCCATTGAGCAAATTTAAATTGAGAAAAAATAAAAATCGAATTTCATGGAATGAGATTCGCTTTGACTGACGCATTTCAACTCTTTTTTGGTGTTTTATGATTTGTCATGTACAGTAAAATATTTCATCCTTTTCACATACACATAAAGTGTCGTTATTGAGATAACATTAAATGAAGTATTAAATTTTGTTAGGACATTGGAAATTGAATAATGAACGACAATCTTTTATTTGTGAAAGGGTTGTGACTTACTAAATTAATTTTTATTGATTGAAACTTTACTATTTTTAATTTTTTCATATCCATTTAGTGGTTTTTAATTATTTAAGTCGTTTTAGATTGGTTTTCTATTTTATCTATTCAGATGCAGTGTCGCAATAAACAACAAAAATCTCTTATGCAAATATGACATTATCAATTGCGCAATAAAACTTTTAATATTTTTCTTGGGAAATACAAATAAGCCTTGTCCTGTTGTTATCGATGAATGTTCATCGTGCAATTTCACGAGAGAGCTTAGATATGGAGCTTACTTATGTATACATTTGTATTACGACGAATTCTTTTTAAATATTTTAATGTATTGTATGATTCTTGTCTCTTACTCTCGCTTATACAAACTGATATGAATATTTAATGCTTTTGATATGAGTAAAGGAAGAAAATAAAATGCAGAAACAAAAAAAATATTGCTTTCAAAATTTATTCATAAATGTTATCGTACTTATGTAGTTATTTCGAATTTCGTTTAAAATGCATTTCATATTAATAAATTTAGCAACATGCTGCGAGTCACTGCGAGTAAAAAAGTCCCCAAGCTGTCTGCAGAAATTTTTTCACTTTTTTTTATTCATTTTTTGCAATGTTCGATGGTCGAATACATTTCTCTAATTTATAAAAAAGTTTTCGTCTAATCAACTAGACGACAACATTCGAAACAATGCAATTTTCGTCACTAAATGGATTTTAGCTCAGTCCGATGTTCCATTGTATCAATTGAAAAGGTAAATTGATTGGAGTCGTCTATTATTTCACAAATTGAATTCATGTCTATCACGTCACATGCAGATATCATGTTGTAAACATGAAAAGAAATCGCTTGATCCTGTTATAGAATTCAAATAAAAATATTTTAGAATTTCTTTGCTTATTTTCCTTATCATTAAAGCGGTGAAAATTGAAAGAGAGCTAAGGTTAATTAAAAAATAAATCAAATAGAGTTAATTGTGAAGACAACATAAAATTGTTAACAAAAATTATTTCATACTTATTGATAACAATTTCTTTCATTTATCCCGAATAGCACAAGCAGAAATCGTATTCAAAACTACCGCCAATGATT